>JALPQD010000021.1:12230488-12545488 GCA_023101885.1 Typhlomys cinereus | reverse complement strand
AGCCACAGGGCTCCCAGCAATTCTTACCCCATGTGAACATCACCAAATCCTTTCCCACGCAACATAAACCCTTCTGTGTAGTTAGACGTAACATTTGTCGACCTGATGGTTGTAGCCTGAGCTTTGGGCACCTCTGGGAAGAGTTGATAGTTAAGGCAAGTCCTGGCAAACCTACAGATCGTGTAATTGACGGGAGCCCACGGTAGGTGGGACCATTCTTGGGCAGATGGATAAAACAGAGGGAGCATACGTGGACAGACATGCCGTCTTGGTAAGTGAGGTTTGTCCCTCCTTCAGTAGTCCTTGTGGATACAGTACGTCCAGTTTCCTCAGCCCCTGGTGTTGGTGTGGATTCTCCTGCTAGGCTGAATTAAGAACTGTAACTGGACACTAAGTCAGAAAAAAAAAAAACACCTTGTTCCCAAAGGTGGTTTTGTTGTGAATTTATCAGTAGCAATGCAAAGAAACTGCAACACCTTTCTCCAGCGTTCCAGGACATTCTAGTGTTTTTATTTCCTCCCCTACCTGGGCATGGTGTCTGGCATGGTGGGTGTGAACAAGTATTTGTCATATTGAACTGCATAGTAAGGAAGGCGGCAGAATGGAGCCCACCCTCCAGACAGAAAAAAAAGAAAAAAAGAAAAAAAAAAACCTTAAGCATGCTCTGTGTTTCATCCTTGGTTCCTATGCGAGGCTGCATCTTTATGATGTCCTGCCCCCCCTCCTCTTCCTGCACCCACAGACTGTGCCCTCTACCCGCCCCAGCCCTGAGCTGGGGGGGCAAATGACAGCACACTTCCCAGATGCCAGCCGTGTCTTTATTCCATCAGTGACCAATACATCAGCACCAGGCCCAGCAGGGGCCCTGCCGGAGGACCCCAGGAAGGCAGGGAGGGTGATCTCAGGGGGCCTCAGGCCCTGGGCTGGGCTGTCCAAGGTGAGGGGCGAGCCATGCCTGCCTGCTTCCGCCCCCTCCCCCAGCAACCCGAGAGAATCACTGAGGAGGGTGGGCTGCTGGGCGCGCAGCCCCCCCACCCCACAGCACCAGGGCTGAAGCAAGGAAGGGACGGTCCGGGCAGGGGGAGGGGAGGCCTGGGGGCCCTCGGGTGACTGTTCAGAAGGGCCTGCGTGTGCCGCGTGCGCGTGTGCGTGGGGAAGGAAGGTGCCGAGGCTACGCGTATATGTGATTCAACTGCTATGTCGCAGGACCCGCCTGGGAGCAAAGGGACCAGGAGCCAGGACCTCAGCGCTCTGGGCCGGAGGGACGGGACGGGACGGGACCCTCCCGGCCGCATCCACTCGGAGAGGGGGTTCTGTTCGGAGGAGAGTCATGGAGCGGATGCCATCCTTGGCCTGGGTGAGGGCGGCGGGGTGTGGCTGCCTCACGTGTATGCCATCTTACTGCACACCCAGGGCCGCGTCATCAGACACTCGGTGGACACCAGCCTGGTGGGCTCCACGAAGACACACTCCCCCGGGCCCGAGATGGTGAACCTGTGAAAGAGACCAGGACTCGCAAGTAGCACACTGTCCATGCCAAGGAGCCCCACCCCCCACTCATCATCACTCAAGCAGCCTCCAAGACGACCCGCCCCCAGAACTGTACCTCACTGGCCCCTCCCACCCCCCACCCCCCACTGGATTGACCCGCCCACCCTGCCACCAAGTCTGAAGCACCCCCTGCCCACCCTGCCTCCCACAGCACCCCTGGGCATCCAGAGCTCTGCATCCGTCCGTCTGTCCCCACCAGCAGGCTCCCTGCCAGCGTGCAGCGTGGGGCGCACACAGACAAGAGCTCAGGGAAGACGGGGAATTAAATCCCCGCTCAGAGACTGACAGGAAAAACCCCAGTGATAAAATGACACTGGTGAAGAGGGTTGTGCGGGCCAAGAAGTCACTGAACTGCACGTGTGTCCTGAAGAAACTACATGTCCTCACGTGTCTCTGCCCCGTGGGAGCTGAGAGAGCGTTGAACGCACACCACAGCAAGGTCCTTGCAAGCTGGTCAGCCTTCCAGGGACCCCAGCTGCCAGGACTCCCCCAAGAAGTTTCCAATGGGAGGAGGAGGGAGGGAGGGAGGAGAGCAGGGAGGAGGGCAGGAAGGGAGGAGGAGGGAGGAAGGTGAGTAGGGAGAAAGGAGGGCAGGGAGGAGGAGGAGAGGGAGGAGGACAGGGAGGAGGGCAAGGAAGAGGAGGGAGGACGGCAGGGAGGAAGAGGGAAGGAGGAGGAGGGCAGGGAGGAGGGCAGGCAGGGGGGAAAGACCACCGAGGACCAGGAAAGTGGCCCAACCCTGGACAACAGAGTGGAGAGGACCAGAAGAGGACATGCTGGGTCTTGTCCTCAGAGCCGGGGATGTCTCTGCCCTCTGCCAGGTGGGTCTCATCCCTGGCTCTGGGACCAGGAGCACCATCCTACCACTCCAGCTCCTACCTTGGGGACAGTCACACACGTCGCAGGCTGGCATGGGGCCCCCTTCCGGCTGATCCTCCAGGGCCCACGCTCCAGCGGTGGGTGCAGTCAACAGTTGAAGCTCATGTTTCCCCACCGGCACCTCCTGCCTGCCCCTAAATCTAGTAAGCACCCCAAAGACCCACACTATCATCACCCTGCTGCCACAGACACCCCCTACCACTCTCACTGCCCGAGATCACAAATAGCCCCCCAATGCTGCAAACCAAAGCCCCAGAAGCCAAGCGTCTGGCACGCGGCCTCTCTGCCCCGCCCACGGGCACAGCTAAAACATCAAGGATTTCTGTCTTCCACAGCTGCCTTCTAGAAAGCGAAGGGTCTGCTCACGCGTCGGGGTCGAACGGATCCCCATTGACCCAGTGGAATTCATCCCCCACTCTGCGCAGGCCAATCCAGGGCTCCCTCCGCGTGAACTTGAACATAAATTCCTGCGAAAGGAAAAGAGGGAGACGGCGATGTCGGATGCGGACCTCTGGCGGCTGCACAGCCCAAGCCAGGCCTCAGTATGGAGATTACCGGCTCTCAGAGGGAGGGAACAGGGGAGGCTGTGACCAGAAAGTGAGGCACTCGGGGTAAAGGACCCCTCGCAGGCATGCTGCTCCCCCCCCCAACACACACACACACTCACTGCAGTTGCCCGGACAGCCTGAAAAGGGGCGCTGGTGTGTGTGCCCAGGAGCCGGAAAACCCGCACTAATGGGTATGTTAGCATCCAGGCCAACCCCACACTCGAGAAGCTCCACCTACCACACACTTCTGGCACTTTCTCTACTGAAAGAAATACCACTTGTCACATCCAAACAGAAATGGTTTTGAGATGAGATCCGTCACTGCGGTAGAAAGGTTCCACGCTGTGACTCGGCACCAAAGTGACCAAGAGATTCACTAGCTGTTTCTCTTTCCCATTCCACTGGTAAAAACTAGTCGAGGTATTACGTGAAAGATGGCGTCGTGATTGGGCTGGGAGGAAGTCAGAGTGTTTTCACGATGCACAGGTGTGTTTGCAGCTCACACAGACAGGCTTCAGCCGGCCAGTCTCGGATGGAAATGAGGGGTGGGCACAATGACTGCACCTTGTCCAGACTCCAGAGACTGGTGGGCGGCGCTAAGCTTGGCGGTGACTGTCCCCTTGGAGTGCAGGGTGGGCCCCAGGGTCCTTCCCTTCCACCGCATGCTCACCAGCTCCTTCTGACTCTGGATGACAGCCAGCGCCGCCTCGTGGGTGTGACAGTACTGCCGGCCGGTGTTCCAGTCTCTGGGCTCCTCCGAGAAGAAGTAGCATTTCCTTCCGTACAGCAGCCAGTCCTCCGGGCAGGGCGCTTCGCACTTGATGCAGCCCTTGGAAGCTGCCAGAAAGAGGAGGGGGATGAGCATCCGCCAGGGCGTCTGGCCACCACCTCGTCCCTCTAATCCACTTCCCACCGTTCCCTCCACCAGCCTGGGCTTTGCTGTCCTTCTGAGACAGGATTGAGGTCACCGTGCTGCAAGAAGAAGTTTAGAGAGACTATCAGGCACACCAGCAAGAGAAAGCAGTGGTGGGCTAGCCCAAGAATGCTCCCCGCCCCCCCTCCCCGCAGCATGGACCCCCAGAAACTCATACTGGGGACAGACCTGGAAGCCACATCTCTGCGGCCAGAGCCGGGACCCTGGCAGGTTGAGAGAGTCGATTCTCCCTCCCTCGTGGGCTAGCTCAGAACCTGTGGTTCCCCCAACTGCTAGAAAGTTCCTTGTAAATTTCAAGTCCTCACCTGCACTCCTGTGACTGAGACCTACCGGCTGGTCCACATTCTGCCCTGGTGGGTGGCCCAGAGCAGACCTGTTCTGTCTTCTGCCTCCCACTCCAAGGAGGTCTCCTACCTCCCTTATCTCGAGGGGGGCTCCTCAGTCTGCCCGCTGGTTGCTCTGCCCCCCCTGCTCCCCACCCCCCACCCCATTACCCCTGAGACACTGATGTCAGCAGCCTGCGCCACCCCCACAGGGCTCCGTCAGCAATCTCAACTTCTGTCTACAGGATGCTGTAGCGAGCAGACTTTGCTCTCTCTTTCTCTCTCTCTCTCTCTCTCTCTCTCCCCCCCCATAGGCCTCCTTGTCAAAAGGACTTGAGCCTCGTGTAGAATTCTTCCATCCTGTGCCCTGTTTTCAAGCCAGGCCTCCCAGAGTCCACAGCATATGCAACTCACCTTTTACACCCAAATGTGAAAGCTTCTATTTCTTTCTGTCTGAACACAAATGCACTCCATAGTTGAGGCTGAACTTGAACTCCTGACCCTGCTGCCTCTGCCTCCCAAGTACCAAGATTACAGGCAGGTACCACCATGCCCACCTTAAAAGTAAGTGTGAATCTTTATTGTTTCCCCAACATCTGTCATAGGAATTGTGCTTTTAAATTGTATCACACAAATTCCATGAGCGTCCATTTTATTTATTTATTTGTTTGTTTGTTTGTTTGTTTGTTTGTTTGTTTATGCATCTGTCTATATCTGTGCTTCTGTGTATCAGACAGCACTATGTGTGTGCACCTGTGGAGACCGGAGGGTTACTTCTGTCTGGATTTATTTACTTCCTTTTTGCTTTGCCCTGGGATTTGCAGGAAGTTTAGGCTACCACCATTTCCACCTGGTGTTTTTACATGAGAGGCAGGTCCTTCTGCCTTCAGGACAGAGTCTTAACCCTTAAGCCATCTCTCCAGCTCAGCATGCATTTTTTAAAATTTCATACAAATGATTAATTAAAAGGTGAAGTGCGACAGAAACAAGAATACATAATGACACTCAAGGGTCTGCACTGTCCTCCCTGGGGACCATCCACCGTGCAGACTCCCTGGGCACGCCCACTCAGAGGCTCCAGTCCCCTAGGGAGTACTGACCAGGATGTGCAGGAGCTTCTGAGAGACTCATGGTGCGTCACGTCCCCCAGGAGGGTGGCTCGCATGTATGATCCTGGCTTAGGAAGGTTGAGACAGGAAGATCAGGAGTTCAAGGCGAGTCTCAGTTACAGAGCAAAATTGAGACCAGTCTGGACCCAGACTCAATACACACACACACACACACACACACACACACACACACACACACACACACAGTCCTGACTTTCCAATCCAGCAACAGGATCAAAGAAAAGTATAACTCACTGCAATGAGACTTGTCCATACCAGACCTGCACATGACTGACATACCAACACGCCCCCATAGACTATGCAGGAACTCAAGAGAGATAAGAACATACAGTGGAAACCTTGGGGACTAAAGTTGGATGAGTGAAGGGAAATGCCCTTATCAGTGGGAGTGGCCTGAAGAGAGGCAACTTGGTATACCACAAAAAGCTCTACAAGAGTAGAAAAGCCAGAGAGAACCCTGGGGGTCCATCAAAGCAGACAGGCAGGAAGATGGGAGGGAGTGGGATGGATTGATGAAGGGAAGGGAAGCAGAGGGAGGGAGGGGAGATGAAGGGAAGCAGGGATAAGTACTCAATATGCTTGTAAAATTAGAAAAATAAAATAATTAAAAAGAAAAGAAAAGTGAAGGTAAAACCCAGACAGTCCTAGTAGCCACTATGTCCATTTCCAAACCCGTACAAAGGCTTGGCAGGGATGGATTCTATCCATAGACATTCGATTGTTTTAAGAGGTTATCTGCTACTGTGTTTCTCCAAGATGGAAGATGGAGGAAGTGACATCACTCCTGCCAATCCCGCTGGAATGTGACAGGAAACCAGGAGCCCCTCGGCAGGAGCTGGCTCCCCATTGGACAAGTCTCGCCTGCCCCATTCCACTACTTCAACCTTTTCTCCCACTTGGCTTTCCATGTTTCCAGCTCTCTTCCCCTTAGAATGTTCTCCTTCCTGGACAGCATCCAGAACCTACCACCCCAAAACAGGACCCTTTGGCACAAGGGTTATTTTGAGTTGGATATAACTGAGAATCAACCCACCATGGTGGGTGGGATTAGATCCTGGATAAGTCACAGAGAGCTGGTTGAGAGAGTTGGCATCCTTCTGTTCACTTGGCCAGACATGCTGGTCTGGCAAGTAAGGATCGTCCATCTCTCAACCGTTATGCAGTGATGGTGGCCAGTTCCCTCGGCCCTGGTGTTGGTGCGTGCTCTCCCGTCAAGCTGGACTTAGAACTGTAACCAATAGTCATAAGGAAATAAACCCCGTGTTCCCTTAAGCTATGTGATGGTCATTTATCAGCAACCATGCAGACGAACTGCAACAAGGTCTAATATCTCTCAGCCTTGAAGGAAGCCCAGCTACCTCCTGCCTGTACTGACAGAGAATCCTTGTAAGACCCACTTTGTACTTGACATTGCAATGTGTGTTGGTACCAAAAGGGGTAATCACAGTATCTGTACTTCCTTATGAAAGTCGCCAGGCGCTATAAAAGCACTTTGGAATGGTGGTATCTGAAGACTTTTATATGGAGTTAAATTGTTAAATGTCAGATCTTGGCAGTCATCACTGGCACAATGGGTGTCATGGCTTGAAATGTGTCCCCCATAGTCTCATGTGTTTGGCAAGGTCATGACACCTTGGAAAGGCAGAGCTGGAGGAAGGCGGTCATAGGGTCAAAGGGTCATAGGCCTTGAGGTGGGTTAGTCCCGCCCTGCCGCCTGGAGAGGTCTGCTCTTTGCAGCAGGAGTTTTGCGACTCTCAGCCTCCAAGATGTTTGCAGTGACTGAGCCTGTCTCCAGCTCCTGCAGCCATGCCGCTTCCACCATGACAGACTGTATCTCCCCTCTGGAACTGTAAGCTGAATAAGTCTCCCTTTCTCCCCTAAGTTGCTTGACTTTGGGTGCTCTCTCACAGCGACACAAAAGTAACTAGTACAGAAATTGGTACCATGAGCGGTAATCACAATTATCCCAGGTAGAGGTAATAATATATTCTCTCCCACCCCCCAGCACTTAGTTTAAGACCCACACTGACAGCATAGGTAACAAGGATCAATAATTGTTTATTGAATTAATATGATTTTTAAAGTCCCAAATCTCCAAACTGTCATCTCCAAGACCTTAGCCTCCCCGCACCTGCTCTGATTTCCCATCGTGTTGGTGAACACTAGTGCCATCCACCTGACCTGCGTGGCCAACTGAGGGGACGTGTACAGTCCCCGAGGGGACGTTATGCTGGGATAAAGTTCCACAGACAACCATCTATCATCAGCGTACCAGGCCCGCCCCCCGCGTACCGCACCCCCTGAGCTCCCAGGGCGCTGGGACCCTTCCTGGCTAGACACGCGGGAGCGCGTGGACCCCGGGGCGAGAGGCTGCGGGGGAGCCGCGCACTCACCCAGGATGCTCATTACCACCAGGATGGCGAACAGCAGGACGGCGATGGCCCCCAGCAGCAGCCGCGTGGTGGTGTCTGCGGAGAGGAGAAAGGGGTCAGGATGGCTGCCAGCTCTTCACCACCCCCCAGCAACAGCGAGGGAGGCCGGGAGGTGAAGCGAATCCGGCTGGGAGGGGCCTTCGGGTGACTCGATGGCCTCGGCCTGAGACCTGCTCTACACCCAGCTCGGGCTCTGAGCTCCCCCTCCACGCCCCTCCCTCTTCTGCAGCAGCCCCGCCACAGACCTCGACCCTGCCTGGCCCCGGCCTGATGGGCCTTGAGCTAGGTGAGCGCTAGGCTTACCCATGCTACCCCCAGTCTCCTGATGGGTCTCTGTCCTGAAGCTCTCCTTCTCTCCCTCGGGACATCCTCCCACTCCTTCTCCATCCTCATCTTTCTGATCCTCTAAGCTCTCCTTTTCTATGTATCTTTATTACCACTTGACTCTTTTATTATCATAACCCCCACATTCTGTTCCTAGCAACTATCTTTTCTGTTTTTTGCCCTTTATGGCTATTTCATTGTAGTCAACACTTATAATATTCATTCTTCCATGTCCGGCATATTTCATTTAACACACATTTCAAGATCCATACATGCTGTAGCACATATCGGAACTTTTTTCTTTCCGTGGCTTATTTTTCTGTTCCGTGAATGTACACCTTTGGTATATCCATTCCTCCGTCAACAGACATTTTTGACTGTTGTGAATCACGCAGTTATAAGCACGGGGCACAAATACCTGTTTGTGTCCCTGCTTTGAATCGTCTGTAGTAGGTGCCTATGAGCACAATCGCTGGGTCATGCATTCATTCTACTTAATTGTTTGAGGGTCTGCCACACTGTTTTGCATAGTTACCAATTTACATGTTTACCATAGGAGAGCTTCAACTTCTCCATATATGAACACCTGTTGTTTTTCTTCTTGGTGTTATGCTTATTTTTATAACATCCTAGGAGGATGTTATACATCCTAGCAGGATGTTATATCACCTAATGTTATTATCTTCTAAATGATTTTGATTTGGGGTTTTCTACCATCATTGAGTTATATTACATTAGTAGCTATGAACTCAACATATGAATTTTAGGAAGAAACTAACATTCAATGCAAATAGTTTTTCTCCAGGGAGTACCCCTGCAGCCTTCTGACCCGCTCAATCTGACTGGCTGCCTTCCAAACTCAGCTGCCATCTTTAAGTCTCTCTGTACAAGAGCCTGAGAATTTCTTTGTCATGTTCTGTGTGAGTTTCCTGTCTTTTCTCTCCCACATATTCTCCTTGGTTTACCTCCTCTTCACCATAGAGCACATCCTCAGATAACTGTCTCAGAAAAGGTAGAGTGTAACCATCGTAATGCACAACTCCAAGGGCGAAGCTTTCCGTTGTGCTCTACGCTGAACACAGTATTTTAGCTTAGAAATAATTCTACAGAGTTCTGAATGTATCATCTAGCTTCAGAGTTACTTTTTTAAAATCTAGATCTATTCTCTCACATTAGCCAAGTCATTTCCAACATTTGAATTGTTTCTATCTGAGTTTGTCACCGGTCTAAAATCCCATCTTGTATGTCCTGCCTGGATCTTTTCCCATTCACTCTAGTAGGCAATCAAGGGCCTCTTTGACCTTGGAAATGTATTTGTTTCAGTTCCAGACATTTGCCTTCAATAATATTATTGATAACTTCCTTCTGGAGGTCTTATGATTCAAACATGTGACTCTTGCATGGATCTTGCAAAGTTTTCTCTTTTATTTGCCCTCTAACTCTTTACCTTTTACATTTCTTTCTTGGGTTTATTTCACCTACATCTCTGTACCCTTCGTCTCTACCATTTAATTCCCAAGGCATTCTGGGTTTCCTGCAGTTGGTCTATGACAATCCCTTCTTACAACATCCTATACTTTCTTCAACGAGGCCCTGTTTTCTCTTTTCTCTCTAAAGAAGGTGCTGATGGTTGCTTGGACAGGAAAAGCAGTGGGAAGAACATTCGCTCTTTCTTGTGGAATCTCTGCGTCTTCTCGAATGCTCTTGTTCATTTGTAATTTCCTCAGATGTTGGAGAGCCTAGGTTACTGTTCACAACCAAGACAGAAGAACTACAGTTCTTGTGACATCTGAGTTGTTAACTGTGAGGTCACAGCCGGGCGACCTGGCAAGCCTTGACCCTTGATCCTTAGCTGAAGATCCTTAGGTTTCTTGGCTTGTTCTTCCTGGATGGATCAGAGTCCCTAGAGGAGACTCTTCCATTTTCTTTCCTGGAACACATAGGCTGGGCTAGGCTTGTCCCAAGGAATCAGGGAGGCTGTCCTCCAGCTGTGTATAAAGGCTGACTCCATGGTAGAGTCTCGGGCTCTTGGCAGATTTCACCTCAAGTTCCCACCAGAAAAGAGGAAAATATATTTAGAGCTGAGATCAAAATCCTCCTGAAAGAAATCATCTAGTCACCATATCTACCAGTGGTCTTCCTCCACTCCCCACTCCCAAACTCTTGGCATTCTCACATGGACCCCCCCCAAAGGTGCCTCTACTTTCTAGGCTTTCTTAGCTAGGCTGAAATCAGTTACCACTCACGGCTGACTCCCAAGCTCGTGTCTTATCTCAGGTTCTTATTGTGCTTGTGGCCTTTATAATATTCCTTACCGTTGTATTAATGGGCTTCTGAAGGGAAATGTGAGAAGAATGCTTGTCTCCAGCCATCCTGCTTGACTATAAGGCTGACAGACAGACATTTTGGAATCATTCCTTAGGTCAGAAGTCTACACTGAGATCCACCAGGGTAGACACTGGGTTCCTCTAGGGCTCTATACTGGGTTCCTCCAAGGGTCTATGCTAGGTTCTTCGAGGATCTATACTGGATTCTTCTGAGGTCTATACTGGTTCCTTTGCAGATCTATCCTCCAAGGGTCTATGATGGGCTTATGCTGGTTTATATGAGGTCTAGGAGGCTGGGCCCCTCCAGGACCTGTGTTTGGTTCCTCAAAAGGATTATTCGGAGTTGTTCCAGTTTATACCTGCATGGTTGCTGAAAAATGACAATCCAACAGCTTAAGGGAACAAGGGGTTTATTTTCTTACTGATAGTCTGGTTACAGTCTGTGTGGCTTGCTAGGAGAGCTTGCACCAACATCAGGACCTAGGGAACTGGCCACACCATCTCTATGTAATGACTGAGAGAGGGACGATCCTTACTTGCCAAACCAGCATGTCTGGCCAAGTGTACACAAAGATGTCAACTCTCTCAACCAGCTCTCCATGATTTATCCAGGGCCTACCCCACCCACCATAGGCTGGGCCTTCCTCATCAGCTAGACAATCTCCTTCAGGTTGGCTCTGGGCTCAACTCAACTACTAATTCTCCACAAATGTGACCAGAGCTCAAACCCTCAACTGTCAAGTTGATGCCTGTGCCTAACCATGACAGTAACTCTAGGGTTTCACGCTGGGGTCTCTCCAGGGTCTCTGCCAGGATCCTCTGGAGCTCTACGCCAGTTTTCCTCAGGGATCTACACTAGGTTATCCCAGGGGTCTATCTATGCTGGATTCTCTAGGAGCATATGCTATGTTGCCTCAGGGGTGTAGGCTGGGTTCCTCTGGGGGTCTGAGTTCCTCTACCAGTTTACACTGAGCTGCACCAAGGTCCTAGGTCTGCCTCCCCAAGGAGCTCAGCTGGGTGGTTCTAGAGTGTGGGTGCAGAGGCCCAAACCTACCCCGGGAGCCTGGGCTCGCTGTCTCAGCTTCATGGTCCTTTGGGGTAGATCTAACATAGGCCACGTCTCTTGGAGCTGCGCATTGGTACAGTGGGAGGCACGCCGTGCCTTCTTCCTTCCTTCCACACCTACACATCTTCTATGCAAACATGGCTACGGGAACCTTTGCACGCTGAGGAGCGCGCCACAGTCAAAACTGCTTCAGCCATATTCTGCCCTCCTGCTAGACATGGACACATGACAGCGTCGCTTAGCCTCTCTCTCGCTCTGCTCTCCTCATGTTAGCATCATGTTTGTGGTGCACCGCTCTCCATATCTGTGGGTTCCACATACCCTCAACCATCTGTAGGTTGAAACGGGGAAAAAAAAAAACCTGCCTCTGTTCTGAACACAGTCAGACTTTTATTTCATGTACCTTTTCCTGAAACAATGCAGTACAACACTTTACACAGCACTTACGTTGGCTGTTGTAAAGGATTGTGACTTAAAGTATATGAGAGGGTGTGAACAGGGTCAGTGCAAACACATCATCTTATCACAGGTACCTGGGCATCCTTGGACGGGTCTCTGAGGAGGATCCCAGGACTGATGTCTGTGGATGCTGAGGGAGGATTATGGTGCTTAGACATTGTGTCTGATCATTATCACAAGTCCTAGACTCCTTTGCAGGAAGGGATGTGCTGGATTCCTTTGGGTTTCCTAAAATAGAACTAGGCCATTGCCTCACACACTACGACACTCAGGGGAACTCAAAACATAGGACGATGAAGAGAATTTATCTACACCAAGCGGCGAGGTCCTTGGTCGGCCTTAAGCTCCACTGCATTGGCAGCGACTCAGCAGAAGAGGGATCTGGGAGCTGGGGAGGTGGCTCGGTGAGGAAGAACGCTTGCTGTACAAACATGAGGACCTGGTTCAGATCCTCGTGAGTCATGTAAAGACCTGGGTGTGGTCATGCACCCGAGAGAAGATGGGCAGAGACAAGAGGACGGCTGGGGTATGCTGGCCACCAGTCGAGCCACGCTCCCAGTTCACTGAGAGATGTGGCCTGACGTCCTCCCCTGGCCTCTGAGTGCGTTTGCCCCTGGGCATGTGCACCCGCACACGCGTGTGTTCCACGCACATGCACAAAAAGAAAACATATGTCCACAGTATCACCAAGCGACACTTCATTTTTTCCAAGGAGATGATCTCTCTGGACAGTGCAGAGGGAGGACGCCACAGGAAGGCTGAGGGACTGAAGATGAGGTCGTGCAATCCAAATCAAGACGGCATCTGTTTTCCAGGGCTGTGGAACAAAGTGTCCACGATGATCACTTCATAGTTCGCAAGACCTCCTTGACTGGTCCTGCCTCCTGGTGCTTTGCCAGGAGCACCTGGCATACTTTGGCTCACTGGCTACATCACCTGGCCTCCATTTTTGTTGCTCGTGGTGTGATGGTTAAACCTGGGCGTCGACTTGACACACCTGGTATTAACTAAGATCGACTGAGACCACACCTGGAGGGATCAACTGAGACCACCTGAAAGGAGTATAGCTGCCCTAAATTCCATAGGAACTTCCATAGATGCCATAGGAACCTCCCAGTAATGGACCATATAAAAGGGCCCATAGAACATAGGTGGAGAAACATTCCAGGATTGCTGGAGCGAGGTGGAGGTCTGCCGTGACTCAGCCTGCCAGCGAGCTAGGCATGCCATTGCTGCCGTGAAAGATCTCTTCCATTCTGGAACTGTAAGCTGAATAAATCTTGCTCCCATAAGTGGTTTGACTTTGGGTGTGCTCGCTCACAGCAATAGTAAAGAGTAACCGTTACACATGGCCTTCCGGAGTGTGACTGTGTCTTTCTAATGACTTAACGTAGTACTTGCCAGGACTCTATTGTCACCCAGAGTCACATTTCGAGGTACTAGGAATCAGGGGTCTTCATGGCTCCTTTGGGTGTGAACACAGTTCAACTTCTAACAAACATATAACTCGATGATCATTCTACCATACATCAGTCCACATTACTTAGAGTTTGCAGGTGCTGCCTATTTGGATTTCTAACTGTGTGATTTAGCCTAATATTAGAAGGAACATTCTGGAAATTTCTGGCTCCTCAAGCCAGACAAACCTCCCATCATCCTCACACCCACATCCCAAAATAAGGTTCACAGCTGACGTCACAGTCTGGCCAACACGACCCTGCCTATTTAAAAAACAAGATCAAATGTAAAGCTTGGTAATTTTTCAATTTTTAAGTAGCTTTTGCCAAATGCATGTGTGTGGTTTTGATCAGGAAGTTGTGGGTTTTTGCCTAATCAAGAAACTTTCAACATTAAAAATTCAGAATTGGTGACCACTGACGGATCTATACCTGAGGTGCAGAGTCACTCCGCCACCCCTCCCTCACCCCAGGCCACTGCGCCCTACTACCACCCCAAAGGCCAGACGCAGCCTCATTTTGAGCACCTCTGGGGTTTCTCGGGGTGCCCTTTCCAACCTCTCGGCTGAGCCTGGAGTGAAAGAAAAGATCCAGGACTCAGAGGAGCAGCCTCATCGGGGCTTGTCGACTTTTATTTCTGAAGCTAACTGTCCGTGTGAGGGGCCTTCCAGACCTGGGCCCTGACCTCAGCTTCCTTTCCATTTCCTCTGTCTTGTGAGGAGGGAAGGACTGGCCTTCCTGGGAGAGATGGGATGAACTAGAGCGGGGGGTGCCCAGGAAACACTAGATATCTCCAGTTAGCCTGTCTGAGCAAGACGCCCTTGGTCACACAGAAAAGGAGGGGCGCTTCAACCTCGCATGGCCTCGTGGCGAATCCCAGGGGGGTTTCATGTGTTAGTGGCTCCGGCGTGTCCTGAGGGCTCAGTGTCCTCCCCTCGAAAGACCAGGGCTCCCGCATCCATCCCACCAAGGACGGAGGGTTTGGTGAGTAATCAAGGTGTGTTCCAGCCCTGTGCCAGCTACTGCTGCAGAGTGAGCGAGTACAGGTGCCCCTGGGGCGGGCCTGATCCTATCTTTCAAGACGGGTGCCCGACAGAGCAGAGGCTACAAGCCCACCAGGGCCTCAGGACCAGCAGATCACCCCCCCCCCCCGTATATGTGTAATTATATGGAAGGAAACATTATATGGATCTCAAGTGAGTGGCTGGTCACCCCCATTTTCTGAGCAGCTCCCCCAAGGAGTTGGGGAAGAAGAGTTACCAGCACAGAGCCTACATTCCGGACCTCTGTTTGGCTGTCCCCAAGTGGTGGAAACCATGCCCTGATTCAGTAGAGGAGGCCACTGAGGCTTAAGTGTATGAATCCTGCTTGACCAGACACGGTACTTTGCATCTCGGGAGCTGATCCAACCTCTTTTTCAAGATCTCTTCAGGGACGTGTTCAGGGTCTAAGGTGGTATCTCAGCACTGTGGAAAGAATGAATAAACGTGGACCAGTTCTAGTTTATGAGTTTCCCCTTTTTGGACAGGAGAACCAGCAGAGTTAAAAAGTCCTGAGGAAAAAAAAATCTACACACCCCAAAACTATGGACAATGATATTGCTTTTGTGTGCACCAAGGGAGGAGAGGGGGTAATGAAGGTGGTATGAGCGGGGAAATCAACCAGTTCAAATGAGACAAGGCTGGACCACAGTCAGACGCCAAGGACAAGGGCTGGCTGGACAAAGTGACCAGACAGAGACGCTGCTCACTTTCCTACCCACTGTGTGGCCTCTTCTTCAGCTGACCAGCAGGGTCGACCAGCCCCGGTTACAATAGGAAGGACAAGAAGACACTGTGTTCAGGACACGAAATGAGCGGGACCCAGGCAGCCACTCTGCCCTGAAACAACCCCGTGCAAATGAGGGTTAGGGTAAAGATTAGCTAAGGCGGACCCTTTTGAAGAAATACAGGTTACAGAAGGGGGCAACATCAAGAAATACCTTGGGTAGGGGGCAAGCTTGGACACAAAGCAAACTACTCGCAGATGGGACAGCATTCCGAAGAGGAGGGCGAGCCTTTATTCTGCCCAAGCATCTCTGACATCGTCCATTGGAAGGACAGAGCCTTTGCCTCCTGGGTTCCTAAAACAGCATTGGGCCTCCCCAGTCTCCATAGCCCCTCACGCACAGTGCCCTGCCCTCGCCCATGTCCTCCAGCTCAGCAAGCCTGGCACATCCTGCTAGGCACAGGGACTAGCTATGACCCTCTCGGACCACTGCCCGCCTCCTGACTGACCTCGTGCCCTCTGCCGCAGGTCTCCTCCCGGCACATCACCAAGGTCCTAACTCCTCAAACAGCCCCCTTGGGAACGAAGTCCAAGCTCTGTGGCTCGCCCGAGTCGTTCTTCTCATCTGGCCCTTCAGAACCATCCCTCAGCCCCCACCAGTGCTCTGGGCTCAGTTCCCCACGAGGGACCGTCTAGCACCAATCGCCTGTATCATTCTTTGTCTGTGCCACATCCCCTAAGAGGTCACGGGAAGCCCTCCCCTTCTGACACTCGCCTAGCTGCTGCTGCCCTGACCCTCCTCTTCCTTAGCCCCAGGATGTCAGGCGTCTGGAGGCATCCGGAGCTGGCGCTCTGTAGAGACAGCTCCACACCGCCCACTCAGCCGCTGCCAACTCATTGGCAGCCACCACGAGTTTCCCCAAAGAGCTCATGAACTTGAAATCTCTTTTCCACTTTGCTTGCTGTCTCCTGGCCCGCCAGGGGTCCCTTAAGAAGGGGTGGATCCGCTCCCACCACACCTTCTTAGAAAGGCACTCTTGGGATGCCTCCCCACTCGACCCCGCTTACCCCAGGACACCGGGTACGGCTTCTGTTAGGCTGCTCTAAGTATTTTCACCGCTAAGATTCGGGCCACCTCTTAGCAGGCCAGGCAGGTGCGTGAACGACCCGAACTGACCCCTTCACACAGGCGCGAAGACTCAGGGGCTGAATGAAGCTGGCTTGCCCCCCCCCAAGGTCAAAGGGGGAGTTGGCAGCAAAGGGCAGGGTCAAGGCCGTGACAGAGGCGGCCTCCTGTGACCCCCCCAACCCCTCCTAGAGGCATCCACCTGTCCTGAAATAAAGGAGTCGTCCGGGTCCCAGGCCGCCCTCCCCTCCGCCAGGGCGGTCAAGGTGACTCTGGTCGCCTCCCGGGTCCCAGGGTCGCGGTTCCAAAGGGATGGAGGGCTCGGCACTTACCCTCCAAGGCGGCCTTCCAGCTGGTGCTGCCCTCGTAGCCTGACCCCGATCGCCGCAGCAGCCCCTCGGGGCCACGGGCCTCGGCCTCGGCGGGCGAGCGCGGCCTGGGCGCTGCGGCGGGTGCGGGGCGCGCGGCGGGGGGCGGCGGCCGGGTCCGCGCGGGGGGCTCCCGGATCGGTTCCCGGGCGGGATCCCGCACGAGCTCCCGGGCCGGCTCCATGCCCGGCGCTCCGCCGCGTCGCGCCCGCGCTCCTGCACCGGGATCCGGGGCCCAACCCCAAGCGCACTCGGCGCTCCGCGCGCCCTGCGGGCCCCCCAGGCCGGCTCCGTGCGCGAGGGCCGCGGCGTGGGCACCAGGCTGAGCCCGGCTCCCCCGCGCCCGAGCCGCCGCGCCCGATCGCCGCCTCGGGGCGCGCCACCTGCCCCGCCACCCGCCGCAGCCTGCGCGCCCAGCTCCGCGCGGGGGAGGAGCGCGAGGATGCGCGGGAGCCGGGAGCCGGGGCGGGAGCGGGGATGGGGGGTGGCCGGGAGGGAGGAGGCGCTGCGAGTCGCGACAGCCGCGTCGCCAGCCCCGCCACCCGCTGCCCGGGATGCTGCGGAGCGAGATGCTGAGTGACGGTGGAGACCTGGTTGTGAGGTAGCTCCACCTCCGAGGCTCCTCCCTGCCTGTCTTCTGCTGAAGTAGGAATAAAGTTTGGTCCCACCAGGTCTCCTCGTGCCAGGGGGACCAGGGCTGCTCCTGGGCTGCCCCAGAGCCAGGACAGAGAGGTGGGGGCTGTGACTTGGCTCCTAGGTGCTTGACAAATGACACGCACCGGTCCACGCGAGATCCCTGACTAGGCAAAGGCTTGAGGGGGAGGACACCGCAGTGTTGCGGGCAATAACCAGATGCCAAGCGCGGCTAGTACCACTGAGGACATTTTCTTTTGTGTGTGCAGGTGTGTGTTTTATGTGTATGTATGCATATAGGCACACATGTTCATGTGGAAGCCAGAGGATGATATTGGATGGTTTCCAACTGTATTAGGGTTCTCTGAAGAATAGAATCTCTAGAATGTAATATATATATTTATTTATTTATTTATTTATTTATTTATTTATTTATTTATTAAATTAACTCACATTAAAAAAAATAGTGTCCTTCGAAGTAGCCGCCAATAGCTGCTTCGTTCTTAACCAGAAATGTCTCACCAAGACGAAAGATCCAGAGAAGGTCTCGAGCTGCTATCTCGCTGGAGGGTGGAAGATGCTGGCTCTGACGTCAGTACAGCTGGACTCCACAGTCAGTGAAAAACAGCTGGGTTCCGACATCAGCAAAGAACAGAGAACAGCAAGGCCTAGACACCAAGCTCCAAAGGCAGCGGGAATCGGTAAGGTGGAAAGAATGGAACTGTCGTCGGCCAAAGACGGTGGCACTAGCAGCAGCAGCAACGAAGAAGGAATGATGCTCTACGAAGTCTACAGACGCTCTAAGAGTGAACTCCACAGCAAATCGACCCAGGCTAAGGGAAGAGCAAATCCCTCCTCCTGCACTTCCTAGTATCCGGACCACCACTGGAAAGTACCACCCACTAGGGGGTGGGTTTTCAACATCAATTAATCAAGTACCTGCAGACTTGTTCAAGGGTCTGCTCCAACCATCGACTCTCCACAGCTGGGCCCAAACAGTCTGCAGCTGTCAAGTTGACACTAAAATGTAACCTTAACACCGGTTTTCCACAGGAGCTGAGAATGGGAAATGTGATGGGAAATGTTACCAAGTCTGACACTGGTGAAGAATTTGCGTTTTAATATATACAGTGCTGGGCTGGAAAGAGAATTCAGGGGTTAAGCCTCTGTCTGGCAAGCAGAAGGTTCTGAGTTCCAATCCCAGATCCCTGGTAAAAATGCCAGAAGAAATGGAGGCAGCCAATACTTCTGATCCTGGAAGGTGGAGCCTGGGAACAAAGCAAAGGAGGTAGAGTAATCTAGGGTGGTTCCTAAAGTCACCCCTGGGCCTCCACAGGCAGAAATCATGCTCCCTGATATATATATATAGAGAGAGAGAGACAAATAAATATATATATATATGTTATGTGAAAAAGAAATATGTGTGGAGTCAGGTTGGGTGCTGAGGAGTCAAGACACAATTTCTTTTTTTTTTAATTTTTTTTCCAATCATACAAGCTTAATAGGTACCCCATTCCCCTCCCTCCCTCCACCCATCACCAGTCCCCCTTACACCCCTGTTCCCCTTCCTTTCACCCCCCTCCCTCCCTTCTTCCCAGTGCCTCCCTTCCCCCCTCCCATTCCCTGGAGCATCCTTTAGTGTGAATGTCAAATTTCCCTCTGTGTCCTCCACTCTAATGAGGTGTAAGGACTCAGTGGCATTGCCCAGAGCACTTTCTTGGGCTTCCCTTTAGTATAGGGACACTATTGTGACTGCTAGTCCCTTACCTCTAAGGATCCTAGTGCCTGTGACCCATGCTAGACTTGGGGGGATCACTGACATGTCAGTCATTGCGCAGGTCATGCAAAGTCCGATTATGGCTACTGTGGCCCTAACTTGTGTGGAGTATCTTGCATATTGTTGCTCCTCTCCATCTTTAGGCTCTTACAATGTTGCCACCCCCTCTTCCGCAAGTTTCCCTGAGCTTTAGGATGGGGAGAGATTTGGCCGATCTGGTTCCAGGTGATTAATGTAGGATCTCTGATGTTCTGGATTATGGTTTGTTGTTGTTTTCAGTTTTGCTGTTCCTGCACCACCCTTGGCTAAGACACAATTTCTAAATGAAGTAGTGCATTTGCCAACAGGGACCCCCCAATACAGCATAAGATGTCGCAGACCCTCAGGCAAAAATAGTCACCGGATGAGACTCTGAAAACCAATGTCTCCTAATGAGGCAGTGACCTCATCAGCTGGTCGCCTTCTCCCATTAGGAAAGAACTTCCCACTACTTATTAAGAGGTGTGTATAAGGGGCGGCCGTGAGGAGCAGATGGGGAGCCCTCCCCATTGCAAATGCACTTCCTTGAGGCCAAAGCCGACCTCACATGCACGCAGCAGGCTTGCTCTTCCCTTGGATGGGTCTGAAGAGTCACACTGCTTACCCTTAACACAAACGCCTATCTGAAACCAAAGAAACACGGAAGAGATGAGACCAGACCATCCTTGTCACCGGCACTTTTCAATGGGACGCCAGGGACATCTTAGCTTCGGGCGGAAAGAAAGCTGGGAACAGCCCACTTGTAACAAATTAAAAAATAATTCAAGTTGGGAAGGTGGCTCAGAATTAAAATCCTTCCCACACTGGTAATAGGACTAGATTTGGATTTCCAGATGTGATACAAATGCTGATAGTGGCCCACCTGTTGTTCCTGCCTTAGAAGGTGGAGACTGAGAATCCCCAGAGCATGTTGGCTACCCAGACTACACCTACCTGTGAGTTCTGGGTTTCCAAAAAGCATAAAGTAGAAGAGCAATTGAGAATGATTTGCAATAACAACCTTGGGCCTCCATGTACACACATATGCAAATAGGATCCACGCATGCACCCACACATATACACACACATATAGAAATGGATTAAGAAAAATTTCACTGTACTATCTATCAGTTCAGAAGAGGGTAAAAATGGAAACCAAGGCAAAGAAAAGAAACACAAAGTATAAAATGGTTGTCGTTTGGCATGCTCTGCCTCAGAGCCTATGACTGACTGTTAAAACATTCCCGGGGGTGGGGAAACTAGAGATTGGTCACAGGACGAGAAGCCTCAAGTTACATGACATGGTCTGAGGTCCACTGTGCATCAGGATGAGCATAGTGAATCATATGTGTTTGTGTTTCAAATTGCTAAGGGAATAAATTTTAAATGTCTATGCCACAAAAAAGTAATTGAGGGGATAGATATATGAAATTAGTTTTATTTAACCATTCAAACACACACACACACACAGATAAGTAATTTTGGCCATATAAATACATAGTTTTACCTTTTAATTTATAATAATTGCTCCAACTTTTATTTTTAATTTTGTAAGTTTTATTTAGTGTCATGGGTGGGCATACGAGTGCCATGGAGCCTGTATGGAAGGCAGAGGACCGCTTTCACGAGTTTGCTCTCTCCTCCCACGTGGCTGGCTCTGAAGTTCAAATCAGAGAGCTCCGTGCAGCCAGTGCTCTCGTCCACGGTTCAGTTTCTCTTGCATTGCTGTGAGAGAACACCTGAAGTCAAGCAACCTAAGGGAGAAAGGAGGCTTATTCATCTTACGGTTCCAGAGGGGAGAAACAGTCTTTCATGGCAGAGGTGACATGGGCGGCGGCAGAAGCTGGAGTAGGCCTGTCACTGCAGAGCTGCGGGACCCCCACTGCCAAAGCAGACCTCTCTCAGAAGTAGGACTAATCCACCTCAAGACCCACCCCTGTGACAACCTTTCTCCAGCAAGGCTCCAGCTCCAAAAGGTGCCATGACCTTCCCAAATACATGTGTCTGTGGGAAAAACATTTCAAACCATGACCCCCACTGAGTCATCTTACCAACACTACAGTAATCTTATTTTTTAAGTGTGTGTGTGTGTGTGTGTGTGTGTGTGTGTGTGTGTGTGTGTAGAACCACGAGCGAATTCGGGAACCACCGTGGACCGCCTCCACCTCCTCCTTGTTTACTCTGCCCCGGGATTCACAGGCTCCGCCCTACCAGGACCAGAAGCACCGGCCGCCCCCGCTTCCACCCTGCATCTATACGTGGGATCTAGGATCCAAACTCAGGACCTTCCGCCTGCAAGGCAGAGGCTTAACCCCTGAGCCACCTCTCCAGCCCCAAAGTAATCTTATTTTTTAAGTGTGTGTGTGTGTGTGTGTGTGTGTGTGTGTGTGTGTGTACAAGAGAGTACTTTAGTGTGTGTGCCTGTGGTAGCCCAAGGGTGACATCTGGAATCCTCTTAGATTGCTCCTGTTTGCTTTGCTCTGGGGTTTCCCAGGCTCTGCCTCCAGGGTCAGAGTTGCAGGCCGCTACCATGTGTGCCTGGCTATTTTAAGTGGGATCTGGGATCTGAACGCAGATCCTTTTGTTATGAGACAAAGGCTTTAATCACCCTTTTAACATCTCTCCAGCCCCATGATAATTTTTTAGCCACCAAATCCTCATTGCTGCGTCCCAGCGACTGTCGCTTCATGACTCATTACTCTGGAATCACGGGGTCTTCCAGGTCCTCCTTCCTGGCTTCAGGAAGTGCCTCCCTCTGTCGAGGAGACATCTCTCCCGAGGGGCGAGACCTCGACTCTTTGATGGCTCATCTCTGTTCTCTGGACCACAGCTCACCTTGCTGAGACAAGTCTCCCCCGTGGGTTAGGACCACCCCTCTATCCTGCTCTGAACCCCTGATCCATTGTGTTGTGATTCTTCTCTACTCATCCTGGCTCCTCCTTCCAGGCAGGTGGTGACATAACACCTTTTCCTTGCCCAGCCTGCCCCTGATGCACCACTCTGTGTGGTGCCCAAGTTGTGCACGGAGAGATGGTCTACAGCAGTAAGGGCAGGATAGCCAGAAGAGGAGGCCAGGAGGTTTTCCAGTCCAGATCCGGCTGTGCCTGAGGCCAGGAATGTGCCGGTGGCCAGGGATGCTCTGACCCACGATCAGAGCCTGGGCTTGCTGAGCGCCTGGGCCGAGTGATCGTCAAGAGCATTCCACGCAGCAGGTAACTTTGCAAGACCCAACCTTACCCTCAGCGCTCCGGACCACTAGTCTCCTGAAGGAAGACTGTGTATGGAATAAAAGGGTTTCCCAGGATGAGGGAGGCAGCCTGCCTTGCTGGGCGCAGTATCTAAGGCACAGCCTGACTTTCATTAATGCAAAGTGACCTAAGGAACCAGCAAACCCCAGGTTTTGTGTACCGGTGTTGGTGTCTCCACAAAACAATTCCCTTAGGTTTTCGGGAGCTCAGTAATGAAGTCAGAGGTTGGCAAAGGGCAGTTTTCCAGTTTAAAATCAATTTTAGAAATTTCTATCTCGGGCTGGAGAGATGGCTCAGGGGTTAAGGCTCTGCCTCACAAGCAGAAGGTCCTGAGTTCAGATCCCAGGTCCCATGTAAAAAATGCCAGGTGGAAATGGAGGTGGCCTGCACTTTGGGCCCTGGTGGGCAGAGCCTGGAAATTCCTAGAGCAAAGCGAAAAGGAGGTTGAAGCAATCGAGGATGACTCCCAAAGTCACCCTTGGGGGGAGGGGGGGAAAGAAGAAATTCCTCTCTTGGAACAGTGCTCTGACCAAGCCCAACAGGCCTCCATCATGGTGTCTAGTGTGGGGTGTGAGGCTCTGAGAGGAAGAACTTAGAGAAGCAGGAAGAGGTCAGACGGGTACTTTGTTTGGTATAGTGTTTGCCTAGCAGGCACCAAGCCCTGTGTTCCATCCCCAGCCCAAACCAGGAACAGTGGTTCACGCCGTAAGCTCAGCACTCAGAAGTAGACGCGGGAGTATCAGAAGTTCAGTCAGCCTGGGCTATATAGCAAGTTCTGGTGTCATAGTTAGGCACAGGTGTCAACTTGACAGTTGAGGGTTTGAGCTCTGGGCACATTTGAGGAGAATTAATGGTAGAGTGATCTTGCCGGAAATTGTCTAGCTGATAGGAAAGGCCCAGCCTATGGTGGGTGGGACTAGGCCCTGAACAGATGAATAAAATACTGAGAGTTGGTTGAGGAATTTGGCATCCTTGTGTACACTTGGCCGGATGTGCTGATCTGGCAAGTAAGGATCGTCCCTCTCTCAGCCATCATGTAGAGATGGTGTGGTCAGTTCCCTCGGCCCTGGTGTTGTTGTGTGTTCTCCCATCAAGCTGGACTACAGACTGTAACCAGACTATCAGTAAGAAAATAAATCCCTTGTTCCCTTAAGCCATTTGATGGTCATTTATCAGCAACCACGCAGGTGAACTGCAATACCTGGGATATATGAAATCCTGTAGAGAGATGGGGGGGCAGGGCAGAGCAGGGAGGGGGGACTCAGCCATTACAACCCAGTGCAGACATTAGAAGTCAGGATCAGACCCAATTTGCCCAGGTCACAGTTTCCTTATTTGGCTAGAAGCAACTACTTAGGGGAGAAAGATTCATTTTGGTTTGTCTCTTGAGGTACATCATGTAACCTCATCACGGACTCATTATGGCTGGGAAGACGTGGCCGTGGGAGCAAGGCACGTGCGGCAGCAGGTGCACGAGGCTGTTCAAGGACCTCTCAGTGAAGCAAAAAGCTGGGAGAACGAGGGCTGCAGAGATGGCTCAGGGTCAGAGCCTTCGATCCTGGTGTCAATTTGACCACACCTGGAATTAACTAAGATCAGCTGTCAGACTGCCTGAGGAGATGATCCATTACAATACAGAGACCGGCTCTAGATCTGATTGGAACCTCCCAGTAGCAGCCAGATGAAAGGAACCACAGAACAGAAGACTTTGACGAGAGACTCTCTGAAGCTGTGCTAGAAAACTTTCTTCCCTCCTGCCACCCAGTTTGCTTCTTCGATCCTCCAGCTCTCCAACTCTCTAAGTCTTCAATATGGCTGAAGAAACTCCAGGAATCCGCCAGCCTTCAGCAGTTACCCGCTGGACTACTGGACTGAGTAGCTACTGGCAGCCATTGTGGGACGACCTTGGCCATATCTTGTAAGCCAACTCAATAAATTCTCTTTTTATATATTTATTCTGTCGATTCCGTGGCTCTAGAGAACCTCATCCATCTGGCAAGCAAAAGGACCTGAGTTCAGAACCCAGATCCTATCTAAAAACACCTGCACTTCCAGCCCCGAAAGGCAGAGCCTGAGAAACCCCAGAGTAAAGCAATAAGGAGGTAGAGCAATCCAGGATGATTCCCGATGTTACCCTTGGGCCCCCATGGTAACACACATCAAAGTGCCCTCTGATACACACACACACACACACACACACACACACACACAGAATCCTTCTCAGTATATGACTTACATAAACCACGTGCAAATGTTAACTATTATCATTATTCCTCTTAAATCCCAGCTTTGTCTCTTGTTTGGTTTTCCACCTACTTTTGCACACAGTAACTTTAACCGTTTGCAGACAGTTCAGCTTCGTGGACATGGTTTCCCCAGACTTCCCACCGTATTTGATTGCAGGCCACAGGCAGAAACACCCTTTGAACAAAGCCTTTTTCTCCCTCGGTGCCGTTCATAAACTGTGCTCAAATACACATGACACAAAAATTTACCACCTTAACCACTTGTTACACGGAAGGCGTAGAGCTGCTCAGTGCACACAGCGCGTTGCACGGCCATCGTAAGCCTGAACACCTTTTGTCTTGTAAAAGCTCTGCACTCATTAAACAGCTCCCGCGCCCCGCCTCCAGCCCTGGGCTCCACCGTTCTCTTTCTGGTCTCTGGGAATCTGGCTACTCTAGGTTCCTTCTATGCACTCGTGGGACTGAGTGGCATGTGTCCTTTTCTGACAGGCTTGCTTCCGTAATATCCTCGAGGACGCCTGCATGGTGCGTTCTTAGCTTCATCTCTCACATAAGAGCTTGCAGGAAGTGGTAGAAAGAGCTCATCACTTCGCCTCTTCAGCTTCCTACTTCCTCTTAGGGTGTGCAGGAAGTGTGGCAATTGTATCTGGTGCTTCCTTACTAAATAGCACCAACCTACTTGTCAGCCAAGAACAGAAAAGCGTTCTTTTGCCTCGGCCAGTTCTATATGTTAGCCTCCCATAAAGCCCCTCCCCCAGGCTCTATGCCGCTCAGACATCTGCCAGGCTCAGGCAAAGAAGCAGCGCAGAGACTCTCACAGTTGAGAGATGGGAGCCGAGAAGGAGGTCCCCCACCAGCTGCAAGCTGTCACAGATGCTCCACCTTCTCCAGAACGTACCTTGGTCTCTACTGGGCCAGTTTTATTCCCAGACTTCACACAGCTGGCTTCTCGTGTGCAGATCAACAAAAGAATAAAGAAGAGAGTTCAGACTCATTCTGTCCCACCGCAGCCTCACGTGACCCCCCTCTGACCCAGTGGATGAGGTAAAGTCTGGATTATACACCCAATCTTTGGAGTCAAAGTCATCCCCACTCAGTCATGAGAAGGGAAGTGGGAGAGACAATCTGAAAGATACAGGTGTCAACTTGACAGCTAAGGGTTCGCGCTCTGGGCACATTTGCAGAAAATTAGCAGTTGAGTTAAGCCAAAGACGAACGTGCAAGAGATTGTCTAGTTGATGAGGAAGGCACAGCCCAGGTGGATGGGACTAGGCCCCAGACAGGAAAATAAAATACAGGGAGCTGGTTGAGGAAGTTGATGTCCTTCTGTATGCTTGGCCAGACATGCTGGTCTGACAAGTGAGGATTGTCCCTCTCTCAGCCGTTATGTGGATATGATCTGGACACCCGGCTCCTGGTTTTGGTGTGAGCTCTCCTGCCAAGCTAGACAAAAAACTGTAACCAGACTATCATAAGAGAGAAACCTTTGTTTCCTTAAGTCGTTTGGTCATGAATTTATCAGCAACGTACAGAATAACAAGTGCATCCAGGTAACTCAGTGGTAAAGCACCTACTGAGCATGTAAGAGGCCTCCAAATCAACTTCAGAACTGAGGCGAGAGAAGGGGGGAGAGAAAGAGAGAGATGGGAGAGAGAGGGGGGAGAGAAAGAAGGGAGAGAGAAAGAAGAAAGAAAAAGAAGGAAAAGGAGGGAGGAAGGAAGGAAAGGAGGAAAAATAGAAAAGGAGAAAGAAAAATCCAGGCTGCTATTATAGGAAGAGAAAAGAGTGCTATGTAGAAAGACAATGGCCATATCGCAGATTCCCTTCAACTTAAAATGGATTTGTGGGAAGTCATTCCACTGAACCAAAATTAAATTGAAATACAGTTTACAAGCCTAAACATTGAACATCACAGCCCAGCTCCCCGCCACATGCTCAGATCACCTACATCAGCCAACAGTTAGGCAAAGTCGTATCGTGCCAAGCCTATGGCCTCTCATGTCCGTTACCGAAGACAAGTTGAAAACTTGAAAGTTGAACAATCGCAAGAAGGGGACTGTTTGCATGCCGTGAAACTTAGTACGAGACCCTTCGAAGAGAATGAGGTCTATGCACAAGTGCTCATCCGGAGCACTTCCAAGATAAACGAAAGTGAAGACAGCAGAAGTGTGCCAAGCGGTGCGCGTGCGTGCTTGCACAAGCGTGGGGATCTGAGGGACAGGAGCAGGTTCACTGCGTTTCTGTCTGTAGCAGAGCGGAGCTGAATGCAGGCTCCTCATCTTGTCTTTTGTCTTTGAATGTGCAGGAGAGTGCACGGGCATGCTAATGAGACACGCCGGACATCTCTGCTGGAACACTTTACTCACAGACAATCAGGAAGGTCAGTGTGTGGGTGTGTGTGTGTGTGTGCGCGTGCGCACGCGCGAACTGAGAAGCCAATGGCCCCGGATGGTGCTACAGTTCATCTACACGCTGCCAATAAATTCACAACCAAACAGCGTGGTGGAACACGGAGTTTTATTCTTTCTTACGATTCTCAGTTAAAGGTCTTGGTCCAGCCTGGCAAGAGAACTCGACAGCACCAAGAGCCGAGGATTGCTAAGTCAGGATTGCTAAGAGAGGGTCACATCTCACTTGCCAGACCACACGTCTGCCAAAGTATGCGGAAGAGCGGCTGGAGAGATGGTTCGGGGGTTAAGACTCCGCCTTGCAAGCAGAAGAACCTAAGTTCTGATGCCAGGTACCATGTGAAAAAACACTAGGTTAAAAATGGCAGCGGCCTGCACTTCTGGCTCGGGAAGGTGGAGTCTGGGAAACCCCAGAGTGAAATAAAAAGGAAGTAGAAGTAATCCAGGAAGATTCCCGAAGTCATCCTTGGTCCTGCACAAGGACACATAGTGCCCATACACACACACACACACACACACACACACACACACACACACACACACACATTCCATTTTATCCACCAGGGATATGATCTCACCCACTGTGGGTTGGACCCTCCCACATCAATCCCTCTCCCGCAGGTTTGCTCAAGCATCTATTGACACCTAATATCTAACTAGCACAAGTGGGAAGATCTAGGACACAGAGTGGTACTGGGCAAAGTAGAGCCATCTGCCATCCTTGGGTGGCCAGAGACAGAGGCTGGGGAGACCTCCCAAGAGACAGGCGAGCTTGGGGCTCATCTGGGAGAGCTCAAGGCAGGGGACTTCTCTTCTTTTTCCCAAACACAGAAAGACCAGCCTCTGTGTGGAGTGATTTGGGGTCCAGAGGTTCTTGGAGGATCTCAGAGCCACTGCAAACCTTTACTTGGACCTCTCTAGACACCCGGTCCACAGCTGTCCCAGCAGTCTTAGCCGCTAACACCATTCATCGATGGTGTGCTGTGTACCTGCGCTGACTAAAGCTCACACCTTGCTGAGCACTCTGCACGTGCCCAGACAGGTCGTGGCATCTCTGGTGCTGAGTGGCGTTGTTTTGGTAACAACTGGCCACAACTGTGCAAAGTGAGAGACCCATGAGACAAGGCTAGACTCCTCAACCGGAACGGCGGCCATCTTCTGACATCCTCAAAGAACCCTTCCTCCTCCAATTGTCACCAATGCTCAGCCTTAGGAACACAGAGGTGAACAGGTGGGCGTGGCCTGTGACTGGCTCTCCTAGTGGTCTCCTCTTCTATTTATTTATTTATGTTTCTTTTCAGACAATGTCTTGCTATAGAGCCCTAGCTGGCCAGGAACCTATTACATAGCCTAGGCCTCAGCTTCCTGAATTTTCTGGGGTTACAGGTATGTTTACCTCCTCTTCAGAATTTCTTGACAGGGGGCTAGGGAGAGGGCTCAGCAGGCAGAAGTGCTGAGTAAGCAAGTCCGATATCTGAGTTTGATTCCCAGAGCCCATCTTACAAAGTTTTTATTTTATTTTATTTTATTATTTATTATTTATTCAGTTGTGCGTGTATGCATGTGTATGTGTGTGTGGGTATGTATGTGTGGGTATGTATGTATGTGTGTGTAGAACCATGGACGAATTCGGGAACCACCATGCCATCTTACAAAGTTTGATGTTGTGGGCATGCATCTGTAATCGTAGCACTGCTATGAAAAGATAAGAGGCAGAGATAAGAGAACTGTCCAGAAGTTCATGAACCAGCTAGCCCAGAGAATGCCACGCGGAGGCAGAAGCAAGAGAGAGCCTGCCCCTACCAGGTGGAAGGCGAGAACTGACTCCCAAATGCGGTCCTCTGATCTCAGCACACTCACACACGCACGCACATATACGCACAAACACAAATTAAAATTAAACAAATAAATGAAGGGCTTGAGAGATGATCTTTGCCTTGCAAGCAAAGGACCTGAGTTCAGATCCCCAAATTCCACATACGTGTGCCGGGCAGAGATGGCAGCGGCCTACACTTCCAGCCCTGGAAGGCAGAGCCTGGGAAACTCCAGAGCAAAGCAATAAGGAGGTAGAGCAATCCAGGACGATTCTCGAAGTCAGCTTTGGGCTTCCACAGGTGCACACAATGCTGTCTTCTACACACACACCTGCCCAAGCCAAAAAAGAAAAAGAAATAGATGACTAAATATTTTTTTTAAAAAAAAAAAGAATGTTTTGATTGTGAAGCCACCAGGTCACCTCGTTACAAGGGGTCAACCTGGAATCCAAATCTGCAGCCCAGAGAAGATGGTCCTCGCCAAAAAAACTGATTTTCAGATGAGAATGCTGCTCCTGGTAATAATCTGCCAAAGGCCGCTGCCTCGTGCATTAGCTTCTCCCCAGAGGGAAATGGGATCCTGCGAGTGACAGGAAGCCCCACTCACCAGCTGAGGGAAAAAACCCAAACCTGATATGATGTGCATTTTTAGCAACAGAAATAAATACAGATTTTTTTATTATGAAACCGATATGTACATGGGCTTTTTTTCCCGTAAACAGCACATATATTTTTTAAATGATTTTTCTTTGGAACACTGTATATTATTACATAGGTGCTTCTAAACACTTTAATGTGTATGAAATAAATGCACATGAAAATTTTTTAACCAAGTATGATTGTTTAATACTTTTTTGCAATTTGCTCCTTGGGCCCCTCCACACAGCTCTCTCACATTCCTTACATAAAATTCCCTACTACCAAGCTAACTCTTATGATGTCATTCTTCTATTGACATACACATGAGTTGCTCCCAAGTTTTACTGCAGTGAGCTAATCCCAGCTCACGCACCTCTGGACCCTTGTGGAAGTGTGTCTGTGGAAGAGAATTCCAGAAGTGGAATAGGTCAGAAGTTCTCTGAAATGGGTAGACTTTATTTTGAGGCAAAGAATACTGCTTTAAGTGAACATTCTTCAGACCAGAGAGGCATAAATAATACACACTATTAATGATTCATGATGAACTGGAAAGAGGGCCCGAGGGAATACTTTTTGCCTCCAGGCTGGTCTGCTAAGAAATGTTCCCATTGTGCTTTTTGATTAGGACAAGAAATCTGCAGCAAGATTGTTGGTTGCATGTATCTTGCCTGACAATAGGACGTCAGTGCCATGCCCCTCAACCTCACTGATAGGAATCTGGGCTGGCAACTTCAGGATTAGTCCTGGATTGGACTCACCAGCTGATGTGTGAGCAAGAGACAGTTTAGCTGAGAAAAGAAGCCTTAGCACCAGTCGGTGTTCAGAGGAGGGAACAGCGCCCCCCAGAGGCATTTGCCTTATTGATTTTTCTTTCCTTCCTGGTACCTGTGCATGAGATGTGTGTGTGTGTTTGCATGTGGGTGGGTGCACGGGGTTGGTGTATGTGCACTTGAGTATGTGTGCCTCTTCCAGCTTGTGAGAGCCTGGGTCTCTAATTAAACCCAGTGCATGCCAGTAGGGCTAGTCTGGCTAGACAGCTTGTTCCAGGGAATCCCAGGCTCTGCTTTCGGGGCTGGAAGTCCAGGCAGGCTACCACATCTGCCCTACAGGTATTTTTATGTGTGATCAGGAGATCAGAACTCAAGTCCCTGTGCTTGGGAAGGAAGGTCTTTAACCACTGAGCCATCTTTCCAGACCCCACTAGAGGGAGTTGAATGTCTGTAAGTGTCCTCACACAAGCAGGGTCACTCTTTGCTGCTTAGACAACAAACTGGGGGGGGGGGAGTGTTAATTCACACCTATTCATATATTGTGAATTAGAGGAAAGGGATTGCTCGGGTTTGGATCTTACACCATCCCTTTGGTCGCCAGCTTTCTGTTGCAGTGGCAAAATATCTGAAAAAATCTAAAATATAAAGATGGAAAGGTGGGACATCATGATCAGCAGGACACAGCAGAGCCAAGGGGCGAGAGAGAGAGAGAGAGAGAGAGAGAGAAAGAGAGAGAGAGAGAGAGAGAGAGCGCAAGTTGTTGGTCAGTTTGGCCTCCACCTTCTAAGCTTCCATCTGCCGTGCATGGTTTCCTCCAGACTGAGCGATGGGAGACACAAGGCTCTCGAAACTCACAGCAATCCCGGAATCCATGCATGAGGGCCCCCCAAAGGTACACAGTGGTAGGCAAATGCCGGGACAGAGCCCCGGCAGGAGCACCCGCTGGTGCCCCAATGAGCTCTTTGAGGCTCTCCGCCGTGGTCCCCACCACCCCGGTTTTCCCAGGGTTTGCGGCAGCACCGCTTTCTCTCTGCACACCGTCGCCCTCTAGTGACAACAAGGGCGAACGACTGCGCCTCCGGGAACCTGGGTCAAGTGGAAAGCTTCAAAGGGGTGCGCTCGCTGACCCCACGGTGGGAGGCTCTGCCTGCCTTGACCTCCCCAGGCCTGAAATACTAGGGCGAAGCCTCCTGCTGAAGGTGTCTGGCAGCGCCAAGAGCGGCATAGCACACCTGTGTGCAAGTTTGCTGAGGGAGGACCCCATCGCCTGTTGGGGGATGTGGGGGCCAGAGGGCACCCCACGGGTGACGGAACAGCCTGTTCCTACCCTCCCTGAGACACCTCCTGTTGCAGAAGGAAGACCCCTGGTCCCACAGCCACTGCACGCCCTCTTGCCCATACAGAGATACCATCCCCACCCACATGGGATAAGAGTAGCAAGAGAAGCAGACATGGATGCCGTGTGTGTGTGTGTGTGTGTGTGTGTGTGTGTGTGTGTGTGTGTGTGTGTTGCTCTGGTCTAGGCGTCATGGGGATCTGGCACTCAGCCCTTGCCTGCTAGGGGTGGGTCTGCAGAAGGAAGGGAGAGTTTCCTAACGTACCTGCCCTGAGCAGGACCAAGTTCTGAAGGCTGTGCCTGCCCACGGGGACCCCTTTCCCAATGTTCACAACGCCCCGGGTGGCGACTCTGCCAGTTGAATGTGAAATGTCCCCTCAAATTAGAGTGGTGCTACTTTGAGAGGCCGTGGGATATGGCATCTGGCTGGGGTTGTGTCACTCAGGGATGAGCCCCCAAAAGCAACCCCCGCTTCCTGTTCCCTCCTAGTTCTTTGCTTCCCACTCTTCTGAGATGCGAGGGGTCTTTGCCGCTCACTCTCACGACCACGCACTCCAACAGGCCTTCCTTGCCACACAGACTGAAACTGTGAGCCAAAACACACCTTCCGGGTATTTTGCCACGGGGACTAGAATAGCAAGGAATACAGAGGCCGCCTGAAGCCACAGGGACTAACAGATACTCCCCAGGGCACGGGTCTAGAAGGAAGGATCAACCCAGGTTCCTTGGGCTCTGGGGTGCTGTCTCTGTCCCCCCATATGAAGAAATTACTCCCAAGTGCAGAGGGCACTAGCCAAAGGTGGATACCTTGACTGGAGCCTGTGCTGTCCAGGGACTGAGTTATCCACGGGGGCATTGTTGGAAGCTGACATGAACTGTTTAACATTTATTTGAGAGAAGAGAAGAGGAGAGGAGAAGAGAAGAGAGAAAAGGAAGGAGAGAGAGAACACGCATGGAGGTTAGAGAACCACTTTCAGAAGGAGGTTCTTTCCTGTTACCATGCTTGGCGGAGGCGCTTTTGCCCACGAAGCCATCTCGTTGGTCCTACCAGCAACTCTTTTTTTTTTTTTTTTAATTTTTTATTATTATTATCATTTATTCAATTGTGCGTGTGTGTGTATGTATGTGCCCGCATGTGTGTCTGTGTGTGTGTAGAACCATGGACGAATTCGTGAACCACCATGGACGCCTCCACCTCCTTCTGCCCGGGGATTCACAGGCTCCGCCCTACCAGGACCAGAAGCGCAGGCTGCCCCCGCTTCCGCCCGGCGTCTATATGTGGGATCTGGGATCCGAACTCAGGACCTTCCGCCTGCAAGGCGGAAGCTTAACTCCTGAGCCACCTCTCCAGCCCCTACCAGCAACTCTTGTGAAAGCCCGGTGTGTGCAATGCGTTCGCCACCACCGCCTGCGCCCCCTGGCTCCCCAAGCTCCAACGACCAAGCTCCTGTCTCTTGTTCCCCGGCACCATCTGGATTCCAGAGCCCCTGGCGTGGGCAGCCCAGTGAATTGCAATGGTCATGCCCCTGAGTGTTTGGGGACCCTTCCCGTATCTGGGATCACCTGTCCCAGGTGGGAAGCAGCTCACCTGTCCCGAGGTGGCAACGGGAGGGGGCGAGTTGAGAGGGCCAGATTCTGGGCAAGGAGGGGACCCCATGCCTAGGACACTCGGGGCAGCCAAGTCAGTTGATCTTGACAGAGCCAAGTGCATGACCAGAGAGAGTCAGGGAAAATGAGCCCCCTTCCCCCAGCCTCACACTGCCCACTCTCTACACAACCCCACCAGCAAGCAGCTGCTGAGGCCACCACACTGGTCTTCTTTTAATCCGAACAACTCAGGGCTGCAGGAAACTTGGACTTTGAAACCGTGGGGTCTAGAATAGGGTGTTGGGTTTCACAGGGGGACCCCAATCTTCCTCTGTAGGTTAGTCACCCCATGGGTTCCCAGAAGAGGGACACCCAAGTGGGCTGCCCAGCCCCTCCCCAGGGTGACACCCCTAGTCCGGGGCGGGTGACACCCCAGAGCTAAGCAGCGGCTCAGAGTGTCCTCTGACTTTCCTGTGGGTACGTCAGCCACAAAAGAGAGAATTTTGGGTTTTGTTTTTTCTTCTTCCTCTTAAAAGTACTTTCCGTCCCAAAGATGGAAATGTGCCTAGCTAGCCCCGAGGGAAAGGTGAGAGTTTGTTTTCTAAAAGCCTAGACTCATAAAATAATAATCCCAGAGGTCTGTGAGAGAAGCAGATCTGTGGACTGAGTCCCCAAAATAGCCCAAGGGTGGAGAGGCTGAACTGGGGACAGGTGTTGATGTTTGCAGATCCCAGACAAGGGGGCTATGCATGGAGTGGAGTCGTGGGGTATTGGAGAAGGAAGACTCCAAACAGGAGGCAAGGGATAAGGGCCTTTCAGGGGCCACCCACGAGGGGGGAGGATCTCTGAACCCTGGAAAGTCAAGACCAGAGTCAGTGAGATGACTCAGGGGGTAAAGACGCCTGGATGCAAACCTGTGACCTGAGTTCAATCCCTAAGGTCCACAGGCTGGAGGGAGAGAACAACTGGAAAGTTGTCCTCTGACCTCCACATGAGTCATGGCTCCCCTCCTCCCTCCCTCCCTCTCTCTCTCTCTCTCTCAAATAATAAAATATTCATGAACAAGCAAATCACAGGAGCTAAGGCCACCACCTGGAAACTGTATCTGTCTGGATGGAAGAAGCAAAATGGTCATTGGAGAAATCCGGGGGGTCTTACTGAATTCCCTGGAGAGAGACAGCCCTGAAGCGGATTTGTGGTAATGTGGTTAGACCTTCATAAGAACAGGCTGAACATGACTCTAGGAAATAGAAAGTGACATTTTGTTGCCTTCCCCTGTGTGTGTGTGTGTGTGTGTGTGTGTGTGTGTGTGTGTGCGCGTGCGCGCGCGCTTGTGTGTACAGTTATACATTTGTACCTGTGCATGACAGAGACCAGAGATTGGCCTGGGAATTGCTCCTTAAGAACTACCCACCTTTTGTTTTTCTTACCTTTTTTATTTTTCTTTTTTGACACAGGGTCTGTCTCTGGGATCTAGGGCTCCCTAATGAGGATGGGCCAACTGGCCAATGAGCTTCGTAGGTCTGCCCACCTGTCTCTCCAGCACTGGTAGGTCTGCCCACCTCTGTCTCTCCAGCACTGGTAGGTCTGCCCACCTCTGTCTCTCCAGCACTGGTAGGTCTGCCCACCTGTCTCTCCAGCACTGGTAGGTCTGCCCACCTGTCTCTCCAGCACTGGTAGGTCTGCCCACCTCTGTCTCTCCAGCACTGGGGTTATAAGCAAGCACCAGCAACATCTGGCTTTTCAAGTGGGTGCTAATTGGGCTGGAGAGATGGCTCAAGCTGCCTTGAAAACAAAAGGTCCTGAGTTCAGATCCCAGGTCCCAGATTAAAAAAAAATGCCAGGTGGCAGACAGAAACTGAGGTGTCCTGCACTTCCCTGCCCTAGTGGGCAGAGCCTGGGGAACCCCAGGGTGAAGCAAAGAAGAGGTAGAAGCAATCCAGGATGATTCCCTGAAGTCACCTTTAGGCCTGCACGGAGACACAGTTGCAGCAGATTCTGGAGGTGGTTCCGGTCATAGCAATCATCCTGGAGGCAGAGCGAGTAAGAAGCAAACTGCAAGAAGAAGCAGGGCGGGCCACCAAAACCTCAACCCCCCCCACCCCCCAGTGTGCCTTCCTCCAGCCCAGCTCCACCTCCTAAAAGTGCTGCAACTTTCCCAACCCCAAATACTAGCATCAGCTAAGGATGGAAACACAGGGAGGCGGGGTGGGAGGTGGGGACACTCACATTCAAATCATGACAGAGCCCAATCACAAATGCACCAGCGCGAAGGCACGTTGGTACAAACAGAAGGATGGAAGGAACTCAGTATGACCTCACCTCTCTGCAGGAAGCTTCCTGAAGGGACAAGCTTAGACTGAGCAGGCACTGGAGAAATCAAGACAGAAGGAGGAGCTGGTCCATTCACCGGAGCACCGGGTAGAAAGCTCCAGCCCCCAGGCCAGAGCCAGGGTAAATTTACAGCACCGAATGGAGACTCACCAGAGACGGGAGGGTCAGCTGTCCCCGTGCATGGTGGGTGGGAGTATGACCAGGAGGTGGGGAAAGGGGCTGAGGTTGAGGATCTGGGCACCAAGATGCGGAGAGGGCCCAGGGGTCAGGCGGCAGCCAGCGAGACAGCGTGGCTTGCGTCTGGGGGTAGAGGGAATCTAGCCAGCTGCATATCGGTGCTGGGACCCCCGGGCCAGCTCCTCTGCACACCGGCTCAGAGTCTGGACAGCAGGTGGCAGGGGGGCTGCCAGGGGTCTCCCATATCTCAGGGAACTAGAATATCTGCTGTCTCCATCTTGGCCAGTGCTGGGGACCATGCCTTTGTACTGATGAGACCTTGTGGTATCCTCCACTTCGTACCTCGATGAAATGAATGCTTCATGATTTTCCTCCCTGAATAATTATCCTCTCTGTCTGACTGTATCCATACACTTGATTGGATTACAGTGTTCTGTGTCCTCGGGAATTCCTGCTGATACATCCTAGGCCCTTCCATTAGACCTTTGCAAAGTTATCTGATGTGGAAGAGTTCTTCAAGGTCTTCTACAGCCTGTGGTGTCAATGGTGCGGGGGGGGGGGGAGGCTGCTTCTCTTGTCTCCTGTCCCATGGCCCAGACACACTCCTTTTCTCCTCCTAGACCACCTACCTCACCCCATCTAGATGTCCCCAAGCACTGAGCCTTAGACAAAGATCAGCTGTGGATTAAACCACCGATGGGGAAACCTGCCAAATACAGAATCAGAGCTGTCCATGCACGCCTATCAGTTATGATCGCCCAGAATTTCTACAAAGAAATGCCACGATTGGGGGGGAGGGGCACGAGGATCATCGGCTAGATTTCCATCACCGTGACAAAATACTTGAGTGAAAACACAGAAGGAAAGATACTTTCTGGCTTGGGGTTTCAGCTCCCTGATTGGACGCAAGACTGACGAGCCCAGCAGCCGAAGGGGGCGTGGCAGAGGAGGATGTGCGCCCCCACGACAGGCGGAGATGGAGGGAAAGCAGAGAGAAGGTATCTTTCTAAAGCCAGTCTCCAGCGGTCTACTTCATCAGGCCAGGCCCACTCACCTCCTAACAGACCATTCAGCTATGATTTCATCATTGAACTAATGAGGTTAGTATCTTTATGATTCAATCTCCTCTCAATTGCATCCATATCTGGGACCAGGACTTTAACACATGAGCCTTCTTGCAGGACACTTCGCATCCAAACCATAGCAGGTGGGGCTCCCCAGAAGGTGGATGCACCCCAACATTCAGATGACTCAGGGAGATGTAAGTACTGCGACCAGTGGCTCTTCTCCAGCATCTAGCTCCAAGGTCTTTTCAAGACCACGGCTACCTCGCCCACACCTCTGAGGCTTTCATGACATTTGTCTCCCCCTGCCCAGTCCAGCTGCAAGGAAGATCCTCCACTAGATGGGGACAGCCTTGTGGCTCCCAGTTAAGTTGCACAAGATAAACTTGGGGTGGGGGGACGGGGACGGATGAGGGGAGAGGACCAAAAATCAGTCTAATCTGGTGAGTGATTTGGCCAGCATCTTCACCTCCACTTGAGTCTAGCACTTGTGGACGAGACAGATAGGAAGAAAAGATAAGTGGAATTTCAGAGATGTCTGATGGTATGTTGGCTCTCCCCCCCTTAGGAGTAATGGGGTCTGGGGCAACTTCCTCGATCTCGCTGAATGTTTTGCTTACTTCTCTTGGTGCTATAACAAATACCCTGACAAGAAGCAAGCTTAGGGAGAAGGGATCTAATTGACTTGCAGCTCCAGGCTACAGTCTGTCCTCTGGGGGAAGTTACAGTGGCTTGAGACAGCTGGTGGCATCACAGATCCAGGAAGAGCAGAGAGCAAAGGCCAACGCGTGCAGCACACTTGATCAGCTCCCGGCGTGTGTATAAGCTTCGGTGAGTCCGCTGTCTAAGGAAATGGTCCACCCACAAATGGGCTGATTTTCCCACATCAATTATGCAACTAAGACAGTCCCTCCTAGGCACGCCCAGGGCTCAGCCTCTCCATCTAAAGAGTGTCTCTCCTGCCTCCTAGGGGTCGGGTGGACCATGAATACTAACCCTTACACTACCTGTAAAAGCGGGTTTGGGATGGAGAGATGGCTCAGGGGTTAAGACTCTGCCTCACAAACAGAAGGTCCTGACATCAGATCCCAGGTCACAGTAAAAACACCAGACAGAAACGAAGGCAGTTTGCACTTCTGGCCCTGGTGGGTGGAGCCTGGGAAATCGCAGCACGAAGCAGGGAGATAGAAGCAATCCAGGATGATTCCTAAAGTCACCACTGGTTCTCCACAGGGATACACAGTGCGCCTGACACACACACACACACACACACACACACACACACACACACACACACATCACAATAAATAAATAAAATAAAGTTTTTTTTTTTTAAGTGTGGCGTCATGGTTTGAAATGTGTCCCCCACAGTCTCATGTGTTTGGCAAGGTCATGGCATCTTGAGAGTTGGAGCCTTGCTGGAGGAAAGCAGTCACAAGGGGTGGGCCTTGAGGTGGATTAGTCCCACCCTACCTCCAGGAGAAGTCTGCTTTTGCTGCAAGCAGTCTGCAGCTCTCAGCTTCCAAGATGTCTGCAGTGACTTAGCCTCCTCCAGCTTTGGCCAGCCAGCCATGCCACCTCTGCTTTGAGAGACTGTCCCTTCCCTCTGGAACCGTAAGCTGAATAAACCTCCCTTTCTCCCTTAAGCTGATTGACTTTGAGTGTTCTCTCACGCGGTAGTTAAGAGTAACCGGTATATGTGGGTTTGGGAATGCCTCCATCCATTTTCTGTGCTATAACAAAACAGGTTTTGAGAAATCTGTCTGGCTCTGCATTCTGGGGGCTGGGACAGCTCCGGCACGGTGTCCACACCTGCTCAGCACGCACTGTGTCTTCTTGTCTTGTCACACCACGCCAAGAAATAAAAGCTATGCCAGAGACAGCCTGCTTTTGTAACGCAGCCACTCCCAGGATAAACCATTAATCCGTTCAAGAATTCATCCATTTATGAGGGCTCACAGCCCATCACCTCCCCCAAAGTCCCACTTCAAATACCATAAATGTGGAACTTAGGAGCTGTGCTTCCAACACATGAATTTAGGAACTACATTCAAACCATCACAAGGGACTTCCAGAGTTATTACAAAAAAAAAAAAAAAAAAAAAGCAAATAGCATGTGTAGCACCGAGTGTGTAACCTTGTGGGAGTCAAGTTTGGAATCATTGGGGCCACTGAAATACGGTTTCTGAAATATTGTGTCCTGCGGTGATACCGTGCAGCTTTCTGAGCATATGACACTCTACTTACACTGGAGAAAGAGCGCACTCCTGGGAAGCTTCCTGAAGTCTGCAGCTCACCCTCAGAAGGCTCAGCAGCCACAGAAAGCCTGTCCCCACTTGCAGGGACAGAGAAAAGCAAAGCAGACATCGCAGGCTGCCAGGTGCAGGAGCCAGGTAGAAAATACATTATTTGTTGCGAGTAGGAAGATACTTTTCTCATCGCTGGGTACAATCCATCACCGCTGGGTACAATCCATCACCGCAGGGAAGGTGTGGTGGTGGGAGCGCAAGGCAGCTGGTCGCAGCCACCGCGGCCAGGAAGCAGAGAGGGGTGAGTGCTGCGCTGGGCTCCCCTTTCTCCTTTCATTCAGTTTCCATCTCCAAGCCCCGGGATGGTGCTGTCCACATCCAGGAAGGGTCTTACCTGTCCAGTTAAGGCCCTTCTGGAAACATCCTCATAGACATATCCAGTGGTATGTTTCCATGGTGATTTGAGATGCTGACAGGTTGGATCAGGGTGAACCACAGGATCGTGTACTCTTTCTGTTTTGCTTAACATTTAAAATTTATCAGCTAAAAAGCTGGGGAGAAGGGGGACGAGAAAGTGACAACACACCTTAAGAGCCCTGCCGTGCTCACCGCTGGGAGGACAGTCGTGGGAGGTCAGACTGCGGACCCCAGGGTGGGGGGTCACACTGGTGGTGGCGTGATCCTGAGCCTCAGAGTGGACAGACTGTGGGCTGAAGAGCTACCGTGCCAGGAACCTCTGCTCCCATAGGAGGAGTGCACTGTCAGACTAGCCCGCAGGATCTCGGATGCCCCAGGCATAAGCCACAAATTAAAAAGTGGACATCAGGCTGGAGAGACGGTTCAGTGGGTAAAAGGTCATTGCCACAAACCTGGCGACCTCACTGTGGTCCTGAGAATCCACATGGTAGAAAGAAAGAAGCAACTCCCGCAAGCTGCCCTCCGGCCTCCACATTGTGAACATTGTAATGTGCACACCTGCACTCACATACACATGCTAACATATACATATGCTCACAGCTCACCCCTCCAACAGACAGGCAGATAGAATCAGCCTTCCTTGACCAGTGACTGCCATGGTGCGGGGGGCAGGAGGGAGGGACCAAGGCTCCTCCCGGCCACTTCCTGGAACCAGCCGTCCATCTGGAACTGCAGTGAGTCAGTCTCAGTGACCCTCTGCCAGGTCATGAGCCGCCCAGACAATTCTCAGGATCACCACTAACAAAAAGACATTCAACTTCATGCCCATGCGTAATTAAGAAAATGAAAGTTGAAATTCAACATTTTCATCTATTGGCGGGCAAAAAGCTAAGGAAACTGATAATGCTGTATCCTGGCGAGGTTTACCCAGACTGTGGTGGGTAATTTGGCACAGCCCATCACACATGAGCTTGTGATCACTCTTCCACTTGGCAAATTTGCTTCAATGAGTTGGTTCTGAAAGCACAGGGATACGCCCCAAAAAACAGCCCGTAAGGGTGGTCACTAAATTACAGTTACAACACTGAAGTAATCTACACAGTAACAGCCCAAATGTTCACGATCAGGAGTGGAGCAATTAAAATAAAGATACGTGTAGATATAATAGCAGAACTAGTTAGTGAATACAATTAAAAACATCCAGCCAAAATGGTTTACAATGAGGGCTGCAGAGTTAAAACAAAAGGACCGGAGTTGACCTCTCAGATCCCACATAAACTGTCAGGTGGGCATGGTAGCCAGCTTGTAATTCCAGCCAGTCTGGGAAGGTAGAGACGGGGAATCCCCAGAGTAAACTTGCCAGTCAAACTAGCCCAATCGGCACGCTCTGGGGGCTAAAGACCCAGTCTCAAGAAATAAGGCCAAAGAGAGATCAAGGTAGATTCTTGATAAAGGCTTTGGGCTTTCATATGCACACACACGCACACACAGATGCCTACACATATGTAAACACACATACATACATATATGTACCCTTCCTCCACATACACATGAAAATTAAAGAAATACAACATGATAAGAATGAAGACGTCAGAGCAAGGAGTATCTTTGTTGGTGGTAAAAGCAGAGACACAGCTCCACACCGCCACCTTCGGCAGACCAAGGAGTTCCCGAATCTTCTAGGGCTCTCCTCTCAGGTCAAGCAGAGGTTCCAACGCACACGAGAATTTCAGGACCAGCCAGTTTATGAAGCAGAGATGTTGATTTGGCTAAAGATATTTTGATAATGACTGAAGCCCAAGGGTTAGGAGAAAGGCAGGAAGCAGAGAGGGGGCAGAGAGTGAGACACACCCAAGCATGGGTGTGGTCAGAGAAAAGGGGCAGAGAGTGAGACACACCCAAGCATGAGTGGGGGAGGGGCAGAGAGTGAGACACGCCCACGCATGGGTTTGGGCTCCTCAAAGGAGAGTAAGCAATTAGTTGGCTTGGCATTAGGCATGTATACTCTTTTGTGATTCTCAAATTACATCTCAAAAAGTTGTTTAGACACCTCTCTCTCTCACTCCCTCCCTTTCTCTTTCTCTCTCCCCCCACCTCTTTTGCTCCCTCTCTTCTCTCTCAGTGAGATTAAGTGTTAGAAAAAGAAAAGAAAGGAAAAGGATAGTAGGGAAGGGAGATAGAACATGAACCCAAATTTCATCCACGAAGATAGAGCTTATTCAGGAAAGCTTCTCCAAAACCCCAGTGAGGGGCAACAGTTTCCCCAGGAGAGGGAAATTCCTACTGCCTTGGTCAGGGGTGCAAGCAGTTGGAGAGCAGGGGGAAGGAATTTCGGTTTGACTGGCTAGTTCGGTCCCAGAATAACTAGGAGTCTGTCCTTTTTGTCTGTTTTCCTTATCAGATCCCATTAATAATCTTGGCAGGGTCTCTGGTGGAGATCTGTTCCAAACCTCGGATCTATCAGGTGGGGTCTCTGGTTTTGAGGTCTGGTTCTAGATCTATCATTAAGTAAAGTGGTTCTGGAGAAGCCTTGAATGAGACTATAATGTGATAAGGTAAAACTAGAAGCCGCTAGTATTGTACAAGGAGTTTAGTCATGTCCTTGTCCTGCAGATGGGGTTTCTGTGGAGATACCTAGAAAAGGGAGCAAGGCCTCGATCAACTCACAGCGATGCTGGCGAGAGACTCAACAGGACCCCCAGCGGGGGGGCTCGTCTCCCCTCTCATTTCCCTACAGTCTTTCCCATCTTTCTACCCTGCCTCGCTTTGGCTTCCTACATTCTGCATTTCTGTAGTGTTCACATGTCCTATCATGAGAATACATCCTTGCCGAAGAGGGAAAAGCAAGCAGGAGAGAAAAAGTAACGGAGGAAAAGAGCAGCAGAAGGACCGAAGTGGATACAGATCCTTCTTCCTGGCCAGCATCTGACCCAACCATCTCCTCACAAGGTTCTAGCAAGTCACCTGCCTGAGGGTCTCCCACCATTGCAAGTGCCACCATAGAAAGCCCGCCCCTCGCCCTGAAGGAGCCCGAGGAAGTCACGGTGAGACGTGGCACCTACCTGGAACCATAAATGATAGGTTAATGTGAGGCAAGAGGTGGGGACACGTGGTATTTCATGAGCCGCACAGGATTCGACCCATGAGGCCTAGTTAAAACCAGACACTCTGGGGACCTGACGCCGAGTTTGCGGACCTTCTCCTGAGCTGCTGCATGGGGGGCTCTGAGTCTCCCAGCCCTGCCTCTCTGACTTCCCATGCCAAACATCTGGGCAGGAACATCTGAGCAGCTGACCTAGGCAGCCATGGGAAAGGGTGGGCTATGCGGGCATCCGGCACAAACACTCGGCGCCGATCGCCCATGGACACAAACCTGCCCTCCGGAAGGTCACGTGTACTGCCATGTGCTCAGGGTGTTGGGAGGATTGGCTCCCTCTGAGAGCATCTGTTCTTTGCCCTTCTCCTTGGAGACTCGTGGATTCTGGCATTTCTTGCGGTTTCTTTGGCATTCCACCGTTTCTGGATGCAGATTCCGATCGATGCCTCCACATTCCTCTGGAATGTTCTCTGTGAAGATTTCTTTTTATATGGACACCAGTCAGATTAGGGGATCCACTATTTTCATATGACCTCAGCTCAGCTAACTGCACCTGCAACACCCGTGCTTCCAGCTGAGGTCTTGGGGGTAAGGATTCACACATAGGAATTTGTTTGGTGGCGATGCTTTTCCTGTAGCTGTCAGAGCCAAACTAGGAGAACGTTCTGGGCTTGAGAGTTTGACAGATAGGAAGGGAGATGCCTTGGGCAGCAGACTTGAGAGAACAAAGCCAGAGAAGGGAAAGGAAAACCAGGGGGCCTTGGTGTTGGGAAAGACATGGAGTAGAGGGGTTTGAAGAAGAGGAACGTAGCTGGGTAGAGTGATGGGACACTTGTAATTCTAGCATGTAGGAGATGGAGGCAGGAGGTAGCTCAAGGCCATTCTTGTCCACAGGGTGAGTTCAAGATGAGCCCAGGCTCCTGAAGATCTTGCTTCAAAACAAAACAGGAAAAGGAGGGGAGTGAAACTACCAAAGCTTCCAAGGCACTCAGCAAGCGTGGGACAGTATCTGCTGGATGGGCCCACACAGTGCCTTTGATAAGAAGGTTTTAGCAGAGTAGAAAGGACAGAAAAGACCACACTGGTTTCAGACACTCTTAGGACATGCAACAGAGCAGGGCTAGAGTGTGTTGAAGAAGACTGATAGAGACAAGGAAGAAGTAGGCAGGACTCAGCTGGAGGAGGACAGGTCTCAGGAGACATTTCTGCTTCAGCATGAGTTCAAGGGTGGCGAGAAGGAAACAAGAGAAAGGGAGAGAAGCGGCAGACAGGATCCCAAGAGAGCCACGCGCCTGGCACTTCACGGTGCTCAGTAAGTACTTGGAACATGAAGGCATGGTGATGGCCAGGTCAGGAGGGAGCCAGGAGACAGGTGGAAGGACTGGCAGGGGTCATATTATGAGCTTGTGTCCTAACATGGCTACCAGCATTATATCCCCTCCTAGCCTCTTCCCATGCCAGTGCCCAGCACCTCAAAGAATCCAGAACAGAATTTAGGATGACCCTGGCATGTGGGAATTACAAGCCAAGCCCAGGGTGTTCATCTGGGGTTGAGGGAGCAAGCCCTTTCATGTCCTACCCCTCCCCCCAAAAAAACGCATCTGCAGCAGAATCCACTGCTCTCAATTTGGTGCCACCACGCCACAGCTCCCTTTTCTTGAGGTCCTTGGGTCAAAACCAGAGCCTCAGTTGTGCCAGGCATGAGCTATACCACTGAGCCACCACACAGTTTGCTTGAGGATGGCCCTACCCACTTCTACCCTTTAAAAACGCGTTTTCATGCATGCAGATATGAAGCCCTCGTTCAATATGTAGCTGGGGGGGTTTGAAAAGTTGAAACTCTGTTTTCATAGAGCACCTTCGGTTCGATTTTTGTTTCTCTCATTGCCTCCTTAAAACTTCCTGAATTCCTTTCTTTCCCATAGGAGCAAATTCATAGTTTCACCAAAAACCGGTCCCAAAACCATAAGGGTGGGAGCTTCCGGACTTTAAGGCTTAAGCTACATTTACCTTACACTCAAAGAAGAAATAGAACCTCTGGCTTATCAAAATTCAGAACTAACTGAACATCCCTTTATCTGTTAACCTTGGAACACTTCTGTGATAATCTTGACTGGGACCAACTAATAGATTTACAACACAAAGACCAACACAAAGGATCCTCCTCCTCCTCTTCTCTCTTCTCCCCCCACCCCCAGCAGACCAGATCAAAGGAGGTACAAGACAGAAGATCTGAGACTCTCCTGCCCTGTACTGGCAAATGCATCCTCCTCTGGCCACTATCAGAGCTGAGCTTCTTCAACCCTCCATGAAGGACAGGACTTAAGCCGTCTTCAGCTTCCACTGCACTCCCCACCATAATCAGTTGCATCTCCCCTCTGGAACTGTGAACCAAACAAGTCTGCCTTTCTCCCCTAAGCTGGTTGTAAGATGTCTCACAGCCACAGAAAGTAATTGTGAAAACCTTTTAAAAAGTACCAGTGGGGCTGGGGAGGTGGCTCAGGGGTTAAGCCTCTGCCTTGCAGGCGGAAGGTCCTGAGTTCAGATCCTAGACCCCACGTATAGACGCAGGCGGAAGCGGGGGCGGCCTCCGTTTTTGGTCCTGGTAGGGCAGAGCCTGTGAATCCTGGGGCAGAGTAAACAAGGAGGAGGTGGAAGCGGTCCATGGTGGTTCACGAATTCGTCCATGGTTCTACATACGCGCACACACACGCGCATACACACACAATTGAATAAATAAAAAAAAAGAAAAAAATTTTTTAAAGTACCAGTCGATGGGGAGGGGGAAGAAAAGGGCAGCACAAGATAGTGCAGCTGGTAAAGGTGAAGACTTGACTTCAACTCCTGTAGAACCCACATAAAGTTGGAGAAAAGAACCAAATTCACAAAGTTGTCCTCTGATGTCCACTCAGGTCCCATGGCATGCTACCCACCCACATCATGCACCCACACACAATAAAAAAATACTAGTGGCCTCCTTTCGCTATGAGATTCAGTTCTGGAAGGAGCCCAGCCAGCCAATACTCTGTATTTTTTAAATTTATTGTGTGCATGTGTATCAGAAGGCATTGGCTGTCTCCGTGGAGGACCAAGGATGACTTCAGGAATCATCCTGGATTGCTTTTAACCTCCTTTTTGCTTGGCTCTGGGATTTCCCAGGTACACCTGCCAAGACCAGAAGTACTACAGATTGCTACCATTTCCACCTGGTGTTTTCTTGTTTGTTTGCTTTTTGTTTTTTATGTGGGACCTGGGATCCGAACTCAGGACTCTGCTTTCAAGGTAGAGTCTTAACCCCTGAGCCATCTCTCCAACCCCAACTCTGAATTTTTTTCTTTAATTGACCTCACCAGTCTAGTGGGGTGCCCGGTTCCTTGTGAAAAATACAGATGTTCATTTCTGTTCATCCCTCACTCGTCACTAACTTGGGCTATCAGGGTTTAAGTTTCCAGGACTTTGGCACAAGGTGTCTTTTCACGCGCACGCGTCTTTTGGCGTGCTACCCAAGCCAAAAGCGGCCCCCTATCACTTTATCCGCAGAGCTGTCTGTCATAGTTAGCCACAGGTGTCAATTTGACAGTTGAGGGTTTGAGATACCGGCACATTTGTAGAGAATTAATGGTTGAGTTAGGCCCAGAGCAAACCTGCAAGGGTTTGTCTAGCTGATGAGGAAGGCCCAGTCCATAGTGGGTTGGGACTAGGCGCTGAGCAGGTGAATAAGATATTGAAAGCTGGTTGAGGAAGTTGGCATCCTTCTGTTCACTTGGGCAGACATGCTGGTCTGGCAAGTAAGGATTTGTCTATCTCTCAGCCGTTGTGTGGTGACGGTGTGGCCAGTTCCCTCAGACCTGGTGTTGGTACATGCTCTTCCGTCAAGACTGTAACCGGACTATCAGTAAAAAAGTAAACCCCTTGTTCCCTTAAGCCATTTGATGGTCATTTATCAGCAACATGCAGACGAGAACTGCAACAGCGTCTTTCCCCAAGCACTCCTTAATTTTTCTGAAGTCCCTGGGTCCACGCAGGCTTAGCCAAGCGCAACTTCTCAAACTGTTAGCTGTAGCATTGGCAAATGGGTGGCGAGGGAGAGATCGGCCAGTCAGCCGATCTCCTGTCCACGGGCGTCCAACTCCCATTTCTGCTTTTCCCCGGAGAGCCCTCCCTGGGACCCGCGAAGCCGGGCGCCCCATCCGGCTCCATGGGCCATGGGAAGGCGGGGCTGGTTCACGAGAGGCGGGCCAACTAGACCCCAGCCACAGCCAATCACAGAGGTGTCCTTCGCTTAGGGGCGCGGCTTGACAACTTTGAGACCCAGTGGCACCATCAGGACTCCGGAAGGCCGGGCTGCTCCTTACCCGGGCGCAGGTGTGCCCCGCTCGGCGACTCTGCTTGCTCGGTGCGCGGATGGAGGGGCCCCAGGAAGCCTCGGGCGGAGGAGGCCCAGCCGAGGCCGAGTCCCCAAAGGAGTCTTTGGGAAATCAGGCCTCCGGGCAGCAGGTCCCCGCCGAGACGCCGCAGCTGGAGAGTCCCGAAAGCAGCCCGAGGCTGGCGCGGGCCGCGCGCGCGGCGATGGGTCAGGACCCCTCGGAGGAGAAGCTGCCGCCGCCGCCTCGCCCCGGGCTCCTGCGCGGGCCGCCGCTCAGCCTGGGCTACGGCGCCTTCCGCCGCCTGGGTTCCAGCAACCGCGAGCCGCCATCGCCCGGCCCCACCTCGGCGGAGCAGCCCCGGAGCGGCGAGGCCTCGGGGGTCGAGCTGATGCCCTGGGCGGAGCCGGCGCCGGGCAGCTGGACACCTGTGGAACTGCAGGTGGACGTGCGCGTGAAGCCCGTGGGCGCGGGGGGCAGCAGCCGCTCGCCATCGCCCGCGCCGTCCACGCGCTTCCTCACCGTGCCGGTGCCGGAGTCGCCCGCCTTCTCCCGACACGCCTCCCCGGCGCCCGCGCTCCTGCAGCGCGCCCCGTCCCCGGGTTCCACGTGGGGCCGCGGCTCCCCGCTCGCGATCGCCGCGACGGATTGGAGCAGCCCAGCCGAGGGGCGCGCCGACTCCTCGGATTCTCCCGCGTGCCGCTGCCGGGAACTCGGGCTCACCAAGGAGGGCGCCGCGTTGTCCCATCTCGCGGGGATGAATGGCCAGAAACTGCCCCGGGCCATCGCGCTCATTGGTGAGTGATCGCCGAGGCCAGTAAGATTCACCATTCCCATCCCCTCTCGCCGAGAACGTTCCCGTTCCTTCGCATCTTGGAGAAGTAGAGGTGGCAGGAACTCCGGGTGAAGGAAGTGACTCAGAGTCACGTGGCGGTGGTGCCCAGAGCCCGCCGCGCGCCCTGCACGCATCTCCATGCATGCATGCAGGCCCACTCGCTTTCCACTTTATTGAGGGGCTCATCGGTCAGCACACAGTGAGCTGGCCTCGGAGTCCCACTGTGCTAGGGTGCGCCTGTGTTTAGTTTTGCTTGTGGAAGTGACAAGAAGTTTGGCATCGAAGAAAGGAGTCCCCGAAGGTCTTAAACAGTCCTAGGTTAAGCAATCAGCGGGGAGTGGTTGGTGAAGTTGACAGATGAGAAGCTTTCACTGAAGCCTTCTTGGGTTGGGAGTGGTAATGGGTCATTAAAGGTGGGCAGAGCAGAGAGCAGTGTCACTGCCCAAAGTTTGGTGCACCGAGGGGTGGGGCAAGAATGCGGGTCAGGTACGAAATCCCAGGAGCCTCTGTCCAGGGTCTTGAGATATGGGGAGGGCTCAAGCATTTCCGTCACTGACAACATTCAGTTTGGTGTGAACCCATTTTCTGCGGGGTGGGATATTAGTGTGCCATTCCTGTCGCCCTTACAGTTTGCCCACACGCATAGTGATCTTAGATAACATGAGTCTATCCTGCTAGGTAGGTCAGAAGGCTGCTGGGCTCACTGGTCTCAAGAACCATTGTTCTGTGGGGTGTAGGGGTCAGGGGAGATTCCCTTTCCTGACCTTCTCCAGCTTCTAGGGGTCTCTGCTCTTGGCTGTGCATGTTATGGGGCCAGCTGCAAGCCCCTGCCCCTCTCACTTCCCCTGGATGATGGGCTGTAAGCTGAATGGTGCGCCAGCTAAATCATTTCTCCCATAGGCTGCCTGGGTCAGTTAGTTGTTGCAGTGAGTTGTAACATTGTAATGAAAGTAGACCAGAAGAGCCCTTTTGCATGGGTCGCTGGGCTTCAGGAAAGAGATTGATTCTTTAGCTGGACAATCATGGGGGGGGAGTGGTAGCAGGGAGAAGGGTGAGGTGGTGGTGGGGGGGAAATCCAGGTAACCAGAGGAAAGTGAAGTAGGATTGAGATGCCACCAACGGCAACTTGCTGGGTGGTCGCCATTGCTTTGGTTTTACTTTCTGGAGATTAAAAAGCTTTGATTTGCCCAGTGAAGGGCTGAGGCTTGGTCTGCAGGGTCCTGCTTGGGTGAGGAGCTCGTCAAAGCAAGCATGTTACTTTAACAATAGGGGCAAAGTAAGACAAGACTCCATGAGTTGCCACGGAATGCAGCAAGCCAACTGTTTCTCATCCCTGAGTGAACGTTCCCGGGAGGAAGCCTCAGTGGAGGGCCAAGAGGAGGAAGATGGGCAGCTTCCAGGGGGAGGGAAGTAAGTGTGCAGAGCTGAGAAAGAAAAAGAGGTGGGGTTTGGGATGGGAAATGTTTCTCCCTTAGATCGTGACTTGGAATCAAAATTCCTGATCTCCAGCCCCAACTTGGGGTGGGGGAGGGGGAGACCCATTCCATGCTCTCATTGGCCCCAGCATTGTCCACATGCTACAGTTACCTTCTCCTAAGTATCCCCTGGAGGCACACTTATTCTTGGAAGGTGGAGCACAGACTTGGCGGGCCTCCGACACTTCTTCTCAGACAGTGCGTCTGCAAGCACAAGTCAGAACTTCTAACTCCCTGACTTTCTGGGGAGTGGGAAGGGAATCTGAGTACAGTGGTTGCCCTGTGATTAGCACACCAGCTGTGGAGGAGCTGCGAAGACACGGGCCCTGGCAGCAGTGGGCATTCCAAAAGCAAAAACCCAAGGCAGTCTGGGTGTAGCCAGAGAGCTCCAGCCAGCTTGACAATACTATAAGGAAAAGACCCTGTGTTGCAGTTGCATTGTTGCTGATAAAAGCACAACTGCTTAAGGGAACAAGGGGTTTATTCGCTTGCGATTGTCTGGTTACCGTTCTTGGTCCAGCTTGACGGGAGAGCTCACACCAACACCAGGGCTCAGGGGACTGGCCACGTAATATCTGTATAGCAGCTGAGAGAGGGACGATCCTTACTTACCAGACCAGCACACCTGGCCGCGTGTACACAGGATGCCAATTCTCTCAACCAGCTCTCTGTATTTTATTTCAGGGCCTAGTCCCACCCACCATGGGCTGGGCCTTCTCCATCAGTTAGACAATCTGCAGGTTTACTCTGTGCTTAACCCAACCACTAACTCTCTACAACTGTGCCCAGAGCTCAAACCCTCAACTGTCAAGTTGACACTTGTGCCTCACTGTGACACCCTGTCTCAAGAAAGAAAATAAAAGGGAGTGTTGCCGTTGCTCTGCTTTTGTTTACCGATAAATTCATGACTACACAGTTTATGGAAACAAGGGATTTTATTCTAGTTCACAGCTATCCTTAATCCAGCTTGGCAGGAGAGTCCACACCAACACCAGGGGCTGAGGAAACTGGCCACACCACAGGCACGGGACTACTGAGGGAGGGACAAACTTCCCTTGCAGGATGGCACGTCTGTCCAAGTGTGCTGAAGAATGTCACATTTTCTTAACCAGCTCCCTCCATTTTATTCCCTGTCCAGAGGATGGTCCTACTGCCGCAGGCTGAGTCTCCCCCATCAGCTAGACAATCTCCTGCTGCCTTGCTTAATTTACTAATTCTTTACAAGTGCGCTCAGAGCAGAAGCCTTGTATCTGATTATGATAGCGGCGGGGGAGAAAGGGATGGAGAGGGAGTTAGGAAGGGAGGGACGGAGGGAAGAATCTTTAAGAAAGAGAGATCCGGTGAAGGTGGCGGCTGAGGGCTTCCTCTTTGGTTCTGCAGGCCGTGCCAGCTGGGCAGCTTGGAGCCAAGCAGGTCCTAATTGGTATTGAGAACATTCTAACCGACTGGATTTCTTCATTGCTTTGTTTTCTGAAAGGTCAGAGGTAAATGCGGGGTGCAGCTGCAAGAATTACATTCGACGAGTCCATTGGTCGGTTTCCTCTCCCTGCTTCCTTAAGCTTTTCAGTTTTGCTCTTATTATTTCCAGAGCCTCCATTCAGAGCTCAATGGTAAAGTCCCTGCCTAGCAGGAAGGAGCAAGACCTGAGCGTCAGTGCCCAGCACCGCAACAGTAGGGGGGTCTTAATTTATACGTGTCTTTTTCATTTGGTTTGTTCTTCCTTCCTCCCTTCCCTCCCCTTTGTTTTGGAGGTGGGTATGAACCTTTGACCAGCTGGAGCGTGCTATGTAGACCAGGCTGATCTGGAACTTGCAGCAATCCTCCTGCCTCTGCCTTCCACGGTCTTCCACCACCACACTAAGCTTGTGTTTTATATTTCGTTTCCAAGCCCCCCCCCACCTTTTTTTGGGCAGCAGTTTTATTGAGATATAATTCATATATCATACATTCACCAATTAAAGGGTCCAAATCAGTGGGTTTTGATAATATTCACAGATTTGTTCAATCTCAAACTTATTTTCAAAAAGAATCCCTTTGGCCCCTGGGCCTATGAATCTAGACTGGACTCATACGATATAAACCTTTTTGTCGGCTTCTTTCTCTTTGGTTTGATTAGTTTGTAGGTTTGCTTATTCTTCTGTCTGTTGACAGGTATATAGCTCAGGCTGGCATCAAACACTTAACCCTCCTGCTTCAGCCTCCTGAGTGCCAGGACAACCACACATAAGACTGGCCACCTGACCTCTTTTGCTTGGCATGTTTTCAAGGTTTCTTCATGTTGCAGCAAAATATTCGCACTTCATTCCTTTTTATTGCTGAACTAATATTCTGTGGCATGAAATATTATGTTTTGTTTATCATTCAGCAGTCGACAGAAATTTGACTCAGATCCCTTTAGGAAGCAAATTATGTGCTTAAAAAAAAAAGAAAGAAAAGTTCCACACTTGGAGATATAGCTGGCTTTGGCATGCTTGAGGCCTTGTGATATTTCCCAGCACGTGAACACTCACACACACATATGCATGCATGCATATGCACACACAGACATTAAAAAAATCTAAAAAGGTTACACCTGGGTATCAATGTTTAACATATCAGTGTAGCACATTTACTTTCCTTTCTGATCTTTGAAAGATATATTTTCTCCAATGCGAATGGAGATACCAATTTCAGAAACTTTTATGTGACCTGGCAAGATATCTCAACCTGCAGCCCAGCTGACCCCTTGAGTTCGATGCCCAGAACCCACATGACAGGAAAGGACTCATTTGCACAAGTTGTCCTCTGACATCCACCTGTGCCCTGACTATACACACTTTCACGCACATATGTATAAAATAAATAAGTGGGAAACAAGAAAGCACTTTTCCAAAAAAAAATTGGAAATTGCATAGACTTGTACACCATTCATATACATGTATGCATTTGTATGTAGTATAATAATATGTTATTATTTTAATGTAATTACTCTTTTCAAATGACAAACTACTATGCAGAATTCATTGCCTTTGGTTTTCTTCTGGTTTGGAGAAATATGGTTGGTGATATCTTAGAACTGTGTCCACATTGAGTGTAGTCATTGTTACCCCTGATAAAAGTCATTTCTGGCCTGGGAAGATGGCTTAGTGGACAAAGCCTTTACCTCACAAACAAAAGGACCTGAGTTCAGATCTCCAGATTCCACGTTAAAAAAAAAAAAAATGCTGGGTGGATATGGGCTTCGACCTGTAATTGTGGCCCAGGAAGGCAAAGCCAAGGAAACTGTAGAGCAAATCACTAAGGTAGAGCAACCCCGGGTAATTCTCCATGTCGCCCTTGGGCCTTCATAAGCACATTCATTCAAGTGCCTCTTGTGTACACACACGCACACGCGCGCGCACACACACACACACACACACACACACACACAGAGGAAAGAAAGGAAAGGAGAGAGAGAGAGAAGGAAACCACTCCTATTGTCTTTCATTCTTCAGCTTTCTCCCTGTGACTCCACTAACAGGACATTTATGGTGGCACTTTGTCCTCCCAGCTTCTTGGGAGACCGAAGTAGAAGTACCACAAATTCAAGACCTACTTGGACAATGTAATGAGACTTTGTCTCAAACAAGGTAGGGAAGGAGCAGAGGAGTCCTGTCCCTGAGCCGGGGCTCATGTCTGGTCTAGAGTCTCCTTTCAGCACCCAGTGTCCTTGCCCCTTGAGCCGCCAGGCAGTGCACACCGGCTGAAACCACCCTCCACCCAGATCTGGGGTCTCCATCCTGGCCTTTGTTTCTCTGACACCCCTCGGCCTCAGGTACCTCACATATCCATGCAGCTGTAATCATTGTGAGCTGGGTGTGCAGGTCCTTTGATAAAAAGGGAGACTTTAAGAAATAGGAATTTTATTAGCGCTGAGGGCCTGGAGGGCTGTTTGGCCTTAAGGTGGGGAGAGCATTAGAACACATGTGATAAGGTGAGGGGAAAGGGAGAGAGCCTCCACCACCTGCTCATACAGCCCTCAGGACAAAGGGGTTTGTAACTTCTAAGGCTTTCAGATACTGCTAAGAAGGACGTAAGGTGTGGGGGATGAAGGAATGTCCAGTACATGTGGTAGTCATTTCTCAACCATGATTAGGATCATCAGGGTTAAAAGGGTCAGAATCTGGGAAGACACTTTAGTTTCAGGAATGGCTGTGTTGTAAACCGGTATGATCGGTTTCGGGAACGGCCCCCTCCAGCTAGGACGGAGGGCTGCTGTGCAGTGGCCCGGGGTCTAGCTGACAGCACGCTGCACGGTGTGTGACGGTCATTCTTTCTCTCTCCTTGAGTCTTGCGTCTTCTGCTATTGGACCAGAACCTCTCCTGGTATCTCTCTCCAGAACAAGCCTGTAACCTGAACTGGGTGCTTTGATCTGCTCCCCTCCCCCAGCCCCACCCCCACGGGGACCACGCGTGACCCCGGCGGGTGCCGTTGGGGTGATCTCTCCTGACCTGTCCCTGTTTCCTACCAGGGCTTCCCATGTACATGAAGTCCCTGCGCTGGGCCCTGGTGGTCACAGCTGTGCTCCTGGCGGTCTCCATGGTCACCATTATGGCCCTGGCTTCTAGAGCAGGTAAGGAATGTGTTCCCCCACTGCGTCCCTTTAGCACCTGTGAGGTTAAAGGGAGTTTCAGTGTTATGATGTGGGGCTTGTGGAGGTCCTTTGTGCCCTGACTAGAACTGGGATGCCAGCTCTATGTGAATTTTGCACGGTGCACAGACTTTACACTCTGCCCTGGGATCTCCTGGCATCCTAGAGCCTACCGGCTCCCCACATTTAGATTTACCCTCATCCAAGGTCACGGAACGTTTTTTCAAACGTTCACATACTTAGATCATTAATGTTCCCCCAGAACTCACGGGGACCCTGTGCTTGCAGGAACTGGGTGCAAGTCCTGCCCTGAGGGCCAGTTGTGGTCGGAGAAGCACCGCCTCTTCCTGTCTTCAGTGGACCGGGACTGGGAGGGCAGCCGGGCATTCTGCGCAGCCCACCATGCCATGCTGCCCCTGCTGAACCACACCCAGGTGAGACGGGCTGGCCAGGAGACAAGGGCGTCTCGCCCTGATCCTGAAATCTGCCACTAAAGAGAACCTCTGGACCAGATCATGTAGTCCAGGGCAAAGCAGTAAGGAGACAGAACAATCTAGGATGGTTCCTGACATCGCCCTTGGCTCTGCAGGCACACACACTCAAGTGCACTTATGTACCTACACCTACTGATGCACACTCATCCACGTGCCACACACATACATTCGCATACCCCATGCAAGAATGCCTCAAAAGGAAGAAAAAGAAAAAAATGGTGCTGATAACATGGCTTATTGCAGCAACATGTATTTAGCATGCACGAAACCCTGCGTTCAAGCCTAGCATCACACCAACACAAAGATAAAATGGTAGTTTTCATGTTATGCTGTTTTTCCTCTGTGCATGTGTGTGTACGTACGTGTACACATGTGTGCAGGTGTGTATGCACTTGGGAAATTACAGCGCTATTAAAATTCATGAGTGCATGGGAAATGTGAGCATGAGATCACACCAATTAGAAAAATAAAAAATTAAACGAGTGAATGAATGAATGAATAAAAGCCTGAGTGAGGCTTTGGAAGCTAAGCCAGTGAAGACTTTGTTTCAAGAGAAGAACAACAACAAAAAAGCAAGATCCAGCAGCTGTGCGTGGTGTTACCCCATCCATCTTCAGGTCTCGGGGGTAGGTCACTTCCTGCAGGGACATCCAGCTGACACAGTGGGGGGGATCCTGTCACGTGTGGAGGCAGGAGACTGACACCGAGGACATTGCTCAGTCCCTTTTTACCCCATTCACCGAGGCTGCGCCTTAAACTCGCCCCAGGGCTCATCAATGGCGCTGGTCTGGCTAGCTTGCCGTGGGCATCCCTGTCTCCACCTGCTGAGCGCTAGAATTGCAGGTGGGCTGCCATGTCTGCATGACATTTACATGGGTTCTAGGGGTCCAGCCCTTGCGCTTGTGTGATGAGCACTTTTACTGCAGAGCCATCGCCCTAGGCCTATGTTATTTTTCCACAAAAAAATTATTAAAGAAACATAAAGGCACAAAAATTTTTTTTATTTATTTTTATTTTGTGTGTGGTGTGTAGAAGAGGTCACTTGAATGTGTGTGTCTAGGGCCCAAGGGTGACAATGGGGAATCATCCTGGACTCTCATACCTCCTTCTTGCTGTGCTCTGGGGTTTCCCGGGATCAGCCTTTAGGGCCAGAGTGCAGGCCGCCGCCCCTCCCAACTGTCATTTTGTATGTGTGATTTGGAACCCAAACCCAGGTCCTTTGGTTTGCAAGGCAAAAGCTTTGACCCCTGAGCCATCCCTCCAGCCCCTAGATGACTGTAACTTCAAGGAGTAAAACATGAAACTTCCCACCCTCTGCGCTGGACCCACATCCCCTTTTCTCACATTGACTGCACAAGTTGTAGAGGTTGCAGCGCTCAGCCACAGGGGCCACGGAGCCCCTCTGGCGAGAGGGGGACCCTTGGAGCCACCGAGGTTACTTATAAATTCCTGGGATTTATCCAGATTCTGGACACACCTTCTCTGCACCAGATTTTTGGCTAAGAGTGAGAGACCAGATGTAGGAATTGCAAGAAATAGAGGGTGGAATGGAGTGGGTGGGACGGGGTAGGGGTGAGTCATCAGGTCCTGTCACTCTGAGGCCCTTGACAGAAAAGGGAGCCAGGTGGCCCCAGGTGATGGGTCTAAGAAGCAGGATTCCCTGGGGAGACGGTTAGCCACTAGTGAAGTCACCATTTGTCCCAACTCACCACGCAGCTCCACAGCACTAAGCTGTGCGAGCATTGGACGCCTTCGGCCTCCTACATATGCAGCCACATAACAAGCAACGCCCCACTTTACGGAGGACCAAGATGCAGCTCTGAAAGGCGGAGGGACTTGACCAAGGTCATATGACTTACTATAACTCTGACTCATATGCACAGAGGTGACCCCTGTCCCAAGCAAAGGGCAAAGCTGGCCATGAGAAGTTTTGGGGTCACTGAGCCCTGCCTCGTACCACCCTGAAACCCCAGCCCGTGGAGTCCAGCAGCAAAGAAACCCATCTGCACTCTGGCCAGTCCAGGCAGGCGCTGTCTGGTCCCAGGCTGAAGGGGAAGGCCACCCACCTTCAGGCTCAGGGCACCCAGTGGCCTGTGTGACTCCGTGGTCCCTGCTCATGGTGGCACCGAGCACAGAGAGTGCCGGGTTGGCAGGGAGCGTTCCGGGTCTCATGGAACCATGGAAAGAGGCCGCCGCCTCACCAGGTTTCCCGTCCAATTCAGGAAACTGACAAGGAAGTCATCAAAACGGAGCACAGTTTGCAGGATGGTTGTGGGCGCCCAGGAGAGAAGAGCACCTCGCTCACCTTGGAGGGGGTTAGCCTGGCGCCCCCACAGGTAGTGCCTTCCGTGGGACCTGAAAGATGGTTGGGGTAGCACCAACTACTGCCTCACATGTCCTGCTTTTTTTTTTTTTTTTTGCTGACTTGGTGTGATTGGTGTTCCGTGCACGCATCAGCTTTAGTGCCTGTCATTTCCCGCCAGGTTGGCAGCTTATAATTTGCCTAGTCAATTCCTGATGGCCAGGCCTTCCTATGGTCTGTTTTCTCTCTCTCTCTCTGTCTCTCTCTCTCTCTCTGTAAATAAGGCTCAGCGCCTGGGTAAGTCCTTTGTCTCCTCCCTCTTATAGTCTCGGTTCTTTCTCACCCAGTCCGATCAACTGGACAGTGTCGCAGCTTCGGTCACACAGCCAACTTGTGTTCCAGAAAGAATACTGATGAGAGCCGCATACCTAGGTGCACCCTGCTGAGTCCATGCGTGTGTGTGCGCACATCAGCACACATGTGTACACAAGTATACAGATGTGCTTGTGGAGGCAAGAGGCCAACCTATCTGGCTTCCTCCTCAGTCATGCTCCACCTTACTCTCACCGGGAGCTGGAAGCTCAGTTCAACCAGGCTGACCCGCCTACCTTTGCCTCCCCAGCGCTGGAATTACAGATGGGGAGCACTGTGCTTGGCCTTTGATGTGCAGGTGCCTGAATGCGAACACAGGTCCTCCTCGTGCTGCCAGCACTTTAGGGAGCCATGCCCCCCAGGCTCCACTTAAAACACTTCTAGCATTTTCTCCCAGCTATACTTTGCAGGCATTTGCCAAGATCTCTGGATGCCGGGGGAGCCACTGGCATCCAGAGAAGAGTGACTGCTCGCCTTTCTCCCCCAGGACTTCCTGAGGAGGTACCGGATCACCAGAAGCTCCTGGGTGGGGGCCCGGCGAGGGCCTAAGGGCTGGCATTGGATCGACGGGCTCCCCTTGGAATCCCAGCTGTGAGTAACTGGGTCCCCCACACCCCTCTGCTGTGCTGTACCTCCATTCTCCCCACTCCAGCCTGATGTGCCACTTTGGGACCCACTCCGCACCAGGGGCCTGGCATTATCATACCTGTCACTCAACCTCCCTGGCTTGGGTCCCCAGTACATTCACCCAGGCTGGGGTCATGTCCGGCTTGCAGATGTGAGTGAGATCTTCAGGGCAGCACTTCGGTGGTCCTGCCATGGGCACAGCCCCGGGTCTCCCCCTGCCGGCTGGTGACCGGATCTGCGCTTGGCCAATACAGGCAACAGACACTGTCTTCGTTCCATATTCCGTTGCTGTAGTAAATGCGCGACCCACATAGTGCAGGGGGACACAGGGCTCACTCATGCCCACAAGTCTGGGTTCTAGTCTGTCCTAGCAGGAGTTATGGCAACACAAGGAAATGAGGGGACTGGCCACCGCATCCACAGCGGGCGCGGAGACAAGAACGAACCCCGCTTCCCAGCCTGCTGACTAGCTCCCTTCTGTCTCATCCATCCACGCAGGGAACGGACCCACCCATGGCGGGCTAGATATTCCGTCAGTCAGGTTGTTAAGACAAGTTCCCACGGGCCTGCTAGCTCCTCGCGGGTGTGCCCACGGGCCTGCTAGCTCCTCGTGGGTGTGCCCACAGGTCCAGCTGGCAGCCAGAAGTGTCACAGGTGGTCCTGCTCCACAGCCTGAGGCCTCTTCTCTTTCCTCCCTTGCCCATCCCTGCAGGCTCCCACAGGACAGTGAGGACCACCCAGACCTCAGCTGCGGGGGCCTGGAGGAAGGTGAGCTGGTGGCTCTGAACTGCAGCTCTCTCAGACCGTGGGTCTGCATCCGAGAAGCCGAGTGACTCGTCCTCCTGTGCAAGGTCTCCTGGGAGCTGCCTGGGTTCTTGAATTGTAAAAAATTTCCAGGAGGAAAGATTTACTCAGCTCGTGGCTTCTGAGGTACCCTCCCCCCCCAGTGCAGAAGGCGCAGCTGGAGCAGCTTGGCCTCGCAACAGGTGTTCACATCTCTGTGGACCACAGGCAGAAGGGGCCAGAACCAGGGGTGGAAGGGCCTTCAGAGGCCTCCCCCGCCACCCGGTCCCACTTCCTGAAGGTTCCACCGCATCTCCCCAAACAGCACTACCAGCTGGAGAACAGGGTTCTGGGAACGGGCCTGTGGAGAATGCGTCAAGGTCAAAGTCCCCAAAGGCCTAGCGCTGTCCTCTCGGTTTTGTTTACATTTGTTGTTTTGAGACAGGCTGGCACCAGATAGCCCAGGGAATTCTCACGAGTACTTGGAGGCGTGTGCCACCTTGCCCGGCTCATGGCAGGCTCACACTGTCAACTGCAATCGGTCCAACTCCCAAGAGCCAAGATGTCTCGATTCCATCATTTTGCCAAAGTCCAAAGTCTCTTCTTAGGCACCAGGCCAAGTGTTGGCGGTGAGCGCCTACGAAGTCACGATGGCGAGCCGTACTTCCACTGTGCGATGGCTCGGGGCAGACAGTCCTGTCCCAAAAGGGAAGAATGGGCGGCTGGCTAGGAAAGCTTTAGCCAAAGCGAGATGGAAAGCGCCAAGGGCAAACCTGGAATTCCGCAGCACTGTGTCCAGCATCCAAACACAGCATCGTCTCTGCGGTCCACCTGGAAATCGCTGCCACCTCCAGCATATAATGCGACTCCCACTCCACCGGGTCCCAGAAAGAACTTTCTTCCGCTGACGTGTATTTTCCCACGCCCACCTGACACTGTGTGTCTCTATCTCTTGCTATTGCTACTTGTTTCTCATTCCTCAAAGCAAGACCAGTTGAAAAGAAACACTAAGTGAAAAACAAGGTAGCACTGTTTTTTTTAAAAAAACCAAATAGTTACATAATGTTCATAATAAAAACTGTTGTTTCCTTTTAATACTGCGGGACTTCTGAATCCAGCAAGATAGTTATTGGTGCCTAGCTTTGCTTACAAGAAAAAAGAAGTCGCTAAAGTGTAAATGTATTATAGAAACTCGCCTCAAGGCAAGTTTTCATGCTTTATTAGAAAACAGAATTGTCCTTGTTAGTCAGGGAAAGTAAAATTAACAGCTGTTACCAGGAATAGTTAATACTGTCCCAAAGATCAAAGCTACTAAGTTAGGAAGTAGCCTTTGAAAAGCAAGAGGAAAAGTCATTTTTTATTTGTGGAGGAAATGATTATCTGTACAATTCATGACTAGGGGCCATGAGAGAGTAGGTAAATGTCATGGTTTGAATGTGTCTCCACAGTCTCATGTGTTTAGCAAGGTCATGGCACCTTGAGAGGTGGAGCCTTGCTGGAGGAAGGCAGTCACAAGGGGTGGGCCTGGAGGTGGATGAGTCTCACCCTGCCTCCAGGAGAAGTCTGCCTTCAAGGTGTCTGCAGTGATGCAGCTTCCTCCAGCTTCAGCCACCAGCCATGCCACCTCCGCCATGAAAGACTGTTTCTCCCCTCTGGAACCATAAGCCGAATAAATCTCCCTTTTCCCTTAAGTTGATTGACTTTGGGTACTCTCTCCCAGCAACTGTTAAGAGTAATCGTTACAGTAAGGCACCTGCTCTCAAAACTGGTGACCTGAGGGCTGGAGAGGTGGCTCAGGGGTTAAGCCTCTGCCTTGCAGGCAGAAGGGCCTGAGTTCTGATCCCAGATCCCACGTATAGATGCCAGGCGGAAGTGGGGACGGCCTGCGTTTCTGGTCCTGGTAGGGCGGAGCCTGTGAATCGCAGAGTAAACGAGGAGGAGGTGGAGGCGTCCATGGTGGTTCCCGAATTCGTCCGTGGTTCTACACACACACACACACACACACACATACATACACACACACATACACACATGCACAATTGAATAAATAAATTAAAAAAAAAAACAAAAAAAACTGGTGACCTGAGTTTAATCCCTGGAAGCCCACGTCACAGAGAGAAGTGATTTGAGAAAGTTTCCCTGTGTCCTCCAACTGCGAGCCACGTGCACGAATACGTCCTCTCTCTCTCTCTCTAAATGAGCAAATTTTAAAGGAAGAAAAGGAGAGAGGGAAGGGAGGAAAAGAAGGAGAAAGAAACTCATAGGGCTGGAGAGAAGACTCATGGGTTAAGCCTCTGACTCAAACAGAAGGACCTTAGTTCAGATCCTATGTAAAAATATTAGGTGGAAAAAGCAGCAACCTGTACTTCCGGCCCTGGAAGGTGGAGCCTAGATAAACCTCCATAGCAATGTAAATAGGAGTTAGAGCAATTCAGGGTTATGTCTGAAATCAGCCTTGAGCCTCCTTGGGGACATACAGTTCTCTTTCTCTCTCTCTCTCTCTCTCTCTCAGAAAACTTATGGCTGTCAGTAAAGAGATGCGAAAAATAAACCTATTAGGTAATTGAACACAGCGATGCCGTTTCACCTGCTTGCCTGGCCTTGTTTTTCTTCCATGTTAAACTTGTAGTTTTATTTAGATTTGATTTAACAAGTAGATAAAATTGGAATTAAAACAAAAAACTCCTAAACCACAAGAACCGCCTCCTTTCCCCCACTAGAGTGGTAGAAGAGAGGAGGCAGCGTCACCAGGCCTGCGACCCCCTCGTTCCTGGAGCTCAATGAAGGACAGGTCTCCCCAACAGCTTGAGTGGATGAGGAAGAGCAAACTAAGATGTCAATCAATTGTGTGGGAGTCCAGCCAAGGGCTGAGCCACCACCAAGGCCACCCGTGCGCTGATGGCAGCAGCTACTCAGTCATGGCAGACAGCACTGTGACCAGAGCTCTTCTCAGTCGGACTGGTGCTGGGGCTCCTGGCTGGGGTTTCCCCGAGGCATGTGAAGCTCCCTCATACATCCTGTCTGTGGCAGCGAGAGGCACCCGCGCCTGGAAGCCATTCCTTTGGACGTTGATGGGCCAATACCTTCCCACTGCTTCCCGGTAAAGATGCCAACACCAGGATTGGAGAGACGGCTCGGGGGTGAAGATTCTGCCTCAAAAGAAGGCCCTGAGTTTCAATCTCAGGTGCCACATTAAAAAAAAAAAAAAAAACACCAGGCAGCCTGCACTTCCGGCTCTGGCTGGTGAAGCCTGGGAAATCCCTGAGCAAAGCAAAAGGGAGGGAGAAGCAATCCAGGACTGGCAGACCGCGACATGACTATGCTTGGCAGTCTTTGGCAGTCTTCAAAGTAGGCATCTGATGCTCTTACACAGGCTTTGAGCACCACAAAGCCACCCGTACAGAATACCAAACCTTGCTCCAAGAAGGGAACTTGTGACCCTTGTGTCTCCTCTCTAGGAGTCCAAATCACCTGCCATTTTACGAGGCCTCAATTCCAGCTTATGCCAACATGCTTATTGGACCCTCTTCTCACCGTGAGCCCAGCTGCTGCCTCCAAACCAGCCACTACTGCCAATTCAACTGTGCGTGGCATTTTTGTGTGGCTGCTGTGGATGCATGTAGCCCTAATGTATTACGGCAAAGCAAACCAGCTTCCTGGGTAGGAGTGGGGTGGTTGACTGGCTGGGAAGGAATCTCAGGAACTTCAGCTAGAGGGGCTGCGAACACACTGCAGCCACAAGCTGTCAAAATGCACCAGACAGGAAAACCCCTTGGAGTGCATGTCTTGTATGTAAAGAAATTTGTATTTCCATGAGGCTGATTTTTAAGGCATGTTGGTGACAGTTCTTCAACGTGATTGCTTTTATTATCTTAACAGGGGCTGGGGAGCTCAGTAGCTAAAACCTTTGTTTTGTAAGCAAAAGGGCCTGAGTTCAGATCCCATGGAAAAAAAATGCTGGATAGATAGGGATAGGGCAACGGCCTGCGATCCTGGAAGCAGAGCCTGGGAAACCCCAGAGCAAAGCAGGAAGAAGGTAGACAGTCCTCACCTCCACAGGTACACGCACTCAAGTGCCCTCTTGTACACACGCGCACACACACATACACCCTCCAGACACACACATGCACATATAAAAAGAAGTGATTGAAACGCTTACTCAGTAAAAAAGTATTTGACCCCAAAACCTGAAGACCAGTGTTTATACCCCTAGAACCTGTGATGGTAGCGCAAACACTCCCACCCCCCTCTCTCAAATACGTAAAATTGAATTATTTTAGTAGTTTTTTTTTAAACTTTATTTTCTCTGTGTGTTTGTGCCTGTGTCCCTGTGGGGCCCAAAGGTGACTTCGGGAATCATTCTAGATTGTTTCTGACTCCTTTTTGCTTCACTCTGGGATTTCCCAGACTCCACCCACCAGGGTGGGACGTGCAGACCACCGCCATTCCCACCTAGTGTTTCGACATGGAATGCAGGATCCAAATTCAAGTCCTTCTGCTTGCCAGGCACAGTCTTAAGCCCTGAGTCATCTCTCCAGCCCATAAGATTAAATTATATAGCATGTTCTCAGGATGAAGACGGTGGCTCAGTGGACAAGAGCACTTGCTGTGTAAGCACAGGCTCTGAGTTCAGATCCGAGTATCTGCGAAATCACTGGTCACCTGCATACCTATGACTTCAGTGTTGTCAGTAGTGGGAACAGGAATATCGCTCAGGGTTTGCGGGCCTAGCTCCAGATGTGGTCAGAGACACTGTCTCAGAGGAACAAGGCACAGGGCGAGTGACAGAGGGGGTACTCACATCTTCCTCCGGCCTCCCTAACTGTACACACGGATGCCTTCACACGTGCACGCGCCTGTGCATACACCACACATACCTACACTCCACTTGCATAGCTACCTACAAAGACAAGAGTGTCCCTTGGGGCAAACCCTTCCTCCAAAGAGGGCAAATGAGTTTCATCACGTGATGAGCGACTCCTAATCTGGACATTCACCAGGGCTCAGGCCCCAGAGTCCTGGGCTTAAGTCGTTCAACCTTCCCGACCACAGCCCTGCTCCAGAGGAGAGAGAAAAAGCTCTCCTCTCTTGATTCTCTGTTTTAGGAATTTCTCTGTTCTGCGAGCAAAGCTGTCAATATTCACAACAGTTTATCAAGTATTTTTCAATGGCTCCAAAAGTGACCACAGGATTTTTCTATTTTATCAATGAAAAATAGTGAACTATTTCTTAAATTTTCACCAGCCTTTTCTTTATTCTCCGCTGCCTCTCTCCCCTTACACGCTGTAGCCCAGGCTGGCCTGTCGCAGGAACTGAGTGCAAAGCCTGCCTAGACAGGCTTTGAATCCATTGTAGAGATCCTCCTGCCTGGGCTGTGATTACAGGCCTGTGTCCCCTACCTGGCGCAGGTAGTTCTCTGGGGCTGTGGATATGTCTGTGTTCTATCAGTCGCAGATGCTGGTAAAAATCGGGTCTCACCCAACCAGACCACACCTGGGAATGTCACAGTGTCCCCTGGTCCCTGGATTTTGCAACCTGATTTGAATTTCAGGTGCACTAGGTCCCGTTGATAGCTCCTAACAAAACACACACGTCCGGGGCCAGTGGGTCAGCTCAAGTGGGTCAGCTCAAGCTTGCAGTCCTTACTGGTCATTGCCGGTCCACCTAAGTCAGGGAGCCGAGCCGTGCAATTCTGGAGCATCAGGTTTCCAAGGCAGCCGGCAAGCTGCGCGCAGGCAGGCGCCAGGACCCGCCTTAGACACCGAGATTCCTGACCAGGTGGTCATGCAGGCTACTATTGTCGACCTGACACCATCTAGAACACAAACCTCTGGGCACATCTGTGAGCTGCTAGACTGGGCTGAGGAACGAAGGACCACCCTATGTGTGGGTGGTCCTGTACTGCGGGCTGGGGTGTCAGACTGAGGAAACGAGCTGGCTGAGCACCAGCATCCATCTCTGCTTCCTGACAGCACACACAAGGCCGCCAGACGCCGCAAGCCCGTCACTGTGCCGCCCCTTCCACCGTGGGCCGCGCTTGCAAGCAAACCCTCCCTTAAGTTGCTTTTATCGGGTACTTTTTTGCAGTCATGAGAAAAATAACCCATCTGTTGACGACCACCACCATGTATTGAGCGAGCCTCACCTAAGCATCCCATCATGCCTTGCTCCCTCACATGGACACTGATCTTACAGACCTACCTGTGCTCTGCCAGCTAAGATCCGTGGCCATCTTCCCCCACCATTTGCTCTTCCCTCGGTCAGGCGGACTCCCCACATGCTTCTGTAGTTAAGGGTCGAGATGTCTTCTGAATTCATTCTAGATTAATCTGGGATTCTGCTTCCCATTCTTGCTGTTTTGGGGGGGGAACGGAGAAAGGAGCAGAGATGGGCTTCGCAATCCTGACACCTCTTCACTAGCAATCTGCCGCTGTGTGTCAACCTGTCCAGCCAGCCTGCATCCGGCTAGACAGCAGCTGCCCAGCAGGGGTCTGAGCAAGAGAAGCTCAAGACAGTGACTGGAGACAATCAACACAGCTCAAGGCTTGAGTCTTCCCACTCTACAGGCTGTTAGAGTTGGAAGCTGTTGGAAACAGTGTGTGTGACGGAGTTATGCGAGTCAAGTGTGACTGGTTTCCTCTGGGGTGTCGAGAGGTCTTGAGGGTGGTTAAGTCCAGCAGCACCACAGTGGCCTCCCTCCCATGGATGCAGTGCTTGAAAGGTGCATTAGCCCTGTGTGGCCAGCAGTGGGCAACTTCTCTGGAGAGAGGCTGGCTCCAAATGGCAAAGGTGCCTCCCTACTATGCAAGTGGGAAAGGTGTGTGGGGAAATCCAAGGACATCCTGGGGTCAACGGAAGCACCAAGCAGCAATGCAGGGCAACTCAAGCCAGAAAGACCATTGTCTACTGACGAAATAGACACACCATGAACATAATAAACATGTATGTGAAGGTATAATGATTTATATACATATGAAAATCAATCCCCACAGAGATCTAGTAAACTCAGTTATAAACAACAAAAAGCACCCACAATTCACATAGTCCAAGCAGAAAGGGGGAATGGAGTGATTTTCTTTCACATGTCTGTCTGCTGGACCACTACAGTAGGTCCTCAATAGTGAGGCACACAGCCCCCAAAGCTGCTCTTGAGTCAAGACAGCAGCCAATCCAAGCTGGAGGCCACTAGTCACAAGAAGTACTGCGATCATTCTAAGCAGGCTCGGTACTGCCTCTGACCACTGAGCTGGGGAGTGACGTCACGCCACAACTGAAGTGGAAACTTCCACATTGCTGCCCTGAAGCATGCCCACAGCGGGAGGAAGGGTGCACTTCCTGAACAGGACAGGAAGTGAAAAGCACAGCATCGGGTGGAACTTCCAGTGCTCCACACCACAGGGGAGATCCAGGAAGGACAGCAGAGCAGAGGTAACATCACCGAAGAAAAACACACAAAGAGCAAATAAACACATGCAAATAAAACAGCGAGCGGATCAATAGTGACACAGCCTTTCTGTGGATTCTACTCAAGATGAAATGAGCCAGCAAGATCTCGGTAGAGAAGGCTCAGGACCCCATGACCCCAGTCCCAACCCGGAAATCTACATAGTGGAGGGAAAGAACTGACTTCTGAGTTCTCCTCTTCTACTTGGAAGCCATGGCACGCTTGAGCCTACTCCCCCCCTCCCTCCAAATATTTCTAAAAAGAGATCAACATGCACACAACAGATGACTTTGCAGAAAGAGCAGACACAGGTATCTACCAGTACCCTCACCTAGTGATATTCGAGGGGAGACAACTAGTGTTAAGAAAAAAGATCATCTTGTTGCAGAGAACAGGGACGGCAGAGCGTTGGAGACGAGCATCTGTGTTATTGCCGCACCTGGTTAGACATGCTGGTAAGAATGACTTAGAGTTGTTGAATGTTGTTGGGTGCAAGTTAACAACAGTTTCTGTTGAGATGGCCATTACTAGAAGGCCTATCACGAACGTGCCTTAGAAAAAGACAGACTTGAAGGGCCTGGAATTAGAACTGAATTCAAACACCATCGTTCCAAGTTGCTTTTTGGGCTTTTTAAAAGCCCAACAAGTTATCTGAGAAACTGAATGCAAGGGGTCTAGTTCCAGCTTGGGAAAGGTAGAAAGCGTGTGTTCCGTTACTGCTAGAGCTCTACTCAGCCTGGTGGTAAGCAGAAGAACTGGGGTTCCACCCAATCTAGCTGTGCAATCCCAGCAGCACCTCTGTGCCCCTAACATGTTTCCAAGGGGATGTGTGGCTTCCCTTGTAAGAGAGAATATGCTCATCAACGAGCAAGAGTATCTAGTGCTGTGTGTACCACAAAATCAACATTTGTTTTAATACATTAAGAAGGAAATCAGAAGTCTACGTTGCTGGGGTTTAGTAGTCAGGCAAAGGACTCAGATGCATTTGAGGACTTGGGGGGGGGGCTCAGGCCCCTGGCTGTTGATCTGTTCCTCGGCGGATGCTGGTGGGGGCCTCATTACACTCAAGGGCGCAGCTGTCACTGGGGTGGGGATCAGAGCAAGCAAATGGCGGGACCGGTGTGTCCACATCGGAATCTTGCAAAGCCGGAAGCTGACACTCATGACTAGCAGTGAACAGCTTGAAAGCACCTTCAAATTGCTCGGGACTTTCTTTTTACTTAAAAAAATTAAAGAAACAAAAGAAAAAATTCTTTCAGGCATATTTACTTACTCCTGCCCTGGCAGCGTGTGGGAGGCGGCGCTGGGGACGGGACTCAGGATGGCTGGTTCAGCAGCATCTTCTCCTGCTTTCATTTTCCGACTTCAAAAAAAAATAAGGACGGGAGGGAAACAGTGAGGGAAGGAGGAGGAAAGGAGGGAAGGAGGGTGGGGGAGAGAGGAAGAGCGGAGAGAAAAAAGAGAAAGGAAAGAAACGCAACAGTTTGCAACCTTAGCAATTTTAACTCTATCAACCAACTTGTATGTGATACTTTGGGGTGTTTTATTTTGTAGGGGCGGGGAGAACAGGGCGATCTCATGAGGCTCAGAATGACTCAGGACGCTGAGCTCCCTTGAGAGAGTTGGGATCTGCAAGCTCCAGTGCGCCCCGCTCTGCGGCCTCTGCTATTGGGGCAGCTCTTCCCTAGCTTGGGCTCCCCCTCCCAGGCATCCCTTGGGTTCACATGTGGAGGATAAAACGCCCAGGTGCCTGGGGAGAGAGGCCAGATGGGAATGTGTTTGTTTCACTAGCGGACAACTGAAGGGAACTTTGGACCATCATGCCAAGCCTCTACTGTGCAAGGCTGGGAGTAACACGGTAAGCATGTTATACAGAACTAGAAGGGACAGCAAAAAGAATCGAGAACCAACACCTCGAGGGAGCTAGGGAACATTCTAGGAAAAGCTCTTGCTGGAGGTGAAGCTGCACTCAGCACTGTCTGTGACTATTCAAGTTGTAAAACCCTAAGCAGCCACTTTCAAGAAATAGGAATGTGTGATTATTGCGAGACCCTTGAAATACTGTGACCCCAATGCTGTTTGTATTCCTTAAATACCCACATTGTATTGGTTACTCTTATGTGTCGCTGTGTGAGAGAGCACCCAAAGTCAAGCAACGTAAGGGAGATTTCTTCAGCTTACAGTTCCGGAGGGGAGACACAATCTGTCATGGAGGCGGCGACATGGCTGGTGGCAGAAGCTGGAGACAGGCTGAGTCACTGCAGACATCTTGGAGGCTGAGAAGCTGCAAGAGTGCTGCTGCAAGTCAGACTTCTCCCCAAGGCAGGGTGGATCTAATCCACCTCAAGGCCCACCCCCTGCAACCACCTGCCTCCAGCAAGGCTCCACCTCTCAAAGGTGCCAAGACTTTCCCAAATACCATGAGACCGTGGGGGACATGTTTTCACTCCGTGACACTTATGGACTACTTTTATGAAAATAAGTTTTAAAAAGCCCACAAGATTTCAACTTTGAAAGAGGTTCTAGAGTGCCATTCTTTAAAGCCTGTGATCTTTAAGGCCAATTCTAAGCTTTGGTGTCTCCTCTAGGTTTACCATTCTTTTCAGGAAACAAGGCAGACAGAACACAGCAGTTATCCTGTGTGGAAGCCCCTCGGCAACTTCCAGGCTCTTCCCATGCCATGGATGTTGGCCTCCAATCCAGGCCAGTCCTGCAGCTTAAGCCCAAAGGGGCAATTCTAGGGTCTGTTCTGTTAAGACTCAGTGATTCTGATGCCAATGGTCCAGACCAATATCCTTACTGGTTTTGGTGGCACCGTGGATGCAACGAGGGCCTCCATACTAGGCATGCAGGCCACCACTCAGTCACACCCAAGCCTCAGAGACCACATTTCAAGACCAAGTCTTAAGGTCAAAAAAGTACCCTGTGGGTATTTCCAATCAACTCTGCAGTGTAACTGGCACAAACAAAAGGGCGATTTTGGATAAGATCTTACTACGCAGCACCTTTTGGCCTTGGCTCACTCCTGCCTGTTTCCCAAGTGCTGGGGCTGCATGTGTGATGTAGGCCGCATACACACTGCCAATCAAGGCATGGAGGACCCTTCTGTAGCTGACCCTGTGCCGGGGTCTGTAGGTTACTTTTGTCTGTTGATTTTCGTAATGAAGCTGGAGTCTAACTGGGCACACTGTAAGACTGATTCACATTGTGTCTTCTCACCGCACTGTCACAGCTGTCTAACCGATGCTCCAAGCAGCTCTAGGTTGCACCGTGAACACAGCTGCTGCAGGTGTTCATGCACAACCTTTCTCCTTTTGGGTGTCGAGATGGCTGAAGCGTACAGCACAGATGTGCTTCAAGTACGAGCTACCAACCCTTTGCTAAAGCTGTATCATTTCCAGTACCGTCGGGAAGAGTTCCAGCTGTTACACATCTTCGACTTGTGCTGCTGGTCTACTCTGGGCCACTTCAATGGACAACAGCAGTATCTCACTACAGTTCTGAGTCACATTTTCGCAGACTGTTAAGCATTGTTATGCGTTCGTTGGCATTTCATGCATTTCCTTTGTGTGGTTCTGATACCAACCATCCAGACATCGTGTTCCTTTTCCAGAGTATTTTGTTGTGTGTGCAGCTACATGGAAGCCAGAAGTCAGCCTTGAGAGCTCTTCCTCAGGAGTGTGCACCCTTTTTCTTTTTTGAGACAGGCTCTGTCACTGGCAGAGGCTCACCCCTTCAGCCAGGCTGGCTGGCTGGCAAGCCCCAGGAATCTGCCCATCGTGCAAGTGTGGCAACGCCCAGCTTCATACTCTCAAGTAAATATGAAAATTACAGTGAATGTCAATATGCAGTGTCACAATTTGCTTGAATGTTGCTGATAAATCCACAACCAACCTGCTCATGGGGTCTTTCTTATAATCGTCCAGTGACGCCCCTTAGCTCCCTTGGCAAAAAGAGCCTCAATCAACACCACGGGCTAAGGGAATGGGCCACGCCACATCCACTGCTGAGAGGAAAACCTCACTTGCCAGAGTGTCTGTCAGAGCACAACAAAGAATCAATTCTTTAATCAGCAGCTCTCTGCATCTTGTCCACCTGTGAGGGACTAATCCACTCCATGGACTGGGCTTTCCCATCAGCCAATCTCCTGCAGGCTTGCTCAGGGCTGAACAACTAATTATTCACAGTGATACCCAGAGCTCAAGCCTTCAACTGTCAAATTGACACGGCTAACACACTCATTCTAAATCTCTTAATATTGTACATTAGATATTTCTATGTATGATGCATTTTGAAAGATATGGAGACAAGTTACTTACAAATATTCTTCAGAATAAGGGTGTTCTATGTAATTACAAGTCTATCATCATACAATTTAACAGGCTCACCTTCAGTTCATAACTCAGTTTTTCCACGTTTCTTCCCTAGAGACACAAGCTTATGCTACACCCCAGGCTGACCTCCCAACTCATGGTAATCCTCCTGCCTCAGCATTGTGAACGTCAGGAGTACAGGCACCAGCCACCATGGTCAGTTCAGTCGAGACCTAGTTAGAGTGCAAGCACTAAACCAGCTATATCTTTAACTGTAAACTATTTGAGAGGGAGGGGAAGAGAGAAGAAAGAGTTTAAGTGTGCGTGTGAGAGAGTGCCTTCACACCATGGGTAGAGGTCAGAGGATGACTTCTGAAAGTCAGTTCTCTCCATCATGTGGGCTTCTGGTATGTACATAAACCACACTCACAAATATACCAAAATTAAAAAATTATATACGCAGAATTAAAAATGTATAATTTGCATGCACAGCCATTGGTTAAAAGGGTCTGCTACAGTACACTGCCCTGGATGGTGGTGCACTTGCTACCATTAACCACGGGAGGTAAGGCCTCCACTCAGTACAACTGCGCAACCAGCTGGCAATATAAACCTTGTCAAGTTCTACAAGTGTTTCACTCCAAATACAAAATATTTTCAATCTATTTTAAAGCTGTCAGAGGCAAAGTATGAAACCCTAAGCACTTGGGAGGCTAGCATGCAATAGTTTGTTCCAAGCATGGCAAGACCCTATCTGAAAACCATAGAAAAGTATGTTGAGGATTACTACCCAACTGCAGACACGTCCATGAGTTATAATTGCAGACAGCCTTCCTTTCTACCTACCAGAAAGCCTTCTGATCAACTCTATATCCCAGGTTATTGAACCTAAAATGTAAAGATGAAAAGGCGTGTACCACCAAGATATAAAGCAGATATGAACTTGCAAAATACAGCAATCCAGGATGATTCCAGAAGCCACTCTTGGGTCTCCACAGGGATACACTGTGTCCTATGATACACACACACTTGTTTTTTTTAAGTGATCTTAGCTGGACATGGTTGTACATACCTGTATTCCCAGGACTGAGACAGAAATAGGGAGATGGGGAGTTGGTGGCCACTGGCACTTACACTGGAATCCTTGAAACCTTGCATCATGCCCAAAAGTGATCTTAACTTATACTAATTTCATTAATTAACCTGTTCCTCTAGGTTCTATCTGTAAACTAGTATACAAGTATTTAGCTCTATTAATGCAGAAATGGTTGGCCTCACTATGTTGGTTATACGTTGTTTTTATTTAGGCTTGTCAAATAAGGAATACAGACAAGAAACTCTCAATGTTTTCTGCAGGTCCAGTCTCTCTCTAGACACTGTTGAAGACAGCTCTGGAACACAGTCTGCATGGGCCCCAGGGGAGCAACAGTTCGTCTGGAATCTGCAAGTAGAGATTTACTGCTTTTGGTGCCTTGTACAGTAAGGCACTGTTAATGATGTTACAGAAGAGAGGAAATGCCCACAGCAGATACTTCTAGTGACAAGTTACATACAGCTTAATGATGGTGGCGGTGATTGTTTCTTTTGTTTTATTATTATTTTTTACAATATGGGTGTAGTCTTTATACTCCACACACACAAAGTAAAACAAGTGCTTATTATGAAACAGTTCCTGCCCCCACCCCCTCAGAATATCCTGAACATAGCAATTTAAAAGAACAGAAAAATCAAGACAATGTGATTTTAAATCAAAAAGCAAAGTATGTAATGCAACAGCTGTTCAACTTCCAACTCGAAAGACACACCAAACAAACACCCCTGTATTTTAGTTTTTTTCCAGCACACAATGCAATATAAATGCTCTGAACTGTAATCAACTAGCAATTAATGGGAACAGAAACTTAGAACAGAAGTTATATTGCTTCCCTGCCTCCATTTCTCTTACTGTTGGAGACACAGGTTATTAGGGATACAAAAGTCAGAGAAAGAATTAAAAAGAAAAATTCGGAAGCTGCTGTTGTTTGGAGTAGAAAGGAAGACAGCATTTTACAAAAACACAAGGCATCAACACAATTCATTCACCTACTTGAAAGAATAAAGAGATCAGCATCTTCTATAAAAGTGTACGTTTGGAACTGTATTACAGGCTCACCACAAACTATGGATGTAGTTTTAGGCTTTATAAAGGAAAACAGGTTCAGTTCAGATGGTTGGATACATCTAGCCTGGCTGGATCTGAAGCTGCTGGCTGTGGCCCTGAGCAGCTGTAAACTAAACAATAGCAAGGAACCCCAGGAAGCTTAAAGACAGAGGGAATATACACGGCTAATCAGATCTCCCCTGCTTCGCGCTCTTCAGAGCTCCTCCTGTCTTCTGCTCTGCCATTAGCACTCTCATAGGACCGCTTCTTATCTTTTCGATCTCGGTCACGAGGTGATCTGTCTCTTGAACTCCTGTCTCTGTCACGTGATGCTAAGTCTTGGTCTCTGAATCTTTCTTTTGAGGATCTGAAAAATATTAATTTGAGGAGCAAAATATGTTGGGACACCCAAAATCCAAGGAAAGAATAGGATAAATATTAAGCTTTTGAGAGCTGAAGAAATGTTAGAACGCATCCAGGAATAGTCGGCTTTCTGACAGAAAAAGAACTATTGTAGTAGAGAGAGCACTAAAATAAGACCAGTGGCAACAAATAGCAAAAGGTCAAAAATTAAACACTAGGATATTTTCAGTATCTCTGAGATAACCATAAAGCTTTTCCAATGAATAAAAAAAAGTATTTAATAGAAAAATAACATATAGGTAATTGCTTTTAAAAGTGTTACCAGATTTTAAAAAGATATGAGAACATATTTCAAATTGGGTGGAAATCAATAAATCAGTACAGTGGTCAGCAAATCTTTTGTGTGCCACAAGGCCAGACAGTAAACATCTGAGGTGTTGCAAATCACACGCAGTCTCTGGGGTAGTGGAATTCTTCCTTTTCTATCGATCTTTAAAAGGTAAAACCATCCATAGCTTGCCGGCTATACAAAAACCAGGCTACAGCCACATTTGTTCTACAGGATTAATACTTTGCCAGTCCAGTAAGAGAACTACTTGATAAAATATGGCTTTAAATAACCATCAGTTAATTTAAAAATACGTTATACTCCTCCTGAGTTAACTCATCAGAATCAAAGTGGAAGACAGAAAAAGATGATTATACTACAATAAACTCTGGTTAATCATGACTGTTCTTTAATACTACTGTTTCCATTTCCATACCCAGCTTCAATAAGAAAGGTACATAAACATCAGAGATTCAACCAGAAGAACCAAAGGACATCATGGGATTAGAATGTAAACTCTATTAGTTAGTATACACTATACTTTCAACATCTAAAATCAACCAGTAACAAATATTACATTTATTTGGTTCTTTACAGGAAGCTTACATAATTATCTCAACCCAGGTTCAGAATTAGGATCCAAGGCACTGTCAAGCCCTGAATAATACTTTTGAGTGTGTTGGAATTCAAACCTAGGACCTTGAATATGTATGCTAAGCATGCACTCTACTGCTGAAATACACCTCCAGCCCTGAATAAGTAATACTTTAAAAAAAAAAATTAAGGCAGGGGAAAAAAACACTACCATAATCAGTTTTACATATACAGTTAAGGAGGGTATCATGATTTACACAGGAAACTGACCCCAAAGGCTAATGTGTTATTGACAGTCTGTGTGGTTCCCCAGTTGGTGATACGACTGAAGGGTGATATAGATTATGAGGGTGAAAACCATCAACCGATAAGTTCATAAATAGAAGGGTCATTAGGAGGATGGCTGGAGGAAACAGGTCCCTGGAAGGTTCTCTTGGAGTCTAGCTCCTGCCTTCTTTCTGCCCACGAGGTGAGCCACTTCAGTTCCTCCTGTCCCTGTCATGACTGCTCCCCATGCATGGTCCACATGCAGTGTAACCAAGGAGACATTATGCTGAAATCTCTGAAACTAAGAGAAAAATAAATTCTTCCCCCTACGAACTGTTTTCTCAAGTATTATCATATGTTTAAAAAAACGGTAACAGAATATATGAAAAGCCTAAAAATTGATGCCAATTTTGAGCATCCTACTTAACGTTTTAATGAGACAGTCTCACTCTGTAGCTCAGGCTGCCCTCAACTTGTAGCAAGCCTCTGCCCCAGCCTCTAAAGTGCTGACATAACAGGAGTGAACCCCCAGGCTTGGTTTAGTATGCTTAATTTTAAAATAATGGATTTAAAAATGAAAGGTTAAAAAAAAAAAGTCACAGTTAAGTCTACAACAGCCCTCTCTAAAACCTCTCTGTAGGAATGGAATACGAAAAGAGTATGAGAGAAAGATAACTAAGAATAAGAATATTGGCAAGTCCCTGAGGTCAGAGATAAGCATAATGTAAAAGACTGCAAATGCCCCATACAGAAGCAATTTCCTACATTTTATTCATACTAGTGAAGGTCTAAGAGGCCAAATAGGATAGATAAGTCAGTTACTTGGCCAAGGATAAGGACAAGGGAACCAAATAGTATAACACTGAAGACTGCACTGCATAGTAGATCCTCATTGTTGAGCCACGGGACCTGTTTGCCAAGGAATTGGCAAAGGTTCACAAAAGCAATCTACTTGTAGCATAAACTGGTACTTTACATCAATGGCAAGAAAGCAACAAATTGCCAAAGACTTTAATAGAATATTTCAAAATCAAACTCACATATGTAGTAATAATCTGATGTTTATATATATAATATACATTATATATATAACAACGAATTTTGGCAGCTGTTTGTTATTTGCTAATTTTTGGTAAAAATGATTTAAAATATAAATTCAAAGATATTAGATGCTTTTGGGAAAAGCAAATTTTAATAGTTTTACAAAAATACCCTTTATGAACAAGTTGAGAATCTCAGTATGGTATAGCATGGCAGGAGAACGCCCACTTCACAAGATTAGGGTGCATTAGGAATGAGAACACAATCTCAAGGGACAAGACTCCACATCCATTCCTCCCATCTCCAACACCAATAGAAACATGTGACAATTCATAAATATCAGAAAAGAACACCTGGCGGGCCAACACAATAATCATCTACATCCTTATCACTCTTATCATTTAGTTGCATGATTCTCAAAATTTAGTGTACAGATTAAGACTCCTGGAGAACCTGAAGAACAACATTGGCTTCTGGACATGGCAGAGGGCAGACCAGGGTCCTACAGATACTTTCCTATCTGTAAAATTACAACCATGGATTCAAGTCTTATCAATTATCTGAAGCTAATTTTTATGACTCTGGCATTTGCCTCATCTAAACTTCAGGCATTTTCACATTCAGCATTTTGCTATCTGTGGTCAGCCGTCGGCAAATCTTCACAGAGCAATATGAACATAGCTGCTGGACTATGCTGTATTTCTTTGTTACTTTTTAACTAAGCTTAGTGCAGTAGAAAACATCTAATTCTCAAAGCCAGGCAGGGTGGCACATGCCTATAACTCCAGAATCAAGAGGCTGAAGCAAAAGGATTGGGAGTTTGGGGTCAGCCTGTGCTACATGATGAGAGCCTATTTAAAAAAGAAAAACAAAAGTAAACTGGGTTAGAACCACCTTAAGGACTACTTAGAACAAGGCTGGAAATACAAGAAATAAAATATTACAAAATACTGACTGAGAGCTTACTCAGCAACTCAGTTTGTGATTTTAGGGAATGGGTAATCAAGAGTCTAAACCGTGGTAAGATTTTACCAGCTTTCTGTGGTTTCTATTACAGATTTTATGAGGAGTAATCCATATAAAGTATAAAACTAGTTAAGTACTTACTAGGCACTCAAAAAATGTGTATTCTATATATACTTAAGTATAGTTTTCAAGGAAAAAGAAGCGATTTTAAGTATAGATTATGTTCAATAGAAATCACCTGGTTAAGGGCTATCATGTGACCTGAGTTTTGGGAGCTCACCAACTTAACCAAATTCAAAACTTTGTCTGCTCTTGTTAATCAGGCCATGTCTGCCCACATTGCACCTTTAGAGCTTTCCTGTTATACTAAGAAGTGTTGTAGCCTCCTTAAAACTCAGAATCTTCCCATCAAACTAAAGGTGTACACAACAATATATTACTCATAACTGAAGGTTAAACAAGAACATACGTCTGTTCTTTAAAAGTGAAACACTTTGAATAAGTTTGGAAACAGTCAAACAAAGCTAAACAATTCTTTTAATGAAGGGACTTCTTGGAGTCCCTAATTTGTTAATACATAATTGAAAAAAAAAAAATCCAAGAGTATTAGTACCTAAAATTGTTTGCCTGTAAAATAGATTTTTCCAAGACATTCCAAGTAGAGAAAAGCAATAACCTCTGCACATACTGGTTCCAATTTCTTACACTGGCTCACACATAATTCTTCATGAACTACCCATACAATCAGAAAAAATGTATACACCCCCACACAAATGTGTACATAATATCACCAGGTGTAAGTTTCAAATCAAGAACCTAAACAGAAGTAACACAAGTAAACAAAAGGCTAAAACATCAAGGTAGCTCCACATCCTCTGCCGGCACGTCAGTACCTCCTCTTGGATCGCTCTCTGCTCCTGTCTCTAGAACTGTGCCGACTTCTCTGGTGGCTGCGGCTGCGGCTGCGGCTGCTCGAACGGGACCTGTGGCGATGGCGTTTCTCCCGGGACTTGGATCGAGTCCTCCTCTTGCGTTCTCGTGACATGGAGCGAGAGCGGTGTCTGCGATGCTCTCTGGACCTGGATCTACAAGCCAGAAAATATTTAACTTTGTTTTAGCTGCTTTTAGCTGTGACAGTCATGTGAGGTATCAATGAGAACAGAGGCAAGACCCTGAGCAAGCCTGTAGATTAGCTAACAGATGTGGAAAGACTCAGCCCATGGACCATTTCTTGAGAAGGGAGGTAAGATGGAGAGAGGAATAGCTGGCAGACTGACCCTCTGTCCTGTCTACCTCTATACACCGGTGAGGCCAGTTCCCTCAGCCCCTGCTGGTTACTCCTGCCATAATGAACCGTAGTTTGAATAAAATACTGAAAATAAAATCCTTGTTCATCTTCAATTGTTTGGGCCAAGTAGTCATTATAGCAATAGAAACAGGAAACTAAGACACTGATAATTACATTCCTTACTTATTAAATACTTTTCTTTCATGTTTGTGTGTGAGCTGTATATGCGGGCTTGGTATGTGAAGGTCTGAAGTTGCTGTCAGGTATCTTCTCCCTTTTACCTCTGTGTACATCCGTGCACTTAAAATATAGAGTCAGCATAAGAATGACAGATGTTGACCATGTGACAGTATATACCTGTAATCCTAGCACTTGGGAGGCTGAGATAAGAGAATCACAAGTTCAAGGCAAGCCTGGGCTACTATAGCTAGACCTTGTCTCAAAAGAAAAAAACTATGATGAAAACGCTTTAAGGTGGATTATGCTGACTGTTGCAAAATTTTACTAAAAATTAATTTCCATGTACACAAAAACAACAGATAAATCGTATGGTATAGTAAGCTATAACAAGTTATACATCATTAACAGTTAAAATGTTTCAAGTCACTACGAGAATGTAATGCTTTCTGAAAGGTCAAAAGCACATTTGAATAATAGTTTATTTTCAAATGAATACTCTGTAATATATATAAAGTTTAAAGGAGGCTTGTGCTGTAGACAGTGTCCAACCACAACCAGAATAAACTATGTCTACAACGAAAGAGAGCACTTCCCATGTAGCACAGCATGGCCCCAAGCTTGCTATGTAGCCAAGGATGTCTGAACTTCCTGTCCTACAGCCTCCAACTCTGGAGAGCTAGGATTACAGGCACCACGCCACACTCAGCAGACTATTTCTTAAAAGTAGCAGAGAGAAAAAAATAAAATTCACTCAAGACAAATGTCAACAAAATACTTTAAACTCTCATTATTGACCTAGTAATTATGAACCTATTTCTTTAAATACATAATTTTATTTTACTTGTTAAAAACTCTCTATAATTTGTCACACAAAAAGTCTCACTGGGTATCTATTAGCATTCTTCTAGCTATAAGGAAAACTGAACAACTAAAATATTCTAGAAAGATTTCTAGAGATCTCTAAGTAGTGAAGAAATAATTAGAGTCAAGAGAGTCAAGATGGGTAGAGAAATGAGTGATAGCTTTTTTAAAAATACAGAACAGGTGGAAGTTTGGTTTCTTTTATATATAGGATGGCATGTAAACAAAAGATAAAAAGGGAATAAGTAAACCAGTGATTAAAGAAAAGAGCACAAACTTGCAGTAGTCCTAGGCAAGGAGGCACAGAATAAAGTGAGTTAACAGGAATAACCAGAATTCTACAAGCAAAATGACATTACTGACTGCATCGCGTGAACACCAGGAGGTACTGAATGATGAATTATACAAAATGACAGAACATTATTAATGTTCTAAAATACTGAGTATAAACCAGACTACCCCAGAGCATACTGGACAACACGGTCAACCTACATTTTTAGTAAGTATGGTTACAGATGTGGTGGTGCGTAACTATAATCCCAGCAGTCAGGAAGGCAGAGGCAGAATAGGAACGATACAAATTTAAGGTAATTCTGGGCTGTGCAGGACCCTCTCCAGAAAAACAATGAACAGTGTAATGATATCTGTCTGTTATCTGAACACTGAGGAAGGAATAAGAATCAGCTTAACTGAGACAAGACTGAGGGCAGGCAGGGTTATATTGTGAAGACACTGTCTTAAAAACACAAAATACCAGAACCACAACTACAACCACCAAAATTCAAATAACTAGAAAGCCTATATATACAATCTCTTAGGATGCTGCTTCTTAAATGTTAACACTCAAAATTATTTTTAAGTTTTTAACTTCTCAAACTGATTAAAAATAAATAAAAATCCTGATATACTTTAGAGTCCCTAAACCATATTATAAATTAAGTATTTTGTATTTCCTTCTAAAACTGAACTACTGGATAAAACTAAGTTGTAGCTACTGAGTGTTTCTTTTGTAAATGCAATGTTCAGCCCTGAACTCTCAAAAATGATAGCAATTTATTAGTATCTGTTAAAATTTAAAAGATATTTAATGTAAAAAGAAAGAGACTCATACTTTTGAAAAACATAGCTTCACTATTTATACCCATTTTCTCTAATACCTACCTTTTGGGATTCTTGCTATGTGATCGGGACCTTTAAAAGAAAGAGTATCAACTTTTAGAAAAGTACCCATAAATTTTGAAGTACAAAGTGCTGTTATATTACACTTGCTCTGAGTTGCAATTTTTGTATTAGTTCTATAAAAACAAGGCATGCACCGAAGCAGATGATTTTTCCCCTGCTAACTCTACAAACTTCCTCACTTCATCATGAGGTCCTCAACTAGATATGTAACTCTTTGTTGGTGGGGGCAGAATGCTACATTCTTTCTATAGCTGTTTCATTTTATTTTTTCCCTTCTGGGAATAGAGTGAAATGCATATATCTAAAACAAACACGTTTACATGAAATTCTTATATAACTCACTCGTAATACCATCAGCTCTCAATAAAGAGTAAAAGTTAATGTCATAGTTAATACAACATTGCAGGGGGGCTGTTGCTGTTTGTATACGTGTGTTAAAAGCATGGTTGAAAGTATGCCTCTGGACTATGTAAGATACTAACTATACTTCTACCACCCATGTACCATCTGCTAAGTTACAGTCTCCCTCATCCTGGTCTGGCACTGGTAAAAGTAAGGAACCATGAGGCACAAGAGTCCAGGAATCATCTGTGCTCTAGACATGAATGTCCCCTAAAAGTGGATGTGGTCACTCTTATATAGTCAGTGGACCAACCTACTGACAGATTCTTCATTGATATACCTATGTATGTCTATTTCAAGGAATAATTCATTCCTGGCTCTTTGGTTCTCTCTGCTTCTTACCCATAAGGAAAGCGGCTTCCTTCCACCATGCCCTGCAACTATGCTGTTTAAACAAAGTGCCTGGGCGCTTTGAAGTTGACCAGATGAAACTTCTGAACCCTGAATCAAGATAAACCCCCTCCTTTTTAAGTTGTTTCTCTTTGGTATTTTGTAGTGACAACATGAACCTGATTACAGATTATACAAATGTAGGCAAATTTCTACTACAAGGCCTGGCATATATATACTAAGTACACAGTTAAGTCACAGACCTTTAAAAGACGTCTTTTGTAGTCAGAAAACTACTTGGTATAATTTTATCCCACCTTACAATTTTTACCTCCAATATTTATTTACAATACTTAATTTCACAGAGATTTAAAAAGGAAAATGGTAGGGGACTTTTGATGTTTTATTTTATTATAAATACACAAAGACAAGCTTTCATACTGCATTTCTGCTGCCTTAGTCTCTTGAATACTGGGATTATGCTTCTTTTTTTGTCTTTGTATGCTTCTTTTCTGAGATGGGAACCCGCTACATAGCCCAGGCTGGACTAAACTCATGATGCAGCCTAAACTACTCTCAAACTTGCAAATAATCCTCTTACCCCAGTTTCTCAAGAACTGAGATTACAAATATGCACCACCACACTAGCTGAACATTTCGGACATAGGATTAAACTTTCTTATAGATGTCATGGGAACATGTCAGCTGATAGGGAAAGACAGTGAGATATGACACATTCTCTCATCATCTACAATGAAAAAGTATAATTTTTTGTTTTAAATTTCGTGTGATGCTTTTAGTATATATATTTAATATATATAATATATATTTCACTTATGGGGGGAGGTACTACAAGCACACAGGTGCACAGAGTTCTCTCCTTCCACCATGTTGGCTTCCAATGATTGAATTTGGGTCACCAGGTTTGCAAGGTGTCTTACCCATTGAGCTAGTTTATTGTTTATATAAATCTGACCATCAAATGTTATATATGCCGTCCAAAATATTACAGTACTAAGCAATACCCTTAAACAACTTCTGTGAAGGGCTAGGCATGGCGAAACATGACAAAATCCCAGTTTCCACGGGGTTCTGTTGCTTAGTCAACATAGCAAAGCAGTTTTAAAATTAACATAAAAAGAGGACTGATGAGATGGCTCAGTGTTTACAATGCTGTGTATGAGCCCTGGTAATATTAACACTGCTAGAAGGAAGATGGGAATTAGGAACAAAAGAATCACCTTGGAATATACAAAGCAACAGAAAGAGAAATCTTGCTGCAACAAAGTGAAACAACTGACTCCCAAGAAGTTGTCCTCTGACCTCTACATAACACAGCATAAGCACATAAATAAAATGAATTTTAAAAAATGAAATAAAACTTGGTATATACTAATAGCAAAGAGATTTAAGTTCTGAAGAAAAATTTATGTTAAATGGAGGAAAAAAAAACAAGAAAGGAAGAGAGGAAAGAGACAAAGGAGAAATAGAGAAGAATTTCGCAGATATCCATATAGTTTGTTACATTTTGTAACAGGTATGCTAGTTAAAAGCTATGTAAAAGATAAAGTTCTCAAGTTCAGCATGATCTTTAGAGAATTTAATCTGCTAACTCAGAGATAAAGTATTTAAATTTCAGAGACAAATACAATTAAAGGAACACTATAAATTACACATGTAAATTAATTTGTTTCGTTTTGTTTTAATGTGGGACCTGGGATCCGAACTCAGAACCTTCTGCTTGTGAGACAGAGTCATAACCCCTGAGCCATCTCTCCAGGCCCTACACATGTAAATTAATTTATGGCATGCTTCTCATTAAAAGTGGTTGAACTTGTAAATGTGGGCTGTGAGGGAATTTTAATCGTCAATGTGCAAAAATGACTTAAAAAGAAATTAAAATAGTCTACATATGAAAAATTCTGTTTACTAAATAGTGAATATTAAAACAAGCATGGCTATATACATTTAGCTCCTTATTAAGTGAAATGCTGTCCAAAATATTACAGTACTAAGCAATAGCCTTAAACAACTTCTGTGAAGGGCTAGGCATGGCGAAACATGACAAAATCCCAGTTTCCACGGGGCTCTGTTGCTTAGTCAACATAGCAAAGCAGTTTTAAAATTAACATAAAAAGAGAACTGATTTTTTAGTGAATTTTTAGTGATTTTTTAGATTTTTAGTGAATAGATTTTTTTTTTTTTTAAATTATGGTTCACCGAACTGAGAAAATAATCAAGGAAACAAAAAAAATTCTCAAATTCTTCAGCAGCAAGTATAAAACGCACAAAGGAGGATACAGTTTGTTTACTTGGTATGTACAGGTCCTGGGCCCAAGCGTCAACAACATGAAAAAATACCCCTACCCAAAAGAGAAGGATTTTTTAAAAAGGGGGAAGAAAAAAGAAAAAAGAAAAGAAAAGAACCAAATCGCTTTTTTGTGACAGTTTAAGTACAAATTTGGTCCAAGACACAAACAAATCAAACTTTGAGAGAAATCACATTCATATTCATTTCAACTGAATACCCAAGATATAGCATAGGATGATCATCATCTATTTTGAAAATGTGAAAGTCCACACATGATGTTCAAAAAGTTTAAGATTTCTGGGACTGGAAAGATAGCTCAGGGGTTAAGATTCTGCATCAAAAGCAGAAAGTCCTGAGTTCGGATCTCAGGTCACACTTCACACATACACACAAAAAAATAACAAAACAAAAACCGTGCTAGATGCAAACAGCTTTAGCCAGCCACTTCCAGCCCTGGTGGACAGAGCCTGGAAAAATCTAGAGCAAAGCAAAAAGGAGAGAGAACCAAGCCAGGATGATTCCCAGAGTCACCCTTGGTCCTCCACTGGGACACATAGTGCCCTCTCTCTCTCTCACACACACAAATATTTGAGCATTTCAGATTTTAGAATTAAGATACAAATTTGATAAGGTTTGATCATACAAATATTTGTAAATTAAAAACCTCTAAAATCTGAAAAAATTCTGACCCAAGTATTTTAGATACAGGGGAATTTACCAGAAAAGTTATTATAATTATTACATATGTTTTTAAAGATTTATTACATCTACCTATTTATCTCTGTGGGGGCAAGTGCATGACACAGAAGCACATGGAGGTCAGAGGCAACTTACAGGAGTTGGTTCTCTTATTCCATCTTGTGGGTTTAGGACTGAACTTAGACTTGGCAACAAGTCCTTAGCATGGCAAGTATTTGCATAAGTAAAAACCTTTCCATGCCCAGAACAAATTCAATAGCATCTAAAAATCACATTTCCTTAAGACCGTAGAGATTAAACTTAAATAAATGCTCATGACTCCGCACCTCCTCAGCTTCTCCCGTTCTTCTCTCTCTCTCTCTTCTCTCCGCTTCAGGCGTTCCTGGTTTCTCTTCTCCTGCTTCTCAGCTACGACTCTCTTCAAAGAAATGATGATAATAAATAAAGTGTGTATTTATAGTTAATTTTCAATTATCTTATATTTAGTGTATCTGGTTTCTAATATGCCACATTTAACATGAAGATCTCTAAAATCATACTTTTATTTGAAGTTCTGCCAGGTTATCAGATTTGCAGGTTTGCTTTCCAGAATCTTTGGCTATTTGTAAAAAATGTACAAAATTTCATGTCCTTCCACTGTTTTTTTGGTATCCCACAATTATTACATATTTTTCAAAGAATTTCAACCATTACCAATCAATCACATGTTCTGTGATTTTTGACACGGAAATCTCTGTTCTAATCACCACCCTGAGTCTACTGTTTTTAAAGATGTAAGTGAAAAATTCTTTGACTAAATGTTTATTGCCGTAATTCTGAAGTAGGCATCATTTTTTGAGTTTTGACTGAGAGTTTGACTGAAGTGGCTGTTGGCCTACAACTACCTCATCTTGCCAATTTTTAGAAACTTGACAGCATCTTAACTATTTCTAATCTGGGAAGGGTTCACTGTTAATTGCAAACAAGGAGATATTTCTGGTGTTTACAGATTTTACACTACCCTACACACATACATGTTTTTAGTTGCTATTGCTAAAAGAGGATGCTGAGGAATGCTCAAACAGACTTGCTTGAAATTTACAATCCTCCTGCTGGGATTATAAGTATGTTTCATTTCACCCAGCTGATTCTCTATTACTTAAAATGATAAACAATAGATTTTTCAGTTAACCAATCTTGAGCCAGACTTTATAAAATGCTATAGTGCAGCAACAATTATAAAAAGGCAATCTTATCAGACAGTTGAAAGACAGACCTGATGACTTGTATTAAATGTGTCCCTTCATTACCACTCTTCAATCATCCCACTACTTTCTGTCATTCATTCTTTCTGGGTGTGTTTATGGTTGTTTATTCTCTATACAAAACTTAAGAGACTAAGGAGATGAGTAAGCATTGTGCTGCTGTTTCACATATATATATATTAAGTATATGCATTTCATATTAACTCTCTTCATTAAATTTCATCCTTAATCCTTGAACAAGATCATACAACTAACTATAGGTCCTACAAGTTTGCTATTTAGTGAAGAATACCGAAAAATACTTGAAATAAATATTGATGTCATTTTCTTACTCTTCCTATAAAGAATATGCTGTTATGATGTTCTTGGCAAGAAAGATAACATGAAAGGATTAGAGACGGGTCTCCATGATTTCTAACTCCACACATTATTAAACACAAAATGCTACCTCCCAGAATGTGATACGTCAGAAAAGTCTGTTACTCAGACAGTATCTACTAAACCAGCTTGAATCACCCTTTGTAATCCCACATTACAGAGTATGAAAACTACTAACAGATACTAAGTATAATTGACTCAGAGTCAAGAATGCTATTTAAAAAGACAACAGGGAGCTGTGTACAGTTAGGCAAGCCTGTAATTTTAGTACTAAGAGGCTAAGATAGGAGGGCTGCCAAGAATTCAAGGCCAACCTGATCTACATAGAGAACACCGACATAGCCAGGGTTGCACAGTAAGACTTTGCCTCAATTAAAATAAAAGACAACTGATATAGAACAAAAGAACAAGTAGCTAAACAGGATAAAGGAAGATATACTAATTACCAATATACCTTTAATTCTTCAAGCTTCTCTCTTATTTCAATAAATCCCAGGTGCAGTTTACCCCCAAAATGATCGGCAAGTCGTCTATCATTGTCGTGAAGACCTAAATAGGCCGAGCAGACTTCACAGACACGAAGTTTTTGCTGTTGGAAACTTGAAGCTGGCATAGAATTCCGGTAAACTTCCTGAAAAAAGGAAAAATAAATCTCACTGACATTCCTGTAGAAAAATGCTATATGTTACCCAATTGCATAAATAATCATAGCCACTTTGCTTTAAAATTATGGTTTCTCCTCTATGCATGACTGCTACAGGAGGTCACAACTTAAAGTATCTTATATAGCAGAGTATACATGTTTTAAAAATTATTTTATTTACTTTATAGGAAGTGTATGTTCATATGCATGAGAAAATATACTCCAATGAGGAAGTCAGAAGACAACTTCCAAAAATAGGTTCTCTTCTTCCATGTGAGCTACAGGAATTAAACCCAAGTCGCCAGGTTTGTGTTCAGGAGCCTTTCCCCAATGAGCCCTCTTGCCAGCCCCACAATACATAACTTTGAAAAAATGTTTCCTAAATGTTCTCTACAGCTTTTGTTCAAAGTGTGATGCAGCAGATACCATGCTGCGCAAGACCGAAGAATGGAGACAGAAAAGCTGTCGGTGGTTTGTTAGGAAGAAGTATGCCTCTTCTAGTTACAACACCTTCCTACCCGAAGATCTTTTCTCCTTCCATAGAAATAAAGAGGGCATACAAGACTCCTCACTAAAGGGGCTTGAGAGAGAGCTCAGTGGGAGCCTACTCACAAACCTGACAACTTGAGTTTGTTTCCAGCCAAGGTTGAAGAAATGACTTCTAAATGATGTCCTTTGATCTGCACCAGTGCAACAAGGCATAGATGTACACTCTCTCTTAATAAATATTAAAATAAAGATCCCCCAAAGAGATTAGTTTTATTTTTGAGACAGGAGATGAAAGGTATCTTTCATTGAAATTCTTGTAGTCTTGTAGTCACAAATTCCATTTTCCATGTACATGAAGGCCATTGGAAGCAATGCAAATTAGTTAAGTCCCCTATGTACTTTCCTCCTTTTTCTAACAGAATTCAGGGATTTTTTGGTTTGAGGTAACAACATACCAAAAATGTATCTTCCAAATTTCTAACTTTGGTAAAGAAGATTTAGATGGAAATTACTGAAGAGAATCCATAGGAAAGTTTTTCAAGAAAGAGTCAAAGAGATTCAGATAAATATAAATAAATGAACCAACAAGGAAGTAGCTGGACAGCTATATCAGTAAAGCATTTCTCTTGAAAGCATTAAGGACCTGGGTTTGATCCCCAGAAGCTGTTGGGGGGTAGGGGGGAAGAGGAGGGGTATGATGGTGTGTGCTTGTATTTCCAGAGCAGAGGAGTTAGACATAAAGGTTTTGGGTGTCTTCCTGTCATTCAACATAGATTCTGTGGAAGACTTAAGGTCACCAATAGATCTCATTTAAAGATAGACAGACAAGCAAGCACTACAGAGGGGTTGTCATAATTAGGCACAGGTGTCAACTTGAAAGTTAAGGGTTTGAGTTCTGGACACAATTGTAGAGGATTAGTTGTTGAGTTGAACTCAGAGCAAACCTGCAGGAGATTGTCTAGCTGATGGAGAGGAGCCAGTCCATGGTGGGTGGGACTAGGCTCTGGAATAAAATACAGAGAGCTGATTGAAAAAGTTGGCGTCCTTGTGTACACTTGGCCAGAGTCTGGCAAGTAAGGATCGTCCCTCTCTCAGGAGAGGCACTGTAGAGATGGTGCGGCCAATTTCCTCTGCTCTGTTGGTGCATGTTCTCCCACCAAGCTAGACTATGAACTGTAACCAGACTATCCAAAATAAGCCTCTTGTTCCCTTAAGCCATTTAGTGGGGATTTTATCAGCACCCATGCAGGCTAACTGATACAGGGATAAGACTCTGCCTTGCTAGCAGAAGGTCTGGGGTTCAGATCCTAGGTCCCATGTAAAAATACCAGGAAGTGAAAGCCTGCACTTTCAATCCTCGTGAGTGGATACTGGAAAATCCCAGAGTGAAGCAAAAGGAAGTAGAAGCAATTTAGGACGATTCTCTAAGTCAACCTTGGTTCTCCACAGGGAGAGAAGTGCCCTCTGATATATACATACAAACACTAAACAAACAAACAAACAAACAAACAAATAAATAAATCACCTCTGCTTCTCTTTTCTTTGCACGTGCTTTCTCTACTTCATCCATTACTTTCTGAGATTCTTCCACATTACCTTCAGCTCCTAGTTGTTCCACCTTGGCCAGCAATTTACCAATTTCTTCATTTAACTCATGAACACGTTCTGCCTAGAAAAAGAGTGCGAATTAAAAAACAGGTGCTTTAAAACATATAACCTAAGCACATGTAAGGCTGAGGGGAGGGAGCATTGTTATGACCTGGATCAGCCTTAGTTACACAGTGATGAACTCACAGAATGGCATTGGCTGGAGTAAAACCAAATGAAGACATTAAGATGCTATAAAGTGCACAACAGCAAAACAAAAGGCAAAACCTGAGCAACATGAGTGTAAATGATGTTTCTGAGCATCTCAAGGGAACAAGGGAGACTATGCTTCAAGGTGACCTTCACCTCAGTGAGGTCAAGGACACTTGTCATCAAAATGCAACTATTTCACAGCATGTGCTTTCTTTTCTAAAACCTGAATTTTGTCCCATGATCTTGTCCTTTGCACATTTCTAAACCATCTCTTGTTATTGCACCTCATACATAATATACTTGGTTTCCCGGAATTACCTGGATTTGTCTCTATAACTTTGTACCTGTATTTGCATTTCTGATTTTAATGGTGTCATCTGATAGTGACCTACAGAATTCTGTATCTCTGGCTATCAAGATGGATCAGCAAATAAAGGTGTCAGTGCACAAATCTGGCAACCTTAGTTCAACTCCCAGAAGCTCATACCTCTACATGAACAAGTGGCATACAAGTACCTACATGTGCTTTTTTTCTACCTATAAATATTAAAAACACATTAAAAAAAGAATCTATGTCTCTCAATCTGCATTTTGGTAAAGGTAATAGATTATATGATATATAATCAAGTTATAAGGTAATTAAGCCCTTGATCAACCAAATGTAATACACAAGATTTTTTGGAATTCTGAAAGAATTCTGTATCTCTTATTTTGCATTTTAGTAAACATACAAGATTATATTACATGGTACATAACAAAGTTACAAGGTAATAGGTCCTCAAATGAACCAAATGCAATATGTAGGATTTCTATGAACTCTAATTTTTAATACTTTGGTACCATATAGAAAAATAAACATATTCGGATAGTAGACAACATCGAAGAATTGTTATCAAATTTTGAATGTGACATTGTGGCTGTTTTACAGGCAAAAGTAAAGAAAACAAAAATGATGGGCTGGCATGATAGCTGAGGGGAAAAGGCACTTGCTGTCAAACTTAATGATCCGAACACAGAAAGAAAGAGGAGAAAACTGACTCCTGGAAGTAATGCTACAATAATCTTTACAAATCTATTTAAAAATAAAAAGGTAGTCTATGAAATGTGCAAGTAACAAAAACAATCACATTGGCAACAGGTGACCATCGGTGGAATACCACTGGAGACCAAGGAGACAACCAACCATTTTCTGATCAGATTGAAGACCCACTTGTCAGAAAGGAATACATTCCTGTCACTGTAAACCACAGTAAGAATCTACGAAAGACAAAGACAGAGGTCCCAGGGCAAGACCAGACTATGATTCTTTAATTAGGAAGACAACACACCTGTAAATATTTGTTATTTATATGAACAGACTGCCCTAAAGGCTTATTTCTACAGTAGAAGGAGTTAACTGCTGAAAAGCACAACCTGCCCCTAAACAGGGCATATACCTTACCCATCCCCACCTCCAAACTCAGGGAGTTATCACAGAATATTACGGAAGATAAGGCTGTAAGACTGTAAGAGCCTGAAGTGAGACAGTGGTGGGCCAGACATTATCTCCTGGACATGGCAGATGTACACTTATGCAGGAGTTGCATGAGATCTGGCTCAACATCTCACCATGAAAGGACAAAGATCTCAGGAAGATCTACACCTCTGAGAGACTGAAGAGGACTGGAGCTGATGGGGATGAAAAGGAGGATGCTTTTCTCTGTGGTGGATCCACTGTCCATGATACTTGCTGGAGCATGAAGCAGGTCAGGAATATGTCATTGAAGACAAAAATAGATGAAACATAGTGGACCAACAAGTGAAAAGGTTTAAAAATAGAAGGGAGTCTGGCAGGAGAGATGAAGGATTGTAAGAGGAAAGGAGGGAAAATGGGACTTGGGAATAAGGAATAAAAGTTGAAAATATTATGACTTCACTATTCTCATTATGCAACATTAGAAAAAGAGAAAGTAAGATGGAATGAATAAAGATAATGGTTTAAAACTATAGTTATAAACTAAGTTCTTACCTTTGCTGCTACTTCAGCACTGATTTCTTCTTGAGTTTCTGCTAATCTTTTCTTAGCCACTTCTGTTCTTCGATCACAATCCGCAATGAATGATTGCAGATGATCCATGGCCTACAAAATTTAATTACAAATTACTACCAGGAAGTCAATTTCATTTAATTTTTACTCAAAACCCCTGTATGTGGGAGTCTCTGAAGTCCACACACACACACACACACACACACACACACACACACACTGCACAGTGGAAATCAATGAACAAAAGTAAAAAGAGAGGGAAAGGGAAGGGAAAGAGCAAAATAATAATAAAAATAAAGGCTGGGGACAGACATAAATGGTACATTGCTTCTCTAGCATGTGTGATACCTTGATTTCAAGCCTCAATACAACTCCCAAAATTTAAAAAAAAAAAAAAAAATCAGAAAAACAGAACAAAACAAAAGCCTACAGCAATAACAAAAACAATTTCTTTAGATACTATTGTGGAAATAAAAATAACTAAAAACACAGATTTTCATTGTAATCCTAGAACTCAGATGCTAAAGCAGAACAGCAAGTTTGAGGCTAACTTGAGCAACCATTATATAGTCATTATAGAGTAAAACATTGTATGAAAAGCAAACAAACAGGAGGAAATATTGGTGGCCTGCACTTCCAGCTCCAGAAGGCAAAGCCTGGGAAATTCCAGAGCAAATAAAAAAGGGAAGTAGAAACAATCCAGGCAGGTCCTGACATCACTTTTGGGCCCTCTGATGCACACAATAAATAACCAAATAAATAGATAATTTTTTAAAGTCATCTTACCTATAAACTAAGCTTCACATAATGACAAAGATAATAGTTTTTACTATTAAGACATATTCATTCATATTCAAAATACTTTACATCAAAGATAATATAACTCATTGAAAGCAACACTTGGCTCCCTTGCTCTGCCTGGAATTCAAGAGTTGCTTTCATTTCCCTTGCCTCTCACAGATTATCCCATGTTCCATACTTTCACTCCTATAATAAACATTGCCTTAATCCTCACACACACACAGAAAAAAAGCAAAATCACATACATCGAGTTCAAAGAAAAAGTCCTGTTCTTTGGATGCAATTTCATAATCTGCTCTTAAAGCCAGGTCATGGACTTTTAGGCATTCTCCAAGATCCATTCTCTAGAAAAGAAAAGAAAAAAAAATGAATGTTGAAACTTACCGATATCACCAATCTTACATAACAATATACACTAAAATGATGACATACTTGATCAAAATTTGGAGGGACTAATAAAATTAAAATAAAGTTAAAAGAATACAAATTCCAAAATAAATGAGCAGAAAATTAGGCAAATTTTAAATTTTAACTGATCAAAAATAAGAATTACATGGAATATGCCTCTAATCCCAACTTTTACGAGGCTAAGGCAGAATGATCTCAAGTTCAAGACAGCTGGTGATCTAATCCAAAAGACAGCCATAAAAAAATAGGGAGTCTGACCTGTTAAGTTTGTATGAGTGGAAAAAAAAAAAAAAGGAGTCTGGGAGGGGAGATAAACGAGTATAAGAGGAAAAGAGGACTGGGACTAAGGAGTGAAAATTGAAAATATTATAAATTCACCATATTTATGAATGCAACACTAAAATATAAGAAGGAAAAATCAAATTTTGATAAATATATAAATTTTAAAATACAGAACATTAAAACTTCATTTATAATTTATTACATTATATTTACTCTCAATCCATCCATGTATATAACACAGTTCTAGGAGTACTAAGAAGCAGTATCCTATGAAAAAAAAGAAGAAACAAAACAAGGGGGCAGCATGACAACTCACCAGATAAAGGCAACATGAGCTTAGCCCCCAGAGGCCCACGGTTTTCACAGCAAACTTCCAAAAGTTGTTGCCTAACTTCCACAAACATGGTATGCACATGCCTGCTCTTATTCTTGTTTTCATTGCACCCCCCGAAAAAAATTATATTTAAAAAATAAAAAGACAAACAAGTTATAGGATGGCACATTGAGGTCAATATATGTGATCAAAAACTAATTTAAAAATGATAGCATGTGCTGGAGAGATGGCGCAGGGGTTAACACAGACTTGCAGGCTGAAGGACCTGAGTTCAGGGAATCCCATGGAATCAGAAATGGTGGTCAGAAATGGCAGCGGCCTGTTAATTCTGGCTCTGGGGAGAGGTCTGGGAAACCCCAGAGCAGGAAGTAGAGCAATCCAGGATGATTTTCCATATCACCCTGAGCCCTACATAGGCGCACACACTAAAGTGACTTCACATACAGACACACTGGCAAAAAAACAAAAACAACAAAAATGAAAACAAAACCCTGTTTTTGATGAATCAAACTTAGAACAATGAGCAAAGAGAGCATTTAGGGTGGGGGACTATGGGCTTATTATCATAGTAAGAAGATATATGTAATAAAAAGTAAGATATAAGTAATAGGGTAGTTAAGAAGTACAGTTTTAGAGCTAGAAAGATGGCTCAGGAGTTAAGAACTCTGCCTTGCAACCAGAAGGACTTGAGTTCAGATGCCATATCTAATGCAAAAACATGGGCAGAAATGGTGCTGGTCTGCACTTATGATTCTGGAAGATGGAGACTGGGAAACCCCAGAGCAAAGCAAAAAGGAGTTAGAGCAATATAGAATAACTCCCAAAGTTAGGGGCCTCCACAAGCACAGTGCTGTGACACACACACACACACACACACACACACACACACACACACACACACACACACACAGAGTGCTGTGAGACAGACACATAGACACACACACAGTGCATACAGTTTTAAGGGTAGGCCAACTTTGGGCAAGGGCAACAGTCTCAAATGTCATAATATAAAGCAGCACCCCAGGGCAAAGCTGGTATGGAGAGGAAGGGTTCTTGGCTTCTGCACTTTGTCTGTTACCATCCTAAGCTGTGCACTCTTGCAGAGATATAGTCTAGTCTTAATACAGTAATTAGAAAGCTAAGCCTTAGAAGCAAAGGTTTAGCTATAATATATGGTACCTTCAGTACCATCTCGTCTCTTCAGAGACTTATCAAAACAACAGTGAAGAAGACAGGTATCAGTTATCTGTTGTGAAGCCAAACATACAATAAAGTGAGTCCAGAGGAAACTCCCCAACTATGTGCATAGTACAAGTGAGTTCAGCAAGGGATAGTACAAGTGAGTTCAGCAAGGGAAAAGCATGCCTGCTAGCATGCTTCATAATAGCAGGCATCTAATTAAAAAGTCACCATCAAAGAACCTGTAACATAACCAACAGAGCGGAGCCTCTGCTCCACTGCAGGTCTGTCCTGACACCATCCCTAATAGAGCCAGCTTCCAACACCCAAAAATCAGACATTGACTGCAGCTGCTGGTGGGACACACTCTTTTCAAATTAGCTGAAATTAAGTAAAGTAAAATGTCTGACTAATTTACTCATTTAAACTAGAATCTGGAACTGGAGAGATGACTCAGGTTAAGACTCTGTCTCCCAAGCAGAAGGACTTGAATTCAGATCCTGGATCCAGGTAAAAGTTAGGCAAAAATGATGGCAGCCAGCACTTCCGACCCTGGAAGGGGGAGCCTGGGAAATCCCAGAGAAAGGCAAAAAGGAGGCAGAAGCAATCCAGGATGACTCTTGAAGTCACCCATGGGCCTTCACAAACACACACACAAAATAAATGGAACTTTTAAAAAATAACTAGATGTACATCTGCTGAGAAAAAGCTTTCTTAAAATTTAATAAATGTTTTTATAAGTAAACACTCTGCAGCAAGCACCTCTAGCCTTGAGTCATCTGAAGGCCTCCATTCCTAGCATTTTAACCTTCTCAGATTATAAGTGACAAAAACTCATTTCTACATTTTATCTTCTCAATCTCAGATCCATTGCTCCATGAAATCTTGACCAATTATTTCTAATCCTGAAGCTGTTTCTTAAAGTCCCATTAGCATACTTTGCTTTAAAAAATTGTTTTCTTAAGTGTTTTTAGTTTAAGTTCTGAAAGTCAATGTTGTCTCTCCAAATGAGCTCTATAAGCTTCCTAAGAGAAAAAATTACCTATTTTTATTTCTTCTCTCCTAAAAACCTCATGTTTGGACTATAAATACTGTTCAAACCATGACTATTAAATAAACATCCTGGAGCTGCTAAGGTGACTCAGAAGTTAAAGCCTTTGTATTCTAAAGGACCTGAGTTCAGATCTCCAGGTCTCACAGAAAAATGTCCGGCAGATAAAGGTGGTAGGAATTCTGGCCCTGGAAAACAGAGCTTGGGAAACTCCAGAGCAAAGCCAATTGGGGGAGAGGGAGATGGCAAAAATAAGAAGATATAGCAATCCAGTATGGTTCCCATGTTACCCCTGGGCCTCTACAGGCACATACTTAAGTGCCTTCTAGTATGCATAAATACACATGCAAAAATAAAAGAATAAACATGTCCTCAATAAGGAATTTTTTTGCATGCGTTTTGTTTATATTTTCAATAAACCTATATTTTCAATTAAAAACAAGACATTATAAGCAATAGCTATAAATGAATGTATACGAAGATGGATATTCAAGGACTTTACTGCCACATTACATATCAAAGCCAGACAAAATACAAAATAAGAATATTTATATATTAATAACCACTGGATAATATGCAACAGCCATATTATAAAATATTACAGACTAAGTTTTTGTGTGTATAATGTGCACAAACTTCATATGTGTGAGCATGGGCACGCCTGTGCCATGGTGTGTACATGGGGTCAGAGGAACAATTCCAGTGTCAGTTCTCGCCTTCTAGCTTGCTTGAGACATTCGTTTAGGGGTGCTTACTCCAAGATGGATGGTCTGAGTTTTTGGTGATTCTCCTATCTCCACCTTTCTTCCCATTTTGCAGGAGCACTGGGATTAAGATGCGTGCCACCACACCCAGCTTTATATGTGTTCTGGAATTTGAACTCAAATCCTCATGCGTATATGGCAAGTGCTTTACCAGTGGGCTATCTCCCCAGCACAAACATGGAACTTGTACGGAAATCTTTCCTTAATATGCCAGTTACTCTCTACAATATGCCGTCCCCTCTTTATTTTTAAATTTAAAAGATTAAATGCAAAACAAACTTGTAAATGGATAGAAAGTATGAATGGCATGTAACAAGAAATATATTTTGTGCTTTACTTGAAGAGTTTATTGCATAGTAAAGTTTATAGGGCATTAATCCAAATGAAAAGACTTCCATTTACCTTTTAGCAACCATTTAATCCATTTCTGAAACATTTCTACATTGCTGCATGGATCAAATAAAATGTTCATGAAAGCATTTAAGATGTCAATGTATTATTTTTGCATATTGACTAAACCCATTTATAAATTCAATAAAGACAGTCATTCTTTGATCACCATTGACATTCTAAGACCTGTAAAATTGTTATTATTGTATAATATAAAACGAAATACTATATAAAAAAAAACGAAATACTGAGTTAAAAGAAATTCAGTATTTTGTTTTTTATTATACAAAAATAACAACTGTTGCTAAAAGACTTATTTTCTTGGTTTATGACTTTATGTATTTATTTCTAATATTTCCACTTTCTAAGGTAGCAACTACTTACTGCTCTTAAACATCAGTATGAACAAGGAAGTTTTCAGGAAAAGTAAAGCTGATTTACATACACCAAAAAAGAACAGCAGGAAACAGTTGAGCAAATATTTTAATAACAAAAACTCTACCCTATGTTGAGTACAAAAAGCAACATAACTAGAATGATGAAATTTAGAAGAGGTTAAAGAACACACGATGAAATGGCTTATTTGTGTGCGTGTGTCTGTGGACTGCCCTACCCTTTTCTGCTTTATTCTGAGGTTTCCTGGCTCTACCTTATAAGCTCAGAATTTGGAACTGTTACCATTTCCACCCACCATTTTTCCATGGGATCTGGGGATCTGAACTCAGGTCCTTTTACTTGGGAAGCAAAGGGTATATATAACCTCCTAGTCATTTCCAAGTCTTTGTTATCTCTTAATATATTGTGAAAAATGCCTTAAAAATTAGAAAATGCAAAAGCTACTGTGTGTTTTAGAAGTATTAACACTAGGAATGGGCCAGAGAAGCCAAAGGAGAAACCATAAGGGTATTGCCATAATTTAGAGTTAATACCATTAGAGTCAAATTATAAGCGTAAAGAGAACAGAGGAACTCAAGAGTAATAAAAGTAAAGGCAGCCAGGCACGGTGGCACACAATTACAATCTTAGCACTTAGGGGATTATGGCAGATGAACAGCAAACTGGAGACCAATCTGAGTTACATGGCAAGACTCAAAAAGGCCATGTAAGAGAGCTCAGTGGGTAAAGACACCTGCCCACAAACCTCATGATTTGAGCTTAATCCCTGGACTTCTAAATATTGTTCTCTGACCACCACCACATGAGAGCTGTGTCACACGAATACCTGTTTGCATATGTTTTCTCTCAAAGAAATAATTCTTTTTGTTGTTGTTAAAGCATTCCAAAAGTATATTACTTTCTGACAAATAAGGAAATCAATATATAAAAAGATAAGTCATTTGTCCAGGATAGTAAACTACTAGTAATTTTAGTAATTAAAAGTTTGAGGCAATCTTCTTTAATCCAGCTCAACATTGAACAAATTATGCTCATCAATAATTTTAAATGTAAATGAAGGACAAAGGAAAAAAGTCATTAGTAGTCTTTTCAAGATTTCAACTATCCTGATCATGAGATCAGTGATGCCATCAAGAGAACCAACCACACAGAATTGGTTTATGAAGGAAAAGTGTCTTGTTTTAGCTTTGTTCAATCTGAAATAACTTATCTAAGTAACAATATCTAGTGTACAACTACATTTTCTGTTTCCACTAACTGAATTTTAAAACATCCCTCCTTTATATAGCATAAGCATTTTTCTAGCCTACCATTAACAAACTATGTAAGAATGTGGTGCCTGATCTTCCATGGATGATTTATTAAAAATGCAGATACTGATGTGCATTCTAAGGTACACTCAGCCCCTTCAATATCACAGGAGATCATAACAGGGAGAAGGTGAAGAACAATAGGTAAGGATAATGAAATTCCTACAAATATGATTTCTTAATGAAAATAAGAGTTTTATCATTTTCTACTTTAGCAAACCACCAGGAATGGAGATATGACTTATTACAAAAGACCTGAATAGCACAAGTGAGAACCTGGGTTCAATTCCCAGAATTACTAAATTAATTAAAAATAAATCACTTTCCTTGATAATTTTATGTAACTACATCTTTTAAAAATTAGAGCAATAGCTGTATTTCCAATTATTCTGGTTTTGGTTCTCCCTTTACTTTTTCATAAGGCTTAGTAGTTTAAAATAATTCTACTTCTAATATTTTCTTACACTATTTTAAAAGTCCTAAAAGGCAGGAGTAAATGACACTGAAATTTGAGCAATGATAAATTAGTTATAGTAGAAATGCAACAAGGAATATAAACATAGACAGCAACATTGGTAGGAGAAAGGGTGAAACAAAACTATGACAACAAGAGATAGAACACAAGACATATATAGACTTAGCATGTATGCTCTTCCATCTACCACTCCAACACTAGCACTAGTTTCTAAAACACAAATTACTAACACTTTGATCCTCACATCATACTTCTTCAACCTCTCCTTCCTTTGCTGTATCTTTTTCCATACAAATTCAATGTTTGCTTCAAAATGTAGATTAAAAACAAGATAATACAGAAAGTCTTGGAAGAGCAAAATAAAATTTAACATTTTTTTTCATCTGTGATTCTAATCCTAACACTCAAAATCAACAAATCTTAAACATAAATGCTGGTAAAGAGGGATGAAAAGCTAGTTCCTGTTCTACTACATCTCAATTTGTTTTTATGTGTATTTGTTTATAAAACAGAGTCTCACTATTTATCCCAAAATGAATTCAAATTCAAGATTCTCCTCCTTAGGCCTGGGATTTCAGATATGTATTAGCATGATCAGCTCTTAGTGGTCTGCCTTTTTCATGTTTTAGTGGTGTGTGCCTGTGGAGAACAGCTGAAGTCAGAAGATACCTCTGTTGAACTGGTTTCACATGTGTTCAAGCTCAGGAATGAAACTGTCAGAACTGCGTCAAGAACCTTTACCTAGTAAACCAACTCACCAGCCTAACTCTTATGTTTTTCTTCAACATTTAAAAAATTTTATTACTAAAGAATGCTCCAGAATGGGGGTGGGTGGGCACTGAGAGAAAGGGAGAGAGGGGGGAAAGGAAGGGAAAGGGGGAAGGGAGGAAGAGGGTCCAGGGAGGGGTAGAGGGAGGGGAATGGGGTACTTATCAACTTTGTATGAGTGGAAGAAATAAAAAAAATTATTACTAGTATGTATGGGAGGGCATAGGGACATGACACGACATGTGCGGAAGTAAGGCTCTTTCCTTCTGCATTTACTTGGATTTTGCATATCAAACTCAGGCTGTCAAGCTTGAGCAGCAAGCACTTTATCCACACAGAGCAGACCAGAGCCAACTAACTGGTCTGCTCTGTATTTTTATTAACAACCAACCTAGAGATACACATTTTATCCATTTCTGAACATAGATATGCAAAGATAATTCAAGAAAAGATTAAAAATTTTGCCTCACAAAGATTCTATTACCAAACTGAAAAAACAGAGAACATATATGTGAACTAGATAAATGGTAAGTACCTACTCAATAATACTAAAAGCTCGTGCTATACTGGGGGGCCAGAAGTTAAACGACCATGCTAAGACAGACAATTGTGTTACAAGTTGTGAATTTGAAGACAGAGGTATTTCAGATAGATAAAGAAAGGTAAGAAAATGAAATTCATGCTAGGCAAGAAAAGGCTATCACACTGAGGTACTCATTCAGGGGAGAGAAAGAAGACTAAGGATTTTTTGCTGTAAAATAGGAAACTACTACAAGTTTTTGTGTAGCAATAACATATGACACCAGATGTAGAAAGTGTGCATCTGAAATCCCAGAAGTAGATCATGGGATTGCTCAAGTCTAAGCAAGCAGTCAAGTCTAACTAAGACTGCTTCACATGGAAATTTTAAATTTTTTTTATTATTATTATTTATTCAACTGTGTGTATGTGTGCGCGTGTGTCTGTGTGTGAACATGGGAAATTTTAGACCAACCAAGTCTGTAAAATGAGACATTGTTTTAAAGGAAAGAATCAGAGAAACAACACACACCAATTGATTCTCCCAAGAGACTAGGTGATTCTCTGGAGCTCTTCAAGTACCATTTCATCAAAAAAGGTTCTCTTGGGCTAAACAGAGGGCCCAGAGGTTTAAGCCTTTGCCTCACAAGCAAAAAGACCAGAGTTCGGATCCTCAGATCCTATGTAAAAACGCCTGGTGGAAATAGTGAAGACTGGAAAACCTCAGAACAAAGCAAGAGATAAAGCAATCTAGAACGATCTTCAATGTCACCTTTGGGCCTCCACAGGCACATGCATAGGCACTTGAACGTATGTGTGCACTCACCCACCCACACACAAAAACATCGCTGGGAAAAAAAATTTCTTCACCCTCCCAGTTCAGCCCTAGTCTCTGGCCAGAGCCTAGGCACTCTTAAATTATCTTATCATATGTTTTTGTATAATACACACTATGAACTGAAAGGACATTTTTAAAAATTTCATACTTTGGAATGGCAGCATTATAGGAATGTGCCACTACACCCACTCAAAAGAAAACCACTAACTCCTTTTAAAAGTAACCTAAGGGGTGGAGAGATGGCTCGGGGTTAAAACTCTGTATCACAACACTAAGTTCTGAGTTGGGATTCCAGGTCTTACATAAAAACACAAGGTGGAAACAGCAGCAGCTTGTACTTCCTGCCCTGGTGGACAGAGCCTGGGAAATCCTAGAGCAAAGCAATAAGGAAGTAGAAACAATCCAAGATGATTCCCAAAGTCATCCTTGGTCCTCCACAGGGACAGTGTCCTTTGACTGACGGATACATGCATGCAAAAATCAATCAATTAAAAGTTAACAGCTGGGGCTGGTGGAGCAGATCTGTCACATCAACTAATCAAAGACAAAAGCAGTATGATTTTGGAATTAAGACCTATCCTGTATCAAAATAGTAAAATATGAAAAGAGAAAAAGAGCTTCAAGATAGTTGAATAGTAAAGGTACTTGCCACCAAGCCTGACAACTTAAGTTCAAGCCCCAGATCCCAAGTAGTTGGAAAGAACTGCATGCAGCAAGCTGCCATCTAACCTCCACACATGCATCATGATAATCTTGTCAAGTGCACCCAAGCATACACTACTTCCTGCCTCAACTTCCTAAATGCTGGTATTACAGGTATGTGTCACAATATATGACTCAACAGTTTTAAAGATCTGATTTATATGTACCCAAAGAATAATTATACACCAAATCTTTTTTTTTTTTTTACACCAAATCTTATTTAAAAAATTGGAAAGAAATTCAGCAATTTCAATTAGGAAAAAACTGCATTTCTACACATAAAACCAACCTGGAATTTCTGACAAATACTCCAGTATCAAGTCACTTTGCAAAAATAGATACACTTCCCATTTCCCACCTCATCATCATTTTAAGCCAGTAAAATGCACACCTGTAATCCTAGAACTCAAGTGGCTAAGACAGGAGAGAACAAAGGTCAGAGCCAACCTGGGCTACATAAGGAGACCTTGTCTTAAAAAAAAAAAAAAAAAAAAAAAAGCAACAATCAAAAACAACCAAGAATCTGGTTTTAGATGGGTTTGTTTTATTTTGTGGTGCTAAGGATTGAAAGCAGAAAGCAGGGCCTACAACTGGTGGGCTAACACTCATCACTAGATACAAGCCAACCCTTTTCTATTTTATTTTGAGGAAAGACGTCACTAAGCTGTTCAAGCCAGTACTGAACTTGACATTTTTCAGCCTTAGCATTACAAGTATACACCACCATTTCTAGCTTAGTTGTAACATCTGTTTTATATCAACAAAGTCAGATTTTTTTTTTTGCTTTTGTTTTTGAGGTACAAAACACTGTTAGGGTTAACTTCCAATCTGTAAGCTCAGTATACCTCGCAGAATCTTCTCAAGAGATATATGATGGTAAAAGAGACTGCCTATCAAGTACAAACTCTAGGTTTGATAGTAAATGCCATAAAATAGTAAGTAAATGAATAAAAAGGAAAGAACATATCTATATTATGTGCTTTCTGAAGTGGAACACTAAGTCAGATTTTTTATAATTAATGACACCCCTAGAAAATGTTAACAGTAAGTCAGTTTTACTAGTTCGATTTTAGAGCATCTGAAAACAAACACATGCCTTGTGTGATGGTGCCAACACTTGGGAGAAGAAGCAGGAATTCAACTCAAGGCAAATAAAGACGAGCGACACCGCATAAGAATCCTTCTCAAAAAAAAAAAGTAATACTAAATTTTTGCCATTTTGTTAATTTGCTAAGTTAACTGAAGTGATAATATAGTCACTAAGCACAATCACTTTGGTGGATGAAAGAGAAAGGAGCAACCTTGAGGTCAGTCAGTCTAGCATAACAGGTAAATTTGAGCCATTGAGATGCCCTGTCTCAAAGCAGGTAGACGGAATTTCTAAAGAAGACACGAAAAGTTCTCTTCTGCCTTTTGAATGCACACTGTATATGTGCCCACACATGCACAATCACGTGCATAAACACACACATACCTACATACAGAAAAAAAAAAATCACTTAACAGAACTTCATGTAATACTAAATGTGGAAAATCCCAGAATTCCACATATACTTACAGATTTTATAAATTCCAAGTGCATTACATTAGCACAGAAGAAATTGTCTTAAAGCCATATATGTTGGCAAGGCCTACTTGTAAGGACTATAAATAAAAGTATAAATAAAAATATTTACAGAAATTCTAAAGCATGGGTTTATCATCTGTTAATATTTGTTAGGACCCTAATTCAAGTTCTGAACTTTTCAGAAACTAAATTCCTTACTTCATTCTACAATACATTTAAAAAGTTTTTCAGGGTCTTGTATATGAAACAATGTTTAATATGTTTTAATATGTTAGCCTTGAACCCTGGCCTCATATTCGCAAGTGTTGGGATTATACATTGAACCACAAAGCCAGAAGATCAAGAACACAAACAACAGCTAATGATGGCGAGAATGTGCAGAAAACGGAACCCTCGCTCATTGCTGGTAGGAGTATAAACTAGTACAACCACTTTGGAGGTCAGTGTAGAGGTTCCTCAGAAAGTTAAAAGTGGAACTACCATATGACCCAGCTATACGACTTCTGGAAATATTCCCCAAATACTCTACATCTTATTACAAAGACTACTGTTCATCCAGATTCCTTGCAGCTTTATTCACAGTAGCAAGAAAATGGAATCAGTCAGCATACCCATCAACACAGGAATGGGTATAGAAATGTGTAACATATACAAAATGAAATACTATTCAGTCATCAGGAAAGATGAGATTATGGTAAAATGTAACTCTGAGTGAGGTATCTTAGACAGAAAGACAAACACTGTATATTCTTTCTAAATGCAGATGTTACACTGATCTGACTGAAGCAACTGGCTTGGAATTCCTGCAAGAGAGTATTTTGAGGGGACTAATGAGCAGGAGAGTGGGGAGAGGAGGTTAGAGTTAAGATTTTCAAGGAGATACAGAATTTCACAGGTGAGAGAGTGAGGGAAGAAACGATGCAAGAAAATACTTAAGGGGACAGAGGTTAAGAGGGGTTGAGGGACTAAAAGGAAAACTCTTAGCAGGTGGGTATGCAACCAGATAGGAACCTGTCATGATATTAATATGCCAAAAAAAAATTCAGTTTTAGAAAAAGGAACAAGAATGGACAGTCCCTGTACAGAAGAACAGAGAGAGAGCAAGACAAGATGGAATAAAAAATACCCTGGGTTGTTTCACCTAGAACAGAGGCAATGAGTTTTCTCCTTGCTGGATAGTTCACACAGTACCAGAGATATTATAAAAGCTACCAGAGAAGCAAAATAATCACAGGTCCCATCAATCTGTGAAATGTGCAAGTTGCAATAACAATCACATTGGCAACAGGTGACCATCAGTGGAACAGTGGCATAAATACCAAGGAGACAACCATTCATTTTCTGATCAGATTGAAGACCCACTTGTCAGAAAGGAACACATTCCTGTCACTGTAAACTAGAATAAGAACTCATGAAAAGGAAAGACGCAGGTCCCAGGGCAAGACCAGACTATGATTCTTTAGTTAGGAAGACAATACACCTGTAAATACTTGTTATTAATATGAACAGACTGGCCTAGAGGCCCATTTCTACAGTAGAAGGAGTTAACTGCTGAAAAGCACAACTTGTCCCTAAACAGGGCATATACCTTACCCACCCCCACCTCAAGACTCAGGGAGTATCACGAAGATAAGGCTGTAAGATTGTAAGAGCCTGAAGTGAGACTGTGGTGGGTCAGACATTATGTCCTAGACATGACAAAGTTGTGATATGCAAGATTTCATGTCAGGGACTGGAGAGATGGCTCTCAGAGCAAGCGGAAAAAGTCCTGAGTTTGGAGTCTAGTTCCCACGCAAAAAAAAGTCTGGCCCTGGTGGGCAGAACCTGGGAAAATACCAGAGTGAAGCAAAAAGAAGGTAGAAGCAATCCAGGATGATTTCTGAAGGCATCTTGGTCCTCCACAGGGATACAGAGTGCCCAATGACACACACAGCCAATAAATTAATTAATCAATTAATGGATGGATGGATGAATGAATAAATATTTTTAATGTATTCTTATATAAGAATTGCATTGGATGTGTCTCAATATCTCACCATGAAAGGAGAAAAGATCTCAAGATGTACACCTCTCTCAGAGATTGAAAAGGACTAAAGCTGATGGGGATGAAAAGGAGGATGCTTTCCTCTGTGGTAGATCCACAGTCCACAATACTTACTGGAACATGAAGCAGGTCAGGAATATGTCATCAAAGACAAAACTGGAAGAAACACAGTGGACCAACAAGTGAAAAGGTTTGAAAATAGGAAGGAGTCTGGCAGGGGAGATAAAGGAATGGAAGAGGAAAAGGAGCAAGAATTAGACTTCGGACTAGAGGGTTTGAAAATATTATAAATTCACTATAATACGCAACATTAAAAAAACGAAAAAAGCTAAAAAATTTAAATCCAATACACACACACATGCAAATAAGTAAAAAATGCTGACAATATACAATCATCTAAGATCTCTGTAAAGAATCTAAATTAAATTTTACATTAGGAGTCAAAAATGTAGAATATCAAATGACACTACTCCCAAGTGAGATCTACAGATTTAAGCATTTAGCAATATAATTTCCTCACTGATTCCGCAGTAGAAATATACATGAAATCATCAAAAATGTATATGCTATTGTGAGTAATACTAGACGGTTTACAGTGAAGAAAACTTTAAAAATCAATTATATTATGAGCTAACCAATGCTTTATGATATCACAACTACTTTATACCCTAAATATATAGTGAGTTTTTAAAATTGCTCTGACTAGACACAGTGGCAGGGAATCCCAGTACTTGAGAGGTTAAAGCAAAATGATTATAGCACACTACTGGGGGAAGCAGGTAGCATGAGAAACAGACTGCTAAGTAAGCATGGTGTATGCACACCTGCAATGGAACACTTGGGAGATAGAGGCAGGAACACATGAAATTAAGGTCATCCTTAGCTACACAGGAAGTCTGAAACTAGACTGGACTGATATCATTCACAGCCCAGCCAAGTACTCAGAGACACCAGATGACACCCAGTGGGCCACACAAGCAAAACATGATAGTAGAAAACAACAACAAAAAACATGATAGTAGAAAAGAGAGTGGTTGGAAAGGATAAAGAATGAAATGAGATGTAGGGGGAGAGATTAAAATGTAAAAACTCTAATTGTATTCATGCATGAAAGCATCAAAGAATAAAAAAGAAAAGAAAGAAGAAAAACTGGCTTGAAGGCTGAAGAGAAAGTTCAGGGGTTAAGAATCTGCCTCACAAGCAGAAGGACCTGAGTTCAAATCCCAGATCCCATAAAAAAAAAAAAAAACAAAAAAAACACCAGGCAGAAATAGTGGTAGTCTGTACTTTCCGATCTGGAAGGCAGAGCCTGGAAAATGCCAGAACAAAGCAAAAAAGGAGGTATAAGTAATCCAGGATGATTCCTAAAGTCACACCTGGGACATACAGTGCCCTCTGAGTTGGATGGACGGGGATACGGACACACAGACACACACACACACACACACACACACCCCTGAGCTACATTAAGACCCTCTATCAAAATTAACAAAAACCAGAACAGTACAAAGCTTAGTAAAAACCCTTGATTATTATGCACACGGCCTTGTGTTCAGAGAGTACATTACTCTTGAAAAATTGAAAAAAAATTATCAAACAATACTACAAAGGAAGCACATTATTGTAGACTCAATCAGAATGAACAGAGATGCAAATTTTAACAAGCTAATAAGAATCATTGCTTAATAATCTGACAATTCAAGATTTTATCAAACAGTTCATCATTGTCGCATACTAGTCATCAAACAATAAATTTAATAATCACATACAGTTCCAGAAAGGACATCATGTGGGCAACAGTTGAGAAGGTGACTCTTGCACACTCTGTCATCACTGAATTTGATTCGTTGACGAGTAGTATCTCCTGTAATATAGAAAAGTTAATAACATTCAAGGTTAGACAACTACAAAATATTTATTTTCTAAAAGAACTAGCTATCAACAGCTTTTATGTGTGGCTATGCACACACTCACTTATAATCAGCCCATGAAGGATTAGTTTTTTATAACATCCTATAGAAAAACTACTTTAGACAACATGCAGCTGCAGTATGCGTACTGCAAACGGAATTCAAATAGTCAAAGTGGGAAAGCAATGCATTCTGTTAAATAAAAAGTACTTCAGAAAAGCATAGGATTTTAGAGCAGGAATGGACCTTTATAGATTATCAAGTCCAACTCCATATTGCAGAAAAGGAAACTGAGGCCCCAAGAGGTTAAGTGACTTGCAGAAGACCCACCAAAAGGTTCTATTGGTAGACAATGGTTCCTTTTTTTAACAGTAAGCACTGATTTATTTCATAATTATTTACATTAATTGAAAAACATAAAAAGTAATCTTGCAAACATTGCATACACACTGCGAATCCCCACTGAACCCCAGACGCCATTTCTTCCACTATTTTGTTCCAGCTGAAGTGTCTCCCTTTTGCTGCTGGGAGGAGTTAGAGAGGGTAGAATAACGCATGTAAGAGCGTACAAACCTGGAAGAAGGACTCACACACCAGTCAAACAAAGGCACATTGCCTAAATGAAATGTAAACTTCAGTGTCTCCAAAGGTTCCATACCTCGACTTTTATGAGATCTGTGCTATATTGCCAAACTGAGAACATTAAAATTCATTCTGTACTCATATAAAATAATACACCTCCTAAGCAACAGAAGCATCCAACCCCGCTGTCAAACATGAGTATTTACTCAAGCTGTCAAACATGAGTATTTACTCAAAAGCTTAAAGAATCTAGGAAGAGGAAAGGTAACTAGCTATGTAACAAATATAGATGTTAGTTACATTTTTTTCCCTTAGACTATCTTTGAAAAAAAAACTCCTAAGGCTATTTCCTCTGTATTGCTATGAATGATAAGCCCTCAAAATGTGTTCTAACCTTAAACTGATATCATCATTGGTCAATGAAAACCTACTGGTGAATTACTGAAGCAAAAACTGTGTTTGAGGCAAACCAAGAGAGACTGAAAACACCTCTGTATTCACATGGTGCCTAGAGCACTCTGAAAATTTTCATTTAGGATGTTGATTCTTAATTTTCTGTATTTTTTCATGTGAATAACAACAACAAAAAAAAGGTTAAAACTTTACCCCTTTTAAATGGTCTTATTAAAGAGCTTAAATTCATCTAAATACTATGGGGTAAGATTTTGTTCAAATTGTTTTAACTTGATTAAGAATTAAAGATTATGACTTTGCAACTAGGATTTTTAAGAACATATTTGGTTCAAATGATAGCTTCAGAGCAGTTCAACAATAGGTTTTCTGAGGCTAGTCTTAGTAGTTTATTTTTGACATAATTTGGAGTAATCCATTTAATGATCAAGCCTGCTACTGTATAATATAGGTAGGTTACTTGATGGTCCTTTTTTCCTTTAAAACACAACTGCTTTTGTTCCACATTCATTAACACATCTGAAAAGTTAGTGATAACTCACGGCTCGGCGAATGCGGGGCCTTTCTGAAACTCCCTTGCAGATTGAAGTAGGCAGGCATAGATACATTGAACCTTTACAAATAAAACAAGGGGCCAGATTGTTCAGTTTGTATAGAATAGACTCTGCCAGCAGTTTCAATACAGCACCTAGAAGTACATGTTGACTGTAAAGATTCTTGTATATGAAAACAAAAGTGAACAAAATCAGGGCTTTTATAGAGAGAATTTTTGTTTTATATTTACCAATTCTGACTTAACAAGTATAACCCCAAAGAAGCATATAATTAAGGAGAACTAAAGTCTAAGACTGTAATAATGGTTTAAAAATAAAAATGCTTCTTTTAAAGTCTGTCTCAAAACTGGTGAGTGACTCAAGTTCCTTTCCGATTTGAACTGTGACACGCTCACATCAGGATGTCAAAGCTATAGCAGAGACTTTTGCATCATAAAATTTACAAAAAAAAACCCCTGTTCTAAATATATAAACCAATTATGTTAAGAACTTTAATAAACGGAGTAATTTAGGAATGAGGCTTACAAATCTAATAACACCCTGATATAACTATCTGAGCGTTGGTAATGCAACAGCAGGATCAGTTCTGTACCTTACAAAACTTATGGTTCAAGGATATATAAAGTAGACCTTAGAATAAAATTAAGCTAAATTATGGAAGGAAGCTTTACTAACAAACATTTCATTTAACAGGGTGCCTATTTTTGCTTTTTAAAAAAATCACATTAAATCTAATGGTAAGTAAGGTTTATGTGCCCTGAAGACACTCTATGCAAAACTATCAAATATTAGCCATTACAGAAATCGTTGAAACAATGAACTAATGAAACTACTACAGAAAACACTCTGAGAAGGACTTACAAGTTTAGATTTTATTTGAAATTTTCAAAGTTGTGTTTAGAGGACTTCACAGTTAACATTTTAAAACTATTTGGATATATAACCATTTAGTATTTGAACAAACTTGGGCTTATGCCACAAGTATATTTGACTACAGAATTTGAAAACAAAAATATTGGTAATTTTGGTTTCTCTCACAGTATCTGGCCCAAATCATGTTTTTCAAAAGAAACTAAATAAAATAGCACTCATTTAAAAAGGGGAGGAGGGGACTATAAATAGGGAGCAATTATGAATGAAATTTCTTTGTAAATATTCAGGAATTATTTTATGAATTCCATGTACTTTGTGTTTTTGTTGTCATTGAATCATACAAAAAAATAAATTGTATGAGCCAATTCTTCTAATAAATTCTGATATATTTAAAAATAATAAATTATGAATGGGGAAAGGGGGGAATTCCCTGTTACATGGACACTAGAGCCTAATCATAGATTCAGACATGCTGATGACCCTAACCTCTGTGCTAGACAATGAGGTTGGCAGGGTGTGTGCTCTGCTGTCAAGGAACTCGTGATTTTTGCTAGATAAACAGGACACATAAATAACAGTAACACAAGATATATGACCCAAATGCCAAAGGGTGTTTTGAATATACTAGAAGAACAACAATGGCCTGGAGAGGCTGGAAAAGCTTATTATAGCTAAGCAGGAGCCAAAATTAAAATAGAGATAGGACTTAGATGAAAGGAAAGAAAGCATATTCCACACTGAAGTAATCTTTGGCGAAGTTTACAAAGACATATGCCCTATGACCTCAATAAGTAATTATGCTTTGCATAGGACTACAATGCCACATTTTAGAATGAGGAGCTCGATTTTTTTTTTTAAGATGGGGGTCTCGCTTAGCTTATATTAACTTTGAACTTGCTGTATAACTGAAGATCACATGACTTTAAACTCCTGATCTTTCTGCCTCCACTTCCCAAGTGCTCAGACCAGAAGCCCCTGCCACCAGGTGCAGGAAAGAATTCACTTTAGAACTTTATAGAGCAATTTTCATTTGTATTGAAGTACCAAAAATTCTATTGTTATTTTCAAAGTTATAGCTTTACTGCCTTATTCATTCAACCTCCTTAGGAGTGTCAAGAATCTATTGAAAATACTTGAGTCACAGGTACATACAAAATCTTGAATGTATATTACTCCTCTCCAGTAATAGAACCCGAGGTGATTTCACTCAGGAGATATGGACAGGACTACTCTAAAACCAAGTTCCTAGTCAATCAAACTGTGGTAAATATATATGGTTACTCTCAAAATTCCCTTCAATTTAATGGGAGAGGGAGAGCCATTTTAATTCCTAACATGGAATTATGGTCCTACTTTATGGAAGTGACATACTTACATTTTAGCAGTAACACATTGAAACCCTTAGCCTAATGGTATCTGATATTGTACATAATGCATGCTATTTCCCCCAATACCCTTCCCGCCCCTCAACACCACCCATCCTCTCCCTCCCATACAAACAATAAACCAAACCAACTTTCATAGATTTAGCTGCTATTTTAAAAACATCAAAAATTTACTTTACCCATTCTCTCCGATGCTCCCTTTATTTTTTTAAGCTGTGAGTGGATGACCATGCTATGTGATCAACAACTGTGAAGTTAGCAAAAGTGAACTGAGTTTAGTATTATAATTCCAAAAGAACCTTAACGTTTGTAATATTTGACACATTTAATGGTACGCAGAATCCTACTCTACTGCAGGCATTAATGGCAAGCAATTTATAAAGGCAGTCAATATTTCTTTGCACAAAATTATTTAGCTGCGGACTCAAAGAAAACAGAGAGGAGAAAAGGCATCAGCACACCAGCAATGGAAGCATCGTGTCTATAAGCAGGCAGGCCAAGGGAAGCTCTCCCCATTACCAAGTATGACAACCAAAGCCCGCCCCACAGGTAGACTTGTCAGAAACCAAAGAGCACACCACGTGTGGCTTGGGACACAGATGGCCCCTTCCCTCTGAAAAAGACCACATTCCTTCAGTGACAGGAAAGTTAGACATACAATGAGAAGTGTAGAATTGGAAACTTGTTGCTTATTTGCCTGACCCTTCAAATCCCCAGAGAGAAATTCTTCTTACCATCACTACTTTTAATACAAGTGAGAAACCCACACAGTAATGAAGAAATTGTGCAAAGACTTATGAACAGCGCGTGAACTACTCTAGGTAGAGACACACTCAAGAAATACACAAGTAAACCCTTCACATAAGCTGAGGAAAAAGAAGGTAACTATTACACTGAGAAACCAATCTGATCACTTTACACTCTCCTCACTCTGGCTAACCCTAAGATTTAACTTGTCCTACCTACCTTTGTTCTTTTAAAATTCATCTGTGTGACTCCTTTTGTAACTAGCTTTTATTTTTGAGACATGCTTTTACTTTGTAGCCTAGGCTGGCTTGAACTGCGTACAGCCCAAGCTGGAACTCAAGATACTTCTGCCTCAGCCACTTCAAGCACTAAAATTATAGGTGTAACCTATGACACCCAACTTGTAATTACTTTCTTTGTTGAGTACCACGGCCAAGATAACCTTGAATTTCTAATCTTTCCAAGAGCTGGGATTGCAGGTGTGCAATCATACACCTTTTAAATGCTTCTTACTCTTCCTATTCCATGTTATCTTAATAAATGTACTTGGTTTAACCTACTATATACTTAAGCATACAAAGCACAGTAACCTTTGTAAAAATTACTCACCCAAATTTTAACGTAATGCAATCAAAAAATGCTTTGAAAACATTCACTACAGTTTGATGCATGTTGTACTTTTCAAACATGTTTATTATATAAAGTTATGAAAGTCTTGTAATAGTACTATCAAACCATAGCAGCTTTCATCCAGAAATGTAAACATAACAGCACTTACTATACAATTCAGAATGCCTATTCCTCATAATATCTTGGTTGATGTGGTCCTATACTTTAATTATGAATAGGGGGTGAGAGAAATGGCTCAGTGGGTAAGACACCTGCTCACAAATTTGGTGACCTTAGTTCAATTCCCAGAAACCCACGCGGTGGAAGGAGAACTGTCTGAAAATCATCCTTTGGCCCCCAATCATGCACCATGGCACATATGCACAAGCTCAACTCCTGCTCATTCTTTCATTTAAAATAATTTAATAATTTTTTAAATAATTTAAAAAAATAATTACAAAGATACAATATCATCCCAACCATAATTCCTATAGCAAGTTTAGACACTTTCAATGAAATGTCCATTAATTCCCAATGAAAATCTGGTTTTTTGTTATCATTTTAGATAAAATCTTACTATATAGCTCAGGTTGGTCTTAAATTCAGTCCTTCTGCTTCAGACTCCTGAGTTCTGGAATTATAGGTATATGATATCCTATCTAGCTAAAAAATTCATTCTTGCTGGATATGAAAATTAATGTTTTAAGCTTTTTTAGAGTGAATATATGAATATGCATGGTGTACACATGTGATATATGCATACATAGGCAGGTACACATGCCCATGTACATGAAGGAGAATGGAGATACCCTGCTCTTTCACTCTCTGCCTTATTTATTCCTTTGAGATTGGGTCTCACTGAAGCCAGCAAATCCCAATGAGTCTCTTGTCTCTGTTCCTCCCAGCAAAGGGGTCACAGACACACATGTGCTCATGCCTAGCTTCTATATGGGAGCTGGGAATGCATGCTTAGGTCCTTATACTTGCACAGCAAGCATTCTTTCCCACCAATATATCTTTCCAATCCTTTAAATACTTTTAAATCTAGCTCACTTGTCTATGAAAATCCATGTAGCAAAATTTAAAAGAATAAAATTGTGAAATCACTTTGTCAAGAGAAAAAAAAGTGTAGATTTTAAGAGCTAAAAGAACAGTACTATCATAGTACTAAGGAGATCTGTTTCAGGAAATCTAAAAGCATACTTTTCTTAGATTTAAGACATTACAGAAGCCTAAACAGTAGGAACTACTTAAGAACAAAAGTAAGGGGCTGGAGAGATGGCTCAGGAGTTAGCCTCTGCCTTGCAGGCAAAAGGTCCTGAGTTCGGATCCTAGACCCCACGTATAGACGCAGGGCGGAAGCAGGGACGGCCTGCGTTTCTGGTCCTGGTAGGACAGAGCCTGTGAATCCCGGGGCAGAGTAAACGAGGAGGTGGAGGCGTTCATGGTGGTTCCAGAATTCGCCCATGATTCTACATGCACAAACACACACACATAATTGAATAAATAAATTTTAAAAAGGCTCCATCTCTCCTTTAAAAAAAAAAAAGTTAATGCAAAAGCAGGGCATGGTAGGCAGTTCTCTCCTATAATCTCAACATTTGGAAAGCAAAGGAACTGCCAAGAGTTCAAGACCAGTCTGGAATATAAAGTGAGACCCTATCACCAAAAAAGTAATTAGGCTATACAGAATTTAAAATACATGAAGTAACAGACTGATAAGTTCTATATTTTGATACTTTACTTACAGAGCTGCAATTCAATTTTGATATAGTAATAACGGAATTCTGGCTATCTTGTGCCTTATATTCTCCAGAATCCCTCCCTCCCTTTCTCCCTCCCTCCCTTTCTCCCTCCCTCCTAATTTACTTGTTCATTAGAGAAGGAGAGGTGCACATGCATACCATGGTACATGAATAATGGTCAGTGGCCACTTCGCTCCTTTCCATCAGGTGGGCTTCCTAGGACTGAACTTAATTCACCATGTTTTTGAGTAAATGCCTTATCCACTGCCTCATCAACATCCAGAAATTTCTACATACAAAATTAGGAGCAATGAAAGCTATCTTACTTTTAGTTTTTTTTTTTTCTTCTTTGTTTTTTCCAAAATAGTCTCTCAGTGTGCAGTCCAATTTGGGCTCGAACTTGAGGTTCTCCTGTCCCAACTCCCCAACTGCTAGAATTATAGATGCACACCACTACATCCATCTTAAAGTGACTGGTTGACATATACATTATGTAAAAAAAAGTCCTAATCTGTCAGTGACAACTACAAGTCAAGGAAAGCCTCCCTAAATTGAAATAGAAAAAAATGTAAAAAAAAAAAAAAAAAAAAAATCAGAGTCAAAGAACAACAACAGACAACCTAATGATAGGAAGTTCAAATGAAAACCAGATACCATCAGAGAGAGACATGAGTCTTAAAACTACCAAAATAGCAGAACTAATACTCTGACACACTTAAAACACATCAGATTTACAAGGGACTCTCTGGGAAAGGACTGACATTATGAAGAAGAACACAAGGAAGTTTAATCACATTTTAAAATATGACAGAAATATACAAGGTCACGCTACTTCATTCATAAAAATGTTTTGTCTTTTTTTATACTTTTACAAAACTGGATACCTACAACTAGTATCATAGAATGTAGGACTTAAAAATAAACTTAAAATGTTTATTTCTAAGTCTCCATTAATTTTTGCTCTCTCTAGGATTATTTTATTAGAGTCTAAATAGAACAGAAATACATGCACCGTGGCTAATGCCTGTAATCCCAGTGCTCAGGAGGCTGAGGAAGAGGAGTTCAAGGCTAGCCTGGGATCCATCAGTAGGCTCCATGCCAATCTGGGAGACACAGTGAGACTGTCCCTAATTTCTAAGACAAGGAAGGACTAAAGTAACTCAGCAGCCTAGAAAGACTAAGGAGTTAGCAAGATTCTATTGTGACTGATAATTAATACACCCCAAGAGAATATACCCTATTCTCTTCCCAACCAGAATGCAGACTCATTTTCCTTGGGGTTCTCTCACTCTCTTTTCACATGTCCATTCTGGAACTAGTGGGTGAAATGCTACAGAATGGTGACCCCATGGATCAAAAACGCTGAAGAAAAAGTGCGATATAAAGCTAAATGAGTTAATTTCACAAAATTTACATATCTAGAAGGACCTCTGTAGAGATGTCTTAGATCTGTCTCACAGTTTTTTTTTCTAATCATTTCTACTATGCCCTTGGAATATATATAGTGGAAGCAACTTTCATCTTATATGAACACCTAGAACAGTATTTTCCAAAATACAAGGTTTGCACAATAGATTTGGGGTGGCATTCAATTTCATCAACAAGATATTTTTCATTTACTAAGAAACATACTTATGTTCATTAAGTCAGGAAATAAGTTTCCATTTGGAAAAGTGTCTATTTAATACATCTGACAAATTCTAACCTTTAAGGCATATGTAATGTTAAATGCAAGAGTCTTGCTGTATTTTATAACATACTGTTTTGTTTTCATCCTACTTACTTTTAGGACAATACAAATTTCCTTTTAAAATGAACTTAAGCAAGGCTTGGTGAAAAAAGTCTGTAATTCCAACTACTTGGGAGGCTGAGGTAGGAGTTATTAAAATTGCAAGGTCTGCCTGGAGCCACAGAAGATACTGAAGGTATTCTGTAAAATCCTTTCTCAAGAAAAATTAAGAGCTGGGGATATAGCCCAATGGTTGAGTGCTCAGTTAGCATTCACTGATTAGGTTCAATCCTCATCAGTAACACAAAAACAAAAAGCATGCTTAACTAGAATTTTAGAAAGTAAGCTGGCAAACAAAACACATTAAATAAAAAATAATGAAAAAAAGTGAGAAAATAGTTAGTTATATACAATGAGGTTCCTTGAACTTCCAAAATGCAATAAAATCCTTTGTAATGCTTCTTTTTAAAAAATTTTATTTACTTATTTGAGGGAAGGAAAGACAGGGTGTACACATATACCACCTGGGCTTCTGGGATTGAACTCAGCTCACCCGGTTTGGGAGCAAGTACTTTATTTACCTGCTCAGCTATCTCACTAGCCCTTACAAGGCTTCTTAAAACAGTTTGCTGGTCTCTATCTCAAGATGTGCCGAATATTTGAATTTCTAATGAAATCAAAGGTAATGTGATCCAAATATATTTGTTTTGGTGTTTTTTTTGCTTGTTTGTTTTGAGACAGGGTCTCATTCTATAGTACCACCTGGTCGCAAACTTATAGCAACCCTCCTGGCCTTCGCCTCTCAAAAGCTGAGATTACAGGAATGAGCTACTATATGTGGGCCACATAAGTGTTATTTAAAAGATCAGATATTAAATATTTTAGGCTTATGGAACATATGACTCTACTGTTTTGCAACTACTCAACTCTGCTGTTAAGTCAAAGAAGCAGTAAGTAATTATGTAAGGGAATGGCATGAGTATATTTCAACAAAAATTTATTTACACAGGCTAGATGTGGCTCCATCTGTAGGGTGCCTGCTCTGGCTTGGATCCTCAGCACCACATAAAATCAGATGTTGTGGCTCGTGACTATGATACCAGTGACCGTAAGAGGAGGAGGATCCTATGTTCAAGGTCATCCTTGGCTACTTCAGAGAAAAAAAAAAGACAAAAACCAAGTAGCCACAGAACTAGACCTTTCTTTGTAAGTGGCTTTAGGCACCAGCTGAAAAGGGAATGGATATGTAAATAGGACAAAATACAGTATAAAACTAGGTATGGTAAGATATACAGCACACATATTCTTCATAAACACCTGTTCTCTCCTTAGAAAAGGCAAAATTTTGTGAAGTTTAACTTTGAAAGATAAAACTGAGGTCTGCAAAAATCTGAGAGATCTCAAGAAAATAATTTACCATCATCATGAGATTGGACAAAAGATTCAGCAAAGGCAGTTATTAAATTTTTTCGCATTGAGTTAAATAGATCAAACACTAGTTGTACATGGTTCACAACTAGATTAGAACATATGGATCAATAGAAAAGGATTTAAAAAATTCTTTTCTTTGGACAATGTTAAATAAAAAATGACATTTATTTAACTGACTGAACTACATTTTACTTTCTAAGTGCTTCTGACTGCAGGGCGTAAGTTATTCAGCTAAAAACCCAAAGCTGTAAACACTTAAAGAATTTTTACATATTACTTTTCTCTTAATTTTAGTAATCTAAAGAAATTAGTCTATTTTAGCCTTTTCTTCATATTTCTACTCTAAAAGTTACTAGTACATGAGAACTTAGCTCCCCTTCCACCCTGCAAAAAGCAGAAACCAGACCAGAGGGGCATGTCTATAATCTCACTTACTTGGAAGGCTAAGGCTGAAGGACTGTTTGAACTCAGATATTCAAAATAAGTCTAAATAAATTAATTTTAAATTACCTATAAGATAAAAATGAGTTAGGGTTGAAGATACACCTTGGTTGGTAAAGCGCTTGCACAGAAAGCATGAAAATCTATTAGACTGCCAAACCCCATGTTAAAGGAGGAGAGGGGGCCCAGCATGATGATAAATGCTTCGGGTCCAGCAGAAACACCAATGGGGTCACTCACTGCCAAAGGGACAACACCAGAGGTTGTTCTCTGATCTACACATGCGTGCTCCACCCCAGCGTCACTCGCACAGAATTAGCCAACCCAAAAAGGAATGGTTTGATTGTTCTCCAGGTGCTGAAGCTGTAAGACTCCTATCAGAAACTTACCCTCTTTCACTTTCTCCAACAAAATACTTCAAATTTCTTCATCTTCTTAATCTACAATTTCTTAGTAGAGTGATTAAATTGGCAGAACTGTTTATGTTTCCTCCAAAGCAACAGTACTGATCTTTAATGATTCACCCCACTTCAAGTGATTTCTTGATTTGTAGCTCAAGCTAGCCTTGAACTCATGATCCTCCCGCCTTAACCTCCTAAGTGCTAAAGTGCTGGGTAATTTACTTCTAGCTATGAGATCTCATTCTCTTTTGTTTTTGAGATAGGGTCTTGACTCTGCAGCCTATGCTGGGCTGGAACAATCTTCTCATCTCAGCCACCTTTCCCAGTTGGAACCATTAAGGAGAATCTCTATCTAGTCTTGCCACAATTACTGAATTAAGTTTCTGAGGAATGATAAACCACTGTGGGACAACAGAGTTCTGTGAGGTGAGATTTTTATTGCTCTGCAGATAGAAATATTATTATTCAGAGTTCGAAAATGTGAAACGAGGGGGGAAAGTTTAACTGAGTATGTAAATGCTAACGAAGCTTTCAATGTTTTGGTTATGTCTGGAACATTGACAAAGATGGTCCTGAAACTCATAAAAACTACTGTTTGACCTGAAGATTTGCCAAGTTTTATATGTCTAAGAATTTATAAACTCTAGATTAAGAAATACCATATTGGGCTGGAGAGATGGCTCAGGGGTTAAGTCTTGGCCTCACAAGCAGAAGATCCTGAGTTCTGATCCCAGCTCCCACATAAAAAATGCCAGGCAAAAATGGCATAGGCCTGCACTTCAGGTTCTGGTGAGAAATCCCAAAGTGGAACAAGGTGAGGGAGAAGCAATCACCCCATCCTCCACAGGGGGACACAAAGTGCCCTCTGATACACACATACACACACACACACACACACACACACACACACACGCAAAACAAAATAAAATCCCTATTAATGTTTTAAAAAATGTATCCAGTACATTGAAGACTACACCTCATCCACATAAAATGAATGTTCCAAGTGGAATAAAAGGATGGCTCACAACTGATCAAGATACAAGTATGAATCATTATGGTGAGACAAAATTAAATATGTGTATCCAATGTTGATGACAAGTCAAGGAACATAGATTACTATAAAGGTGATTATTAATGGAGAAAATCCACTAAGAAAGCTCTATAATCTTTGATTCACTGACTTTGTAGAAAAGCAATGATGTTATCCAATGATCTACAGATAACAGTTAAGTATCACTAAATTTATATTAGGAATAGGCAAATTAGTTCCTGACTATTTTGTTCTAGGTACCAACTATGACATACACCGTTTAAATTTTACATCATATAAGCTATCACACAATATAACTGGTTGGCAGTTAAAACTAGCAACCTCTATTAACCAATTAGTATATTATACAGTTTAGCGTTATAAAATTACTATCAAAATTGCTAAATTATCTAATAATTTTGAGTTTGGTTATAGTTGCTTTGGGTTTTTTCTGACAGGGTCTCATGCAGTCAGGCTAGCCTGGAATACACTATGGGAGGCTGTCTACCTCCTGAATGCTAGAATTCCAAAAGCATGCCACCAAGCCAGGGACACTGACTGGCACTTCTGACAAGCAGAGCCCACTGAACATCCATCCATTGTCCTCGAAGATCTTTTGTTTGTTTGTGTGGTACTGAAGACTAAACCTATGGCCTCCAGGATCCTAGGCAAGTACTGTATCGTTGAGCTACATTCTCACCCATAAACAACTTTAAACTTGCCCAAAACAACCCCTCATTATGGATAATGAGAATATCCTCTATAATAATGCTGTGAATAATGCTGTTAAATAGCTTCTAGGTTGGTTGCCAGGGCACATCTAAGGGCATTATCATTCCTGGCTCATTTTAACCTCTCAGAGATGGTTTGCGCCTTTATCTAAAACAATTAAGAAATATGGTACCCTCCGAATAATTTTTTGTACCTTCTCTCATTTCTAAACTAAAATTCAAACCCTTGAGCTAGGAGTACAGCTCAATGATTCAGAGCTGGTGTATGCAAAGACCCTTGATTTGAACCCTACCACTGCAGGGAAAAAAGAAAACCCTAAATTGTGTTAAATTCATTCACAACTACCTTTCCAACCTGAAAAATCATGTATGTGTTGGCAAAGATGCTTGCTTGATACTAAGGGACAGAAGTGCAATTATTCCAATCTGGTCAAAATGACCAGGGCTGGTCTGAGGGAACTGGATTCCTTTAGTCAACTATAACGTAGCAATTCTTAAAATGTTTCTCAAATTCTTCTGTGATTCTTTCCTAATACCAAAGGGAATACATTCAGGGAAAACAAATTATCTCCTTCTTTTCTATCAATGCTATTAACTAAAACAGAAGGGCATTTATGAAATGTAATGAACCTTAAATGAGATAAAATATTTGAGGTTTTTCTAATAATTTTTAATTAAAAAACTTCAACATTTTTAGTATACAGAAAATTAATTTGGTTTCCCATATAACAAACTATAGATTTAACTTGAGGCAAAAAAGGTTATGTGACTTACCCAAGGTTCTAATTAGAAACCAGGTCTCCTGAGTCTCAGCCCAGTGCTCTTTTCCTTAGCCCATGATGTCTTATCAGAAAATTCCAAATACAGAGAGACCCCCACTTACAAGGGTTTGAGTTACACTGATTCACATATACAAACTTTATATAGTGTGACCAATGTTTCAACTCACGCGGTACCCTGCTTCCATTTATGCAGTATGCCAGGCATCGGCACGATTTTCAGTGGCACACAGGCGGTTGCCACCACCAGGGCCCTAGGCAAAATTGCAAAGAAGGCAAAGTTTGTCTGTGGCCCTCCCACTTCCCATATGCATTTCTCTCCCACCTCCTAGCCCTACCCCTGCCCAGCCTCCCAGTGCCATCATGCTGCCCTCTGATGGTCCAAAGCCGCCCACTGACAAGAACTGTCTTTATTTGAAGTGCCCAGTAATCCAAAAGTTCTCTTCATTTTCCCATTACCTTTATTCCTAATCTTGAGGATTCTAATGAAGTTTAAATAATCTAAATGATTAGCTGATTTACCTAACTCTGAATAGAGGTATGCTTAAACTAACAGCTTAAATCTCCAAGGACTTTAAAAAGAAATTAATTAAAAACTCTTTGGGAAAAGGAAAGTAGAAGAAATCTTCAAATAACATTTTCCCTAAACCCCAAAACACTCCAAACAATAGCATTCTCTCAAAGATACAACATTACAAAGTTCAGGGGACCAGTGCTACCTAAAGTCACAATACCACAAAAAGTATGCTTGCTTTATAAACTATCTGTGGGGAACAAACACAAACCAGACCTTCTTTAAATATTCACTCCTACCTACCTTTACCATCTCTCTATCTCCAGAGTCATTTCCACCTCTTAGCACCAAAGAATCCCAACAACACTTCTGCTTTTGTATCTAATATAAGATTTTCCATTATATGGTTTAAACTACATAGTGTTACTCAGTGATGTATTTATAGCCCCCTATCCTTGGACAGGTTTATGTTTACTACATGCCAAAAAAGAGCTATCCTAATTTTCCTTCAAAGTCCTGAATTATAAATTCATCAAACATCTGGTAAGAGGGAAAATAATGTTCTGATTCTTATCTTCTATATATAGAAAAACTAATTTGGGTTTCTAAAAAACTTTTTCTTCTTTTTGATTTGAGATACTTTATTACTGTACACTACCACACTCAGCTAAACATTCAAAAACATTCAATTCTTTCCTTCAATGTAATTATGTTTCTTTTCTTGTTACTATTGTTGCTGTTGTTTTTTGAAACAGGGTCTCACTATACTAGGCTACACTGAAACTACGTAATAATCTAGGCTGGCCTCAAACTCCTTGAAATACTCCTCCCTCAGACTTCTAGGTGCTCAGATTGCAGAACCACAGGACCACAGGACTGTCTTGATATATTTCTTCTGCATATAGCACTGAAAATCCAATCACTTCAGCTAAATGCTATTTTTTACTGATAAACTCAAGAAATCTGGACATACACAGAAAAAAAAAACCTAGTGACAAAGACAAGAAAAAGATCAACTTAAAATGCAAAGCAGAATGCTTTTAAGAAAATGCAGAGTTCTAGGACTACATTCAGAGAAATTGATATCTATGCATACACATTAGTTCAGCTTGTAACACTAGAGTAGCCTGCCTGCTTCAGAAATTTACCAGGTGACAGTTACTTCAACCCAACTACCCTCCCAGTAATATGAGGAAAACCAATCTATGCAGAAGATACCAAAAATGGTATCTATCAAGGACTAAAATAATTAAAGTAAACCCTAAAGATTTTAAAATTTATGATAAAGATTAATTTTTTCTGTTCAGATCCTGGATGAAACCCGTTCTCAATCCTCTCCTCCTCTGAAAAGGGAGCAGCATTAAGACAGACTGCAGTACAAACATTCTTACCAATGTGAACAAGAGTTCTTCCAGGGGCATTTTTAATTGTTAACTTTTAAGGGTTTACCACACACAAGTAAGTTTTGTCTTCTGATTATTTTCTTCCTGTCTACACAACCATAAATAAGTGCCACCTGCCCCTATTCCTCTTTATGCCCTCTCAAGTACCCAATTAAGGATTTTATTAAAATTGAACCATTGGCTGAAGTACCATTATCTATACGCACTGCTAAAAAGATCTGAAGTCAGCTTTAGCACATGTTGCTACAGGCACTCAAGAACAACTATGACAAGCTAAATTTAAGAGCATGCCCTATAAGTTAAATAACTTGTCAAGAAAAAAAGCATAAATAGCCAAGAAACTTATCTAAACAGGCAACATACAAAAACAAGAATTTTGCTTTATTTAAGAAAGTGTTAAACTAGACCTTTCCTCTACGTTGGCGGTGATTTTAATTTCAGAGTACATTCCTAATCATCACCCCCCCCCAAAAAACAGCATTTTATCACTTTAGATATTCTCTATGACAAAGAATAATCCAGCACGTAGTGGCTCCCTATTCAGTGTCTAATCTCAGACTGTATTTTAAAAAAAAGGGAAAAAAAGCCCTTTGTTTCCTTCAATGCTACTTTAGTGGGCATCAAATTTCCAAAATGGTTCTGATTGGGCACGTGTAAGATTTGTCAATATTTACTGAACAAAGACTCTTATTAAATTGTCTTAACAAAATGGAGGTCTCTCAAAAAAAGAAAAAAAAAAAAAAAGAAAAAAGACAGGCCAGAACACTTTCACAAAATGGGGCCAAACACACCCATTTTAAGAAACCATGGTTTGGGTCAGATTTTCCATAAAAAAAAAAAAAAGGTCGATTCTGTGGGGCTCGACGAAACGTCTGCGGGAGAGGGCGAGTAGTAGGGGGCTTCCTGCAGACGGGGGGAGGGGCGCCGCGCCCCCCACGCCGCCCAGGACGGCTGCCAGGGACGATCTGCAAGGTCTGGGGGGACTAGAGCAGGGGCGGGGGGCTGGGAGCTCCGCGAGCACCTAATCCGAGACCAAACCGACCGCCCCGCGCCGCGAGACAGCCGCGGGCCCCGCCGTCCCCGGCCAAGGCAACATTAAAAAGCACAAACTCTCCCCTCGGCCTTCAGGCCCCGCCTCGCCCCCATTGGCAGCCGTTCCCGCCAATCCGCACGGTCACCGCCCCCCGAGCCCGTCTGCCAAGCCCTGATTGGTCGGGGCGGGATCAGGGGGGACCTCGTGTTACCAATCTGGGAGCCCCTTCCTCGGCCACCTCGCGCGCGCCCAGGTGCGCCCCCGACCCCCGGCCGGGCCGGCCGCGTCCCCTCCCCCACCCCCGGGGCTCCGGCAGCCACTTACCGTCCCGAGACGTGCCCATCAACTGGTCCAGCATCGCGCGCATCTGGGCCTGCGCCGACATGGCGGCGGCGGAGCGGGCGGGCGGGGGAGGGGCGCAGACCGGGCCCGGGCGGGCGGGGGGGCGAGGGGAAGGGGTGGGGGGAGGTGCGGCGCTGTCTCGGTGGCCGCCGCCGCCGCCTCGGGGCGTGCGGGAAGGGAGCCGGAGGGGTCCCGGGAAGAGTCCGGACTGCGCTCCTCACGACGACGTGGACGTGGAAGACGGCGGCCCCCCCGCCAAGGCGACCCTCGTGCCCTCGCTCTCCGCCCGCTTCCTGAGACAGCAGCGACACGGGCTGAGCAAGCTCGCGCCTCCAGCACCGCCGCCCGCCAGAAGCCGTCCGCCCCCCCTGCCGAGCGCTGACGCCGCCGTCGCCGCGTCGGGAGCGCGCACGCTCTTGGCGCTGACTCGCTTCCCGCGGGCGCTCCACCAACGGGCGTCCAACTGCCCTCGCCCCGCCCACCGGGGGTTCCACCCTAACGGCTCTCCTGCGCGTGCACGCGCGCTGTCCCCGCCCCTCCGCCCGCAGATCTCGCGAGAGGAGGGCTCTTTCTGCAACTCTCGAGGCGGACCTGCCCGGGGCGCCCAACCCCTACGCCGCCGCTGCGGCTCCGCTAGGCCGGCCGGGGCCCCGCGTTAACCGAATGCCAGCGCGTGGTCCGAGTCGGAGTAAGGACGGACCTCGCCCTCCGGTGCGGCGGAGGCTCTCGGGCGTGGTCTGTTTCCGACGGATGGCAGCCCGGGGAGACCGCCGCTGCCCCACGCGATGCAGGTCGGATGCAGGACACGACGATCGGAGACCCGCACACTTGCCAGCCGGCGCCCCGATCCGTGGCCCGACTCGATTCGAATATGTAAAAAAGAAAAAAAAAAATGAAGTAGCCTTCACTCTAGGACCGTGAGCTAGCGGCTGGCCCTGCAGCAGCTCAGCAGGGGGCATCGCACTCTCCCAAAACCGGTGGGGGTCCCTGCTGGCCGCCCCCCGCACTCCCCCAGTTGACCTAACCCCTCACTTGCCCGTGCACCTCTTAGAGCACTGAGAGGCCACAGTGAGCCCGCAGCATAATCCAGGCCCCAGGCTTGGCCTGTTTTCAGGAACTGATAAAATGATAGTGCTCTAAGATGGGCTATTGTCGGACTTTCTAGATAATGATTTCTTTTTCTTTCATTACTATTATATACTCATTGCCTCGGTGTTTGTAACTCCCGTCCAGTGCAGGATCAGTACTCCAACAATAGTTACAAGGCAAATTTAAAGAGATAATCCAGCCATAAAAAAAATTTAACCCCCATTTAGTCTTTCAGACCCCAACTATTCGTTTTTTCACAGAACTGTTTTCTTAACCTATTTGTTTTTGAGAAGGGGGCTCTGTGTAAGCCGCTCTGGAATAACCATCGTGCTCTTAGGGGTGTGACACTATACCTGGCTCAAAACAATCAAAATACTAAACAGCTCCCAGTGCTCTTCAGGTCGTCCATTGTAGGCAGTTTTAGAGCCTTAATACTGGGAGAGTTCCTGAAATTCTTGGAATGTCAACTCCCTAGTGCTGAGATTACTCTGAAGGGACACACCCTTAATCTGAAGGCATTGACTGCAATTCTTTACAGAGAGGAAGATAAAGCTATTTTGCCCCAATCCTCGGTTTATGAAAGGATGTGGAGATTAGTTCTCCAGCATGGATAAACCCTACCTTGAGGTCAGAGAGGTCATCTGCAAGATCAACTGGGTTGGGCCCCAATATGAATAGACCAATGAGATGTAGAAGACTAAAAGCACCAATCAAGTTTGCAAAAACTGGAGCTAGCCAATGAGGAAAAGCCACTTTTCCTGGGGCCTGCCTAAGACTATAAATAACCCTGATCCTGGCCACCATCTTTGGCTCCCTTCATTCTCAGGGCACACCGTGTCTGGAGTTTTTGAGTTCCAGTTTCCTTACCTCTCCTGGGGCTCCTGGAGTCTGCGAGGTCTTCTAGGTTCTCTTGCCCTGTGCAGATTCATGTCCTTGAGTTCCTTTCTTTTTTTCCTCTAATAAACTCTGCCTTTACCCTTTACTCTTTTGATTTCCTAGCATAAGAACCCGGACACATACTCCCCCACCCCCCACCCCCGCCAGGAAACCCATAACATTTTGGCTTCGTATCACTTTGAAAACTGGAGTACAATACTAGAGAAATGTAGAAATTAATGTGTTCTAGAAAGATGCAATCAGTATCCTTAAAAAAATACACAAAAATGCTTGTCTTTTAATATTTTAGTTGTACAATAATTCTTTCGAGACTAGACCAGTCGGGCCTGGAACTCAACCAACTCAAGGGCTGGGACCTCAGGCATGAATGACCACACCCAAACTGGCGTCCTTGGTTTTGCAACACAGTGCCAGCCACAGCCTCCTTTGAAGTGGGTGATCATTATCTTCGAGTAATTACTCAATATAGTTCATATATATAAACTTAAATCTCACATTTTTCTGTTTCTTTTTCTTTCTCCTCCCTCCCTTTTTCTCCTCTCTCTCTCTCTCTTTCTCTCTCTCTCTCTCTCTCTCTTTCTCTTTCTCATGAAACCCTCATCCTTCTGTCTCCACTTGCCAAGTGTGGTGATTACAAGCTGCATAACTGGGCCTGATTTAGTATATCTTCACACTCATGAAAGAAGGGACATTCACCCAGTTTACAAACTTACATGCTCTTTGTTTAAACTGTAGCACATGATCTGGTTTTGTTTGCTTTGGGATCTGTGGTTTTGTTGCTGTTTTTAGGTAGGGACTCAAGAGAGCTCAAGATGGCCTCACTTGCTGTATAGCCAAGAATGACCCCCAATACCTGACCCTCTAACCCCCACCTCCCCACTGTTGCAGTCTGCCTGGATTTCCTCAACAGTTTCATTGGCTCAGTCTTTTACAAGTTTTAGTTACAGTTACTTTTACCTTTCAATAGCAGAGTTGAGACTGTGAGATACTATACTAAAAGACTTGCAGTAGTAACATTGAATCTTTATGTAGCGCTTTACCTGCCTTACTTCAGTTTACTTTGTTTTGGCCTACTCACAGCAATTTCATTTAGTTCATCTGAAAAGATCTTTGTTTTGTTGAAATACATGTATTTATTTATATTTATATATATATTTATATTTATATATATATTTATATTTATATATATATTTCATGTGTGTGTATCAGAGGGCACTGTGTGTCCTTGTGAAGGGCCAAGGGTGACTTGGGTAATCATCCTGGATTGTTTCTACCTCCTTTTAGCTTTACTCTGGGATTTTCCAGGTTCCTCCCACCAAGAGTTGAAGTGCAGGTGGTTGCCATTTCTGCCTGGAGTTTTTTACATGGTACCTGGAATCCGAACTCAGGATCTTCTCATGAGGAAACTTTTAATCCTTGAGCCATCTCTCCAGTCCTCTAGGGAAATATCAGGTGGATAATTTTACTTTCCACTATTCCTGGGAAGTCCATTCTCGGTCTGTCCTTATTCCTTAAATATATTGTTCATTTTGCTTGTGTTTTCTTATAATTTTACTATGATGCATTTGAGTGTGGATTATTTCTCTTTATTCTGTTAGGAACTCACCAAAAAGAATTTGTTCCTGGGGGAGGAGGGGGGAGGGAGGGAACTGGTAAAAAATTTTAAAATGTATAATTAAATTTTTAATAAAAAAAAAAAAAAGAATTTGTTCCTTGAGGATCCATGAACTAAAACAAAACAAAGCAAAAAAAAAAAAAAATCCAAAATGAAACCCAGTCGTGGTGTTCCATGCCTATAATCCCAGTTCTAGGCCCAGGGAGGGCTGCAGGATCGGTACTTGAAGGACTGCTTGGACTAAAAGAGATCTTGTCTCAAAACAAAAGTCCTTTGCAAACAGATCATCAGCCTAAAGTGGTCTGCAGTCAAACAACAGATTTCCTGCCAGTACACATGACTGTAGAAAGTGACATCTGGTTTTTATTACATGTTCTGATTTGTAATCCTAATGCTACCACATACCAGGACAAGCAGCAGTACATTAGTAATAACTCAATACTTTAGTGCAGAAACATCCTCAATTCTAGTGAAAATAAGTAGAAATGCATTGATATCTGAAGCTTGTGCAGAGAATAACCAAATCTAAACTAAAAAGTAAGCCAAAGGTGGTAGCTCTTCACTAATCCCAGAACTGGGGGAGATGAGGCCAGCCTGGGCTACACAGACTGCCTCAAAAACAAAACAAAACAAAACAAAACAAAAAACAGAAGAAATGCTTTATGAATAGCTCTATTGTAAAGACTGTACTTCTAGTGAGTAGATGTAACAGGCATGCATTCAAAAGCACTTTTAATACATGCTCTTTGGAGAATACAAAAGTGAATGAACAGGGTCCTTAGCCTAAGATTAAATCTAGTTCCTCCTACCAGGAAAAACACACACACAGCATAAAGAAAGCGCAAATGAACAGTTGGCAATTTAAGCAATTTTATTTAAGGAATTAAGAGCATTAGAAGTAAAAAGACCATCTAGAGTAGCCTAGTTCAATCAGAAGATTATAAGTGCTTGAATCAGGGCAGAAGCAGTGAAGGTAAAAGAATTATTACAAAGTAGAAACTGATGGCTAATTAAACCCGGAGAACAGGAGGGGAAATAGCAAACAGCCCAAGGATCTTGCTTGGTTAGCTGCATCTGTCGGGGAGCCATTGTCTAAGTACCAGCTCCAAAGGGCGAGCATCTGACAAGAACGGGAGGGAGAAGATATTGCTGCAAACTTAACTCTATCCTCTCCTCTTTATGGATGTCCCCACTGTGAGCTGGGGGCCACCTTTGGTCATGTTCCTTGATCTTGAGCCATTGCCTGTCAGGCTTTTACCTCTTGACTTTGACCTTAAGTCGACCTACACTTTATCCCTTTAATGTGCTTTATCCCTTTTATTTCATGTGCTTCCTGTCAGGATCCTCATAATTATGTTGTTTTTTTTAAAAAAAAGGTGTGCATGTATATATTTTCTGCTTGTATATGAACAGGGAATATGTAGAAAGATGCACATCAGATTTAGTAATGCTTACCACCTGGAAGTGGAGCAGGAGAATCATTTGATTTTCTTAAGACAATAGACTTCTGTTGCAGTTTGCCTGCATGGTTGCTGACAAATCACCATCAGACAGCTTAAGGGAACAAGGGGTTTATTTTCTTACTGATAGTACAGCTTGACCGGAGAGCATGCACCAACACCAGGGCGGAGGGAACTGGCCACACCATCTCTACGTAAGATGAGAGAGGGACGATCCTTACTTGCCAGACCAGCATGTCTGGCCAAGTGTACACAGGATGCCAACTTTCTCAACCAGCTCTCTGTATTTTATTCCTGGGCCTAATCCCACCCACCATGGGCTGGGCCTTCCCCAACAGCTAGACAATCACCTGCAGGTTTGCTCTGGGCATAACTCAACCACTAATTCCCTACAAATGTGCCCAGAGTTCAAACCCTTAACAGTCAAGTTGACACCTGTGCTTACCTGTGACACACACCACACCAGAGACAAGGGATGGAAGAAGTTTATTGGTTGTTACATACCAAGTCGACACCTGTGCCTATGACAGCTTCTGTTTTAAAATTAAGTCTTAAAAACCAGATCAACTGGGCTGGACAGGTGGCTCAGGGGTTAAGCCTCTGCCTTGCAGGCGGAAGGTCCTGAGTTCGAATCCCAGATCCCACGTATAGATGCCAGGAGGAAGCGGGGGCGGCCTGCGCTTCTGGTCCTGGTAGGGCGGAGCCTGTGAATCCCAGGGCAAAAGGAGGTGGAGGCGTCCATGGTGGTTCGCGAGTTCGTCCGTGGTTGTTCTACACACACACACACACACACACACACACGTGAGCACATACATACGCACACGCACAATTGAATAAAAAAAAAAAAAACTGGACCCTAAAAAACAGATCAAGAACATCAATGAACCTAGCATATGAAGTTCAGTAAACATGCTGACATTAAAGATGAAAGAAACTTCCAGCTATTCCCTGTGAGTGTCAATTTCAGTTGCCAGGGAAACATCTAGAATCACATGGGAAAAAGACCTCTGAGCCTGATGGGGGATTATCTTGATCAGACTCACTGTAATGGAAAAACCCCTGAAATAGGGAATATACTCCTGTCACTTAGAGTCACAGCCAACTTGGTTCTTCTGCACACTAGCAGCTATGTGCTCTGGCTCAATAGAGCTGGGATGTTTGTATGAAAGAATGGTAGTGTCTGTGAGAGCTCCAAGGCCAGGGACAAAGCCTTGACCATCACCAGCTTGCAGAGGGACAGACTGCCCTGCCTGTGTGAAAATGAGCTTTGCGACAGGTCATCAAATAATGTTGGACACATTAACTTGTCAGTTTCAGAAATCACCAATAGTAAAATAGACATACTGATATATAAGTTAACCTACATAAAGCCTGTAAGAAATTGAAAGTAATTACTAAGAATTTAGAAATTATTCCTCTGAGACTAACATAATAAAACCTTTTTGAGTTCTCCCTCTGTCTGTTGTTTTGTGTTTACAATAATTGTCTAGTTTCTGCAACCTAAAAGCTGGCCTGTCCAGAGGAAGGACCTGTGGCCACCCTACTAGGAGAACGACCTTGATCAGATTTACCAAGGTGGGAAGACTCACCCACCACTGGGTAGCACTGTCCTGGGTGGGGCTAACCAGTACTTTTCCTCCTCTGCATCCTGACTCTGTGATGTGACCCACGGCTTAAAGTCCCTACCCTCCCACTGTGAGTGAGAATAAATCCTTTTTCCCTTATTGTAAGGGGATTTTATCACAGCAAAAGAAACCAAGACAGGGAGAGGGGAGGGGGAGGGAGGGAGGGAGGGAGAGAGGGAGGGACCGGTGTACCTGTTAAGTTTGTATGGGGGGGGAAGAAACTAAGACATTCCCAAACCACTCAGTCAAAAAAAACAGTAACAAAGACTAAACTTAAAAAAACTTTAATGATAAATACGTATTGGTGGAAATGATCAATTCCTTAATGATGGTGACACCTGAGGATTCTTCATGGTCAGGGCTCCCAGCCCTTCCCTCCGGGCTGGCTAGGCAGCTGGAGGCCCACCAGGCCAGCAGACTCTTCCACCGAGCGCTCACCCTTGCCGTGAAACTCCTGATGAAGGGCCAGGTGTTGCCGGATGCTGCGCAAGAGGCACAGATAAGTGGCGGCTTGGAAATGAAGCTCATGTTGGGCTCTGCACAGCTTCTCGCTGGTGACCTAGAACACGGCAAAGCCAATCTGTTAACACTCAGCTATATCCACAGGTCTACAGAGAAAAAGTGAATCAGAAAAAACACAGCAAGCATGTGTATGCTTAGTACAGTTATAGAAGGATTCTGTAACTGTTAGACAAGCTGGATTCTAGCTGTAGGTTTTTTGTTTTATCACCTAAAGAATATAAACGTTAAAAACTAATGCAAAAATTATGGAAAAAAACTTTTTCTCCTTCAAACAAATCAAGGCTACTACTTTGTATTTCTATGACTTCAAAACTTTTCTGTGAAAGTACTGGTTTTGAGTTCAACAGTGGCAAAATGAAGATTTTATGTAAGATACACAAATTTTACCTAATTACCTAATTCATATTACCTAATTAAATTGCTTTTACAATTTAGCCACCTGAAAAACCTAGATTCTAATGACTTTAAGTTGCAAATTCCATTCTCAATTCCAATGTCCCCAGTGAGTTCAAATCTTGATTGTACTTGAGCTTATTAACTTTGAGATTAGATCCAGCTAACTCTTTTGGGGTTTTGAGATTGTTAGAAGCAGTGAAGATGTGGGGATTGACTCCCGGGCAATCCCTCTTCTCGCCTGAATATTTAAGACTTAAAATCTGAACAGGAGAACAGGGTATATCATTTGTGTGAACCTGCCACTTGGCTCCTCTAATCAAATAACCTTTTTTTGCCTTTTGAAAGGAATTGTGGGATTTTTCTTCTGTTTCTGTTGTTTTAGTGTGTTTTAGCTTGATTTGATTTTGACAAGGTCTATATCCTGAAGCTACAATCCTCTCTCCTGCCTTAGTCTCCTCAGTGCTAGGATTGCAATCATGTGTAACCACAACCATACTTGGTTCAAATTAACTTTTTTGGAGAATAAAGGGGAGAAGGAGTACTTTTTGAGCCAGAATATTAGTATGTAGCCTAAGCCAGCCCACAACTCACTGTGATCCTCCTACTTCAAAACATCAAGAGATAAGAAACATTTTTCCTGAGAAGAAAGGGGAGGTTTCTCCCTACCTGAATCCTTTCTGTTTAGGGGAAAGAAGACAGGCATAGACGTTTTAGTTAGCTCTGAGTCACAAGGAAACAGAAACCATTTCCCATATTCTTACAGGCATTCCACAGAATAGGGTTTTTGTGTGTGTGAATGGGCTTAACCTCACCCTCTCTCCAGTCCCCTTTTCCTTTCACAGTAGGTCTGGAACCCACTCAGGTTTCACGCATTCTAAAGCAAAGCTCTGCTACTGCCCTTCGCCATCAAGAACGTGAGCTTCTCCTTCCCTGAGTATTCACCAATGTGCTCTTTGTGTGAACCAAGTTACTGAAAAGAATCAGCACCTGCAAGGCTGATGGACTTCTTAAAGCCCCAAAATGTGGAGAGGTCTGAAAGGTTAAACGTTCACAGCCACATTACCTTGGGCCATCGTTGGGCCCCTGAAGTATTTATCACCAACCTCTGTATGTGACCTCACATCCTGGTAACCTCCAGGCAAATCCCTTGGCATATACAACCAGGCTCCTGATTCCACTAACCAAAGGCTGCGGATGTCAGCAGACAATATCCAAACCTATGACACATTTCCCTGCTTTTTTGTAAGTCGCCTAACTGTGATGTTTCCACTTAAAGTGGTTGAGAAGTGCCTTGATTTATGGGTTTCTTTGTTCTGCAATTATAAAACCTCAAGAAACTGCTACACTGAAACACATGGAATTTGGGGTAACCTGATCTGTATTCTGGGGCCATGATCATTCATACTTAACTTCAGAATAAACTACCTTTTACTCATATGAGGTCAGGGTTATTATTTTCTGTCTACATGACATAAGTTGCAACTTCTTTCCAACCCAGATCCCTAACTCCCAAGGCAGCAACTGAGTGTGAGGACTTACTTGGGAGCCTGATAAACCGGAGTTCTAATAATTCTCGATTTTGTGCAGGCAACTGTCCCTGAGCCTCAACTGCCCTGTTTGTACGAAATCTTAAGTCAGAAGGCAGAGACACAATACTGTCTTATTTGAAAAAAGATACTCTGGCCTGGAGAGATGTTTTGGAGGTTAAGGTTCTGTATCGCAAGCAGAAGGTCTTGAGTTCAGATCCCAAGTCCCACATAAAAATGCCAGGTGGGAAAAACAAAGGTGGCCTGCGCTTCTGGCCCTGATGGATGGAAGCTGGGAAATCCCAGAGGGAAGCAAAAAGGGCCTAGAAGCCACCCAGGATGATCCCCCAAGTCACCCAGGAGGATCCCCGAAGCCACCCAGGAGGATCCCCGAAGTCACCCAGGAGGATCCCCCAAGTCACCCAGGATGATCTCCGGAGCCACCCAGGATGATCTCCGGAGCCACCCAGTATGATCTCCAAGTCACCTTCGGCCCTCCACAGGGACACAGCGCCCTCTGACACACACACACACACACACACACACACACACACACACAAAACAAAAAATAAAGGGAGAGGGTGGTTAGATGGTGACTGCCCGAGAGAAAACCGGCGACTAGGCGCAAAATTACTACAGGAAAAAGAAGTTGATTCTGTGTCCTGCGCGGCCGTGGAGATTTCCCACGAGTCGCTTCTGCACACAGTAGGACACAGAATCGCTCCGCGAGCCGCGGCTGCCCGCGGGGCGCGCGGATCCCACGGATCTCACGCAAGCAAAGCCCCGCGCCCCTCCGGAGGAGCTGCCGACACCCCGGCTCGGGGAACCTTCCTTCCGTCTCCGGAACCGCGGAGCAGCACCGCGGAGCGCGAGCGGAGGGGGGTGCGGCGCCTTTAAAGGTCGTGACCCCAGGGCCGGTCGGGGGCCACACTGACCTCCGCGAGGCCCCGCCCCCGCCGAGCTCCGCTCCCCCCGCCGCGCCGCGCGCCCCACGAGGTCCGCCCGTCGGTTTCCGGGGCGCGGTGGGAGCCCCGCCGCGGTGGGCAGGGCCGCGGGCCGCGGGCCGCGCGCGCCCGGAGCTCCCCGCCGCCCCGGCTTCCCTCCCGGGACGTGACTGCCGTACCCGATGTGCACGGAAAGCCTTCAGCAGGTACCGGTAGGCCGCGGCGTCGCGGTACGGGCGCCCGCTGGCCTCGCTCAGGTAGCGCAGCTCCCGCAGGAGCCCTCGCAGCGTGCGCGCCGGGGACCCCAAGGCCGCCATCGCCCCGTGCCGGCCAGCGGTGCCAACGGCGCCTCGGCCCGCGGGAGCGGCGGCCGCGGGGTGCCGAGCGCCCCCTGCCGCCCGCGGCGCGCTCCGCCCCCCCCCCCGATCTCCCCCGCTCCCCCCACGCCGCGCCCGCCCCGCCCGCCGCCCCCTGCTCCCCCCACGCCGCGCCCGCCCCCCGCCCCCCGCCCCCCGCAGCGCCGCGCCGGGCGAACCAGCAACCCTCGGAGCGGGGAGGGCCGCCGGACCCCGGCGAAGAGGCGGACCTGGGGGGAGAGGTGCGGATCACGCGGAAAACTGGTCGGTTCCCACGTTGACGTCACAACTCATCCCATTGACAGACTTCCCAGAAGTCGTACGAGTCTCCGGCGAACCAGGGTCAGGTTGCGGCAGCCTGGACCCCCTGAGCTCGTAAAGTGCCACTTTGACCATATGGAAGAAAAAAAAAAATCCAGAAGGAAACGGAGCAGGTGTGATACGTGACAACTTTTTTTTTTAAGGGAGAATAAGAATCAAAAGTTAAGCCACCCCAGATGGGACTCGAACCCACAATCCCTGGCTTAGGAGGCCAATGCCTTATCCATTAGGCCACTGGGGCTTCTGTGAGCCAGGCGCTCAAACACCGTATTCAATTTCTTTGCTCGCTGGTACGTCATAAATTGTTTCTCATCCTATCCTAAGAAACTACGCCTAGAACCGGTGAGGAAGAGGCAGGCTGGGAGTTGTAGTTTGGTGAACCGGAGTTTTACCTTCCAGCCCCGAAGGCCGAACCCGCATCCGAGCCCGGGGACGGACGCAGCCGGGCGCGCGCGTGCGTGCCTCTGCGCGCTTGCGTAATCCCTCGCGCCTGCGCAAACGCGGGCATGCGGCGGTGCGGCGCGGAGCGCCGGGGGTCGGCGGCGGCGGCGGCTTCTTCCGGACTCGCCCCCTGCGGGTCGGCTCTGTCGGGAACTGCCCGAGCCCCTTTTCGGGCGGGGAGGGGGCGGCTTTCCGGGCTCGCCTGGTTCTCAGCCGGTGGGCGGTGTCCGCTTCCGGCCGGGCGTGCTGGCGTTGGCGGTTGCCAGGGCAGCGGGAGGCGCGGGCCCCGGGGACGTGGCAGTTACCGCCTGCGGAATTGGAATTCACTTGGAGGGTTCCCCCCCCCGTTTCCCGCGTTTGTTCCTGCTTGTGTCCCTGGCACGAGACCCTTTTCTTTGTGAGGCTGCGAGTCCCCAAGAGGAAGCTGAGTGTACCCAGCTGGCGCACTCCTCGGCGTCTTCACCGTCCCCAGCACCGGGGTGCAGCACGGCCCCTCCCCAGCCCCGCCCCGCCCCTGCCGTTCGCACCGGGATCCCGTTTAACTTTGGGGGCTCGGGCCGTACTGGCAGGCTGGGATAGAACGCTGCTCTAGACCCCAGGACAGTGCAGCAGAGGTTAAAGTTCAGCTGTGCGTGGTGACCCCGGGGGAGGCTGAGCCTTGTTCAAAGCAAGTGTGACCACCCGGAGGGACACCTAAGACAGGAGGAGAAGGAGCAGGAAGAGAAGGAAGGACGTTAGTTTTGGGGGGGGCTTCCGTTTACTTTGTTTACTCTGCTACACTTAACTCACCGGACCACATTGTAGTATGTTTCCTTCCGGCTGGGGGATTGTTGAGCTCCCCCACACTGTATCAGACAGGAAGGAATGCTGTCAGGCCATTCCCTTCTCCAACAAACGTGTGGGTACGCACGGCCGAAAATAGCACACCCCACCTGTCTGGTGCTCGCTTCTCCATCAAGGCTCCCAAACGCCTTGCAAAGTTCCGACCCCGGCTTTTCTTTCCCCTTTAGCACAAATCGAATTTTGTATTCCGTTTATCTTGATTGTTGGCTGGCTCCTCTCTAGAATGGATGGTTCGCGTTTAACGTTGCCTATACTGCTTTTATTTCTCTAGCACCTAAGGGGCAATAGCACACAGTAGGTGCTCAGTAAAACCCACCGGTTGATAGAATACCGGCTTTCCCGGCTTCCAAGATGTGGGCACGTGACCCTGGCCAGACCCAGGACGGCGCAGTTCAAAGCACCCAGTCAGGCGCAGTGCAACTCTTGGGTTAGGACTTAAATCTCTTGTGGTATAAGTGGAAGCAGAGAAGCCAGTTTCAGCCAGTGTCCTGCATCAGTGTCTGGGGTAGGTGGCCAGTGACTGACAGGACTGTGTGGGCACTGTAAGCCGCAGTGATCGTTTGGGCTGGTGTCCACTGTCCAGGTCCACGGAAGGTGATCAAGTTGTTGGGGGTGTGGTCTCCATTCTGACTGGGGGAGGGGTTGAGATAGCTCAGCGAGTTAAAGCTGCTGCTTGGAGTTCCATCCCTGGAGCCCACGTGATAGAAGGAGACCCACCTATGGGGAGGTCAAAGGTCAGGCAACTTTTTGGAGTCTTAACTAGTTGAGGCAGGGTCTCTCCTGTCACTGACACACCATGTTCCAGGCTAGCTGGCCAGACGGCTTCTTGATTCTCCTGCCTCCACCTCCAGGGTAGAGGGGCTGGGATTACAGATATGTGCTATCACATCTGCCTTTTTACATGGGTTCTGGGAGCCAAACTTGGGTGGGTCATCAGGCTTGGACAGCAAGAGCTTTTGCCCACTGAGTGGAGCCAATCTCCTGGTTAGGGCAATTTTGTTATCTTCTAACTTAGTTTATTGAAAAGGTGTTAAGCTAGGCCTGGTGTGCAGATCTGTGACCCCAGCTATTTGGGAGGCTGGAGAAGGAGGGAGGGAGGGAGGGAGGGAGGGAGGGAGGGAAAGGAGGAAGGCAGGGGCAGGGCTCCTATCTGTAAGCAGAAAGGTCCCCCTGTTTCTCACATTCATGCTAGTTTTCCAGTGCTGTTTGGAGTCCAGCAGTTCAAGAATCAAAGTGCCTTCATTTTTTCATGTGTGTATGGTGTGGATACTGCCGCCTTCACGTGTGTGGGCGCATGTGTATGCCTGTGTGTGGATGTCCAAAGTTGATGAGAATCATCCTGAGTCCCTCCTCCTTATTCCTTAAGGCAGGGTCTCAGTCAAACACAACACTCGTCAATAAGCCTGTCTTGGCAATGCGCTTGCTCTATAGATCCCCAGTGCCCATCCTCCAAGGTTGGAATTACAGGGGGGCTGTTGTGCCCACCTGGCATTTACATGGGTTCTGAGAATCGCAATTCCAGACTTCTTGATGTACAGCAGGTGCTGTTAGTGCTGAATCCTCTTCCCAACCTCTGTCTTTTAAATTCTATTCATGCACTGAACCGGTGTAGTGTGTACATTATACAGCATGCACAACGTAGAAATGAAGGCTGCTTTTAAAACGAACAAAGTTTTTTGAAAATATTTTTATTTATTAGCAGTAAAAAGTCCTAATTTTTCAGTAAAGAAAGCCTTTTTATTCTGTTGAAAACAATGTAATTCAATGTTTCATTACTTTGAAAAAGTCTTGTTTAGCACATTATTTTGGGCAACAAAAATCACATAGTGATAAACATTTCTAAACATTTTCAAATTTCTTCATAATGTTTCTTTTAAAATGGCAGTTAATACCTTACCGCTTTAAAAAAAAAATCACGTTTAACTTAGACCCATTACGTTTGTTTTGTTCTTTCTTCCTACAACCAGCAAGGAAGCTGTCAGTCAGGGTTCACTGTGGAGCTGGAAACCTCTGCAGGTGTCCGCAGCAGAACAGCAGGACGCTGGGGCAGGGCGACAGGGTTGGGGAAGGGGAGTCATGCAGTCGCCCCGCACCGTAGAGCTCAGGAGCCACCCCGCTTAGAAAAACGCAGGACCCCTGTGATTGATCTTCCTGGCCCGGCGTTGTGAGGTGGGCAGGTGGCCCAGAGGCTGGCGTAGAACGCTGTCTGCTGTCTGCCGGTCGGCCTTGTTCTCTAGGTGCTGCCAGACTCTGACACCACTTTGCCCTCCCACGAGCGGGGTTGGGGGGGGAAGAAATCGCCTTCAGAACCTCGAAGGCAAGGAGTCTGGGAAATGTAGTTTCTGCAGTTCCAACCCCTGTGATATGGAGACTGGCTCAGAGGAGCGGGGCGTGAAGGCTGGGTGCTCCAGCGCAGCCCGGCATCTTGTGTGTCAAAGGCAGGGCAGGCAAACGAGCTCTGCCTGTCTCTAGTAAAGTAGGTCTGACTTTTCTCTGCCTCCATTTCTTCCTTTTTTCTCTTTCTTCTTCATTTTTCTTTCTAGTAAACTAAGTTGTTTTTACTTTTGCTGGTGGCTCCTCATCTATTAGAATTTATTGGCTATTTCCTACCACACAGTAATTTCTACAGTCTTAAAAGATCTGACTTTTAATTTTGAGTTTTCTACACAGTCTTATTCTGTAGCCCAACTCACTTTGTAGCCCCGAACACAAGAAGATACTCCTGTCCTGCCTCAGCCACGCTATTGCGGAGATGACAGACCTGTGCCATTACACCCGCACTTTGAATCCAATCAGCTTCACGCCACACCTGTAGCATTTAAATTGCAGAAGATTGTGCTGCCCACAAGGTGACTTAACAAGCCAGCTCGGGCTCAAGCAGAGACCAGTCATTCTCCTCCCACGGCCACTGGAACCTGCTGGGTGACTTCTTCCTCTCCTGCTACACACTGGAGGTGGTTCACACAGCTTTCCCAGGAAATGCCAGACAATCTTTGGTTTTTAAAAAAGAAAAAGTTCAGTCCAGTTCACATTGAAAGGTGAAGCCTCGTTGAATGCAGTGTTTCCCATAGCCAGCTGAGGCTGCCCCCCAGCTGAACTGTGGGCCAGCAGGACCCCAGCACACAGCCAAGCTGCCAACACTCGCCTCACCTGCTACTTGCTTCTATGCTAAGAGAGCACCTTGATTTCTCATGTGCGCACCCACAAACTGGCTGTAACAGGTTCTTTCCTAGACCTGGTTGAAATTTACAGCTTTGCCAGGCTCTTATGGGTAACACATGGATTAAGAATTTTATGATCTTTATTCTGGCCGCTACTTTAAAAAGTCTGTATAGGTATCAGCAAGTCTTATCCAGTGTCATATCAGAACTACAAATGTCATTTCATTGAGAATCTCCCCCACCTCGCTGGGAAGTGTGGCTGGCGACCATGGTTAGCCTCGTTTCTGTTGGCTCTTGTCCCTGGCCAAGGTCGGGCCCCTGCATTAGGTCGCTTTTCCTACAGAACCTTCAGGAGCCTCTCCTGCCACCACGATCTCTCCTCTGTCATCTCAGGGACCCTCACTAGTTAAGCTGTAGGATTTCTGCCCCAGACCTTGAGTTTCTGAGCCCCCTTCCCTTGCATCTTTGTATTAGACCACACGTCTCTCCAAATGCTGCCTTTGACTGGATTCTTTTTTGTTTCCTGGCAGCACACTGGCCTCCCTTCGGCCAGAACCAGTGAGGCTCACGAGGACTCTTGGAGATCCAGCCAGCCACTCCACAGCTGGCCACAGCAACCAGGTCTCCTCTGGCTTGAGGTGCTGATCACCTGCAGTTTCATCTGCTGAGTCGCATACCAATCCCGCCAGTCCCTCCATTCCAGAAGTGTGCTGTGCTGTCAAGAGGAGTGGTCCTCTGGAAGAGGACCGTGTATTTGGTGTGAAGAGGAGACCTCCCCCCTCTCCGTCTGGGAGAGCAGAAGGGAGTGTCCAGCATACAAATACTTCCAGAGAAATCCTCTTCCATTCCACGGCGTGGCCTGGAAGTAGACGCCAACAGCTCCTTCCCGCCGTGCGCTGAAGACCATCATCTCTCAGGGTGGGATGCACAGGCCGTCTCGCTTCTCCCTTTAGGACGCAGAGAACTTGGCACTATTGTTCTGTTCTCAGCCTTTGAGGTCTCTGGTGAAACTGACACAGAAAGTCCCATTTTAGTAAGTGAGTCACCATGGTTAAGTCTCTTCCTTGCAAACTCCTGTTCTTGTGTTAGAATGTGTGAGGCCCCAGAGAGTGACAGTAATGGTTTGCTTATGGATTGGGCTGTGTGGAGATAGTTAAACAGAGAACTATTACTATGTATTTGGACATTTTAGTCTTACCATTATATGTCAGTACCAAAATATACAAGATGCTTGTTTTTTGCACTACGTATACTTAGATGTGCAGAGAAATCTGTCAATACGGACACTTCAGTGTTGGTTGAAGAAGTAACCAGACACACAGAAAGACCTTTCTGAAGGACGGCTGAGCTGACCGACACTTGAGACAGAGGTCAGAGTGGGGGCTATGGGCGCCGGGCCACTCCTGCAGGTTTGCCCTGAACAGCACACGCCGATGGGGGCTGGAGTGCAGATTTCAAACAGCCAAAGGAAAGAAAGGCTTAGACCAGCATGGGGGCGGGGGGTCGTCCTCTGGCGTGAGACGGACCAGAGAGGTGACCTCATTGCTGGGAATGAAAAAGAGTCACTGGCCTTTCACAAAGAAGAGAGTTTCTGTCTAAGCAGCAGCTTCGAGTGGGCGGCAGGGTGGGGAACATCCTATAAGAGTTCTTCACCCCCTGGATTAACCACTTACACATTTATGGTCCCAAAATTCCGAACTAAAAATTTGGTTTGAAGTGGTCTTTCTTGGGGCGATGGTGTCACTAGGAGCCTGAAAGAAGGAAACTGAGAGATGCTGTAAATGTAGGCCTCGGAGACTCACAGCTAGCCTTCCATGATCAGGGACCCGTGACAGAAACCAGCAGCCACACACTTGGAAACCCACTGTGAGCATGAGCGGATGGACAGCAAACTGAACGGTGAGAGCTGTGTTTGATCCAAGGTCTGACCTTGTGCCTGGATCTTTGCCTGGGAAAAGTTACTAGTGCTGCTACCCACTTGCCCAAGTACTGCCCGGGGCAGGGCCTTGGCCTCATTCCTAGAGATGCCACCAGAAAGTTGAACTCGGGGAAAGAAGGAGCACAGGTTAAAACAGTCATTTAATGAGCACAATCACAAGGCGACAACAAAGAACAAACTCTAGACACATCCACACAGAACAGATTAGGAACCTATATACCCATATGGCCTTTGGTCGGTGTCATTGATTGGTAGTGTGTTTGCCTGGCAGGCAGGAGGCACGCAGAGAAGCTGTGGTGGAGAACGCCTATAATCTCAGCACTTGGGAGGTTCAAAGCTAGCCTCAGCTACCTTGCAAGCTCAAGGTCAGCCTGGCTACCTGAGACCCTGTCTCAAAACAAAACCCATGCAAAGTATGAAAGGACATTTAATAGACAAATGAGTCTCATGTAACCAGAAAATGAATGCAATTGAGAAAATATAAGTGAGAATGTTTAAAAATTAAACATAAAAAGTACCCTAAGTCTTTGATGGTCACTCAGTGGTAGACAGTTGTCTAGACATGAGAGACTACCAGTTCATACTCTACAGTTGCCACAGCAGAGGTGGGGCCTGAGGGGTCTGTGAGGTAAATAGCTCAAAAGGGTACATAAGATGCTTCACCTATCTGGTGACTTGGGTTTGCTCCCGAGAAACCCACAAGAGAGGAGAGAAGTGACTTACAGAAATTGACTTCCAGTTGTTCTCACTCTCTCCCCCCTCTGAACCCCACTTTATTTTTATTTTTGTGTGTGCATGCGCGCGCGTGTGTGTGTGTGTGTGTGTGTATGCGTATGTCTGTGTGTGTCAGAAGGCACTGTGTATCCTTGTGGAGGACCAAGGGTGACCAGAAATCACCTTAGATTGCTTCTACCTCCTTTATTGCTTTGCTCTGGCATTTCCCAGAATCGGCCCACCAGGACTGGAATGCAGGCCACCATTTCTGCCTGGCACTTTCACGTGAAACCTGGGATCCCAACTGAGGTCCTTTTGTGAGGAAGTCTTAACCCTGAGCCATTTCTTCTAGCCCCTGTACCCCTCCTTTCTATCTTTCATAAGTAAATTAGGTACTCAAAATGTCTCAGAAAATAGAAAAGACCTAAACTTGGATATATAATAGTAAAATTTTGGAACATAAAAAGAATAAGCATTACATTGACACTAGTTTTCCCAACAGAAGCCAGGGTGGGTCAATTGAAACCACATTTTTAAATTACGAAGGAAGAGAATATACCCAGCCCAAATATTCTTAAATATGAGAGAGTAAAGATGAGATTTTTTAGACATAATAAACCTTAGAAAGTTTAAACCACAAAAAGCCTGTCTGAAGACTCCTGGAATAAGGAATAAATGAGACTATACTAAGAATATATTAAGTATATTACACTTAAATATACTAAGTACTTAGTAGGCACATGAAAAGACATTTAAACATTCAACATATGAATAGGGACATGCGAATGAAAAGGACAGGACAGAATGAGAATGGAGAATATGTATTGGTAAGAATGTGCAGAAAGTGGAACATTTCCACTTCATGAATATGTGTGTGGGGATGAACGTATGCTGGGTACATGTGCACGTGTGTGGAAGCCTGAGATTAATATGGATCAGTCTTGATCATTCTTTGACCTTATTCTTTTGATGCAAGGTCCTTAATAAATTCAGAGTTCACCTACAGGGCTGATCTAGCTAGTAGATTGCTCTGGGGATCCCGAATCCCCACTTTCCAAGACTGGAAGTACAGAGAAGGAGCCATGTCCACCCAGCATTTGCGTGGGTTCTGGGGATCTGAACTGTGCTCTCCTTGCCTGCACAGCAAGCACTTTCATTGTTATGCTATCTCCGCAGACCCAGACACCAGAATTCAGTGCATTGCTACGAGACTGCAACATGGTGCAGTGACTATGAAAAAAAAATTTGGTGGCTGCTTTAAAAAAAATAAACATTTTACCATAAACCCAGCAATCCCACTTTTACATACTCAAGATAACAGAAAAGAAACATCCACACACAAAACAAAACAAAACAATTCATGACAGCCAGAACATGGAAACAACCCACAAAATTTCAGCAGATGAACTGTTAGTTAAATTGTGAGACAATAATTCACTGGAAGATCGTTTGTGACACAGACATCTAAATTTAATGTTTACATATACCCTAAAGAAAATGAAGGATATTATACTGGTTTAAAAAGTATATAAAAAATACAACTGTGGGATCATGTACCCAATACATTCCTAGTCCTTTCAAAAATTAGGAATGGCAAGCATGAATAAGAAATAGGAAGAAGGTGTATATAAACAAAGCGAAGGAAAAACTGGAGGACAAAGTATTAAGATTATGCAAATGAAGGACAGTGTGAAACTATGAGAATTTTCCCTAGGTGTTGCTCGAATGCAGGTATCTGAGTAAAGGACTTGAAATGACTGGACTTATGCACGCGACCACTATTCCCAGGCAGTTAAAACTGCAACTTCATAAGAACTAGAAGCTCAGCACTTGGGATGTGGAGGCTTGGATTAAGTTAAATAACCAAAATCAGAATGAACACACTTTAAGATTTTAATGATCTCATTAAAAAAGGATGTCACTTTTACTACTGTTTAGTATAATGTAGATGCCTAGTTGAATGAAAGATAAAAGAATAAAAGAACTGGGAGAGAAAATAAACTTTAAAAAAATATTTATGAGAGGAGAGACAGAGACAGAGACCACACGGGCTTCTGGGGACAGAACTCAGGTCGCCAGATTTGCAAACGACCTCCCTACCCCACTGTCTCACGGGCCCCCACTTGTTTGTAGACAGCATCTTCACGGGCAGGGGCTCAAGGTAAAATGTTCACTAAGCATGTATGAGTCTCTTGGCTCAATCCTCAGCATCCCAGCACCAGGGGAAAGATGATCATTTTCCTCAGAAAACTAAGAAAACCACAGAGGTTGCCACACAAGAAAGTTTAGGATTGGGGCTGTAGCTCGTGGTAGAGCATTGCTTGTTTAGCAGAGGTTGTGTCTCCCTCCTCCTCTCCTCTCTCTTCCTCCTTCACTTCTTCCTTTCTTTCTCCTGTCCTTCCTCATGCCTCCTCTCTGAAGTTTGACAAAATTTCTCTATGTATCCCAGGTTGGTCTCAAACTCAAGATCCAAAATCTTTCTGCCAAAGCCTCTTTTTTTTTCTTTTTTTTGGTAAATTTTCATTATTACGTGCCATGTATATGTGTACATGATGTATGTGAGTGCAGACGTGTGGGAGTCAGAGAAAACCTCTGTGGAGTCAGTTGTCTCCTTCCACCTTTACGTGGGTTCTGGGGATCAAACTCAGATCATCAAGCTTGTACAGAAAGTGCCATGGTACCAGCCCTACCTCATCCTCTTGGTTATCGGGGTTGCAGGGTATGCAGCCATGCCTAGCTAATAGCATTCTTTGACACCATAATGGGAAACTAGAGAATTCAGACTAACTTATCTTCATGAAAGCTGTAGCTGTGGAGTACCTAGAAGTTGATGTATGAGACCTTTCCAAAGGAATCCTCAGAGCACAGTGAAGACGTAAAAACTGTCTCAACAGATTAAGAAATACATCATGAACAAATAACATACCACAAGCAACTTCAAATTCTTTAACCTTCCTAAACTGCTCTACAAGTTTAATTCAACCTAAATCCAAATTTCAGCTGGATTTTGTAAAGCAATTACTCTGAGATTAATATGTGAATAAAAATCCACAGTTGGGGCTGGAGAGATGGCTCAGGGGTTAAGCCTCTGCCTCCAAAGCAAAAGGTTCTGAGTTCAGATTCAGATACCACGTAAAAACTGCCAAGTGGAAATGGCGGCAGCCTGTGCTTCTGGCCCTGGAAGGTGGAGCCTGGAAAGCTCCAGAACAAAAGCAAAGAGAAAGCAGCAAATCCAGGGTGATTCCTGAAGTCGCCCTTGGGCCTCCGCAGGCACGCACAATCTGACACACGCAAAGAAAAAAGAAAATTAAAAAGTCCAAAGCTGGTTTACTGGACATGAAGCACGCCATAAGCCTGCAGTTGTGACAAACAGTAAGATTTCTGTCTAGAAATAAAAAGACTTATTAATCAATGGAGCTCATAAACAGACCGTTGTACATATAAGAGCTTGACAAGCAACAGGTTTTTAGGGAAACTGCATTAGTAAAAGAAGAAAATAGAAGGAGGTGGACACCAGACAGATTACAATGAGATCTTGAAAGGTGACTATAAGACAAAAGTACATAAATTGGGTTTCTTCTTTCTCTCTCTTTTTGAGACATGATCTTGATATGTAGCTCAGCTAGTTTCAAACTGTACTCCTGCCTCAGCTCCTTGTATATGTTCCACCATGCCTGGCTAAAATTATGTTGAAAAAGCAAGGATTCAAGGTAGCAATAATTGCCCAGTGGGTAAAGGTGCCTGCATGCAAATCTGAGAACCCGAGGTTGATCCTTGAGAAGTACACAAAGTAACTTGTGAACATTGTCCTTTACCTCCACTAACATCATGGCAAAGATTCTCCTCATTTCCTCTCTCTTCCTCTCCGTCTCAATTATTTAAAAAAAAAAAAAAAAGGCAAGGATTTTTGTCAGTAAAAAATGTCATATACTAAAAGACAAGTAATAGACTAAAACGCAACAGTGACAACATCTAAAATTGATGAGATTAATATCTGCAACAAAGAAAGTATGACTGAATAATGAACAAAGATGGACATGCGATCCACAAAAGGGGAAGCTAACCAGAGCTATAGCCTCATAAGAGGCAATAAGGAGCTAGACAGTCTAGGGTGTCTTCAACAGAGGGGAGCAGGAAAGCAGGGTGGTGAGATGACAACAGCAAAGTACAGCAGCATGGGAGATCTAGGAGAGTGGAAAGGGTTGGAAACATTGTAGCAGAGCACCAACCGAACAGGACTACTTAGGAGGCTACACTTGCATAAGGGGCACATAACCAAAAAGGCGAGAGTGGGTGTCTGCAGGATAGAGTGGCTGGCTGCAGAATGAGGGAAGGGAATGCTTTTGTACCGACAGCACGCTATGCTCCAATGCACTGAGCCAGGGTTACCGCTAAATCAATATTCCCCTTATTTTGTAAGTCAGGGAGAGGGCTGCTTTCATTGGGTTTTTCTTTTTTCATGCCTGTGTACTAAGCAGTGATTACCGCCATCTTTTTCTGTTTTCTTTTTTAAACATGGTTTTACTTTCAGTAGGAAAGACAGAAACAAGAGGAAGCATGCACTTAAAAAGCAAAAGGAAAGACAGGGAACAGAACTAAAGTGAGCGCCACTGTCACAGCCGAATGAAGAGAGGCTCGAGGCGGCGGCATATCTCATTGCAAGTGACAGTTTGGTAGTAGAGCCACGTGAGCCCAAGTCTGCCCATGGCACCCATGCCATGCCATGCCACACTCCTGGGGGAACAGAGGAGGGACATACACCAGGACGTACACGACGCAAGTAACTATGCAGAGACAGAAAAAGACAGGCATGTCAAGGCACTCAGCCTGATGTGTAGCCTGTAGACCTGCACAAGGAGGCTGCCACTGTCCCTTGAAAAGCACACTCGCACACACAATGTCCAGTTCTTGAACCCGTATCTGTTCTTATGGTCTTACTTCCAATCGAGTTTTTTGTTTTTGTTTGCGATACTGGCAGATGTGTCCAATGCCTTAACTGTACATGCTAGCCCAGCTAAGTGCTCTGTCGACTCAGTGTATCCCCAGTCTGAAGAAAACATTTCCCCCTCAAATCTGTTATGAATGTACAGGAAGCAATATCACACAGTCCAAGCACCGTTTTATCAAATCTCAAGGATGTGATCATTTATTGTCCAAAGTAAACATTTGACAGTCATTTGCTAGACATGCAGAGACATAAAAGATACTATGGTTTTACCTGCATTAGCCTCAGTGCCATCAATAAGAGTACAACTGTGGGATTCAACTACTATGTGCTGGTGCGGAAATTTCCAGGAAAACTAAAGGAGACTGGTTTGGCTGAGGGTCTAGACACTGACCTAGGAAGATGCTCCCTGCACCCACTGTATACCATGTGTGACCCTCTGTGCTTTTTCTTTTTTTTAGCCAAGTGCAAGAATAACAATAAAAAAGACATTAAATTCAGTATCCATTCTGTCTTCACCCTTTTCTGAGTTAAATCTAGTAGGAAGTACTAGTACTGAGAGGAAAAACCACCTTTCCATCAAGTGCAACTATTTCTTGAAGAAAAAAAAAACTTACGCCAGCCTTGTTCATTGAGGATGCATTTAAATGGAAAAATAAGAAAAAGCATTCATACCGCATTTCACTTTCCTTTTCTAGACAGGATGGGGCTGCACTGGCCTGTCCGGAGGGCTGAGCTGCAAGGTGCCCCATGTGCAGTGTGCTACAACTGCTACCTTACTGTAAGGCTCTCATGCTCCTGGCTATGTGTAGCTGGTGACCCTGAACTGATTTTCCTGCTCTCACCTCCCAAGTACTGGGGTTACAGGCATGCACCGCACATCCAGTTGCAGACCATTTTAAAACATTTTTATTGTTGATTTATGTGACTGATCATGTTATGGCGTGGATCACACCTCACGTTTACCACTGCATGTAACATCGTGAACAAGCTTATGCGCAAGCCTCTGCATTTCCCCCTTAAAAGCAAAGTATCTTTGACATTTGGCTTCCAACCCCTTCTAGGCTTCTTTCCCCTCCATCCCCCCCACTACTTTCCTGGGGCTCTGGATGGCCATGCACCTCCACAGTGAAGGGGGGAAACCAGCTTTCTGCTTGCACACAGCACCATTCATTCCTAGATGGCTGGCCTTCATCCAGCTCTGAGAACTGGCCTTCACTTCTCTGAACCAAGGTTATCTCATTCTGAAACACTTAACTCCTTGGACAGCTTGTTTCAAAAAAACCTTCATTTCTGCGTACTGAATACAAGTAAAAACAAAATTCTCCCATGCATGGTGGCTCAGGTCTGTAATCTCACTATTGGGGAGGCAGAAGTAGACTGCACAGCCCAAGGTAAGTCAGGGGCTTCAAAGAATACTTAAATGTCTTAAAGACACGTATAAAGTATATATGACTGAGTAAAGCTGTTTATTTAGAGCTGTATGTGCGACATAGGTCAATAGTATATTTTTAAATGCATCCATCAGAAATGGCTCCTTTAATGTGTTAAAACTGTGTGGTCAGATTAACCTCATTTTTTTTTTTTGGAAGGGATTGTGTTTAAACACTTCTCAGAGGTAGTAACTCACAGAAACACACAATCTGGTCCTTAAGAATTAATGTAAAGGCATCTGATCCACATTCATTTGAACTTTCTATTCCAGGTATCTTCAAGACACTAAAAATGCACAGTATAAAAAAACAAGAAAAAGCCATTTAAGCCACTCTCATTTTGAGGCATGTTGCCCACATGGCCAGCTGCGGAGTTCTCCAAGCTTTCTAGCTCTTCGTACTCGTCTCATCCTCCCCCTGGATTCTCAAGACTGAATTCTGTTATTGTCTCTGCTTTTCCTAGAAGTTCTAAATAAACAAGGCTTTGGATGATGATCACTCAGCTGTTAAAGCATTTGCCTCAGCTATCCAGATGAATGTAAAATGTGGGGCCGGTGATGTGGCAGGTTGCCTTGAACTCTAGCCCCGGAAGGTGGAACCTGGGTCCCCAGGGCAAAATGGCTAGACTAGTCTTGTAAGCAAGACCTAGTCTGGAAAGAATAAGGTGGGAGAATGATCAAGGATGACTCACCGACATGCATGCCCCCCACACCAGTCCTGCTACCGCAGCGAGCACTGGACTGCCTTCAAGAACTCCCACGGCTGCCTGCTGGAGCTGAGCAAAGGGACCCTCAGAACGACCTACCTCCCATTGTCACTCCTCCCTGCCCTTGGAGCCTGCCTCAAGCTCTAGCTGCTTCTCTGGGCCTTCCTGCACCCTTCTCCGCTGCTTCCTCCTACATAGAACCCACAATTCTGACGTTTTATGAACTTTTCCAAGTGACTGGCAACTGTTTATGAATACGGTTAAGTGGGACATGCATGCCCTTTCCTTCCCTATCCACAGCACCGTGACAGACAAATCAACGCTACAGTGGAGCGTTCACAGGCAAGTTACCCCAAAACACGACAGACACGAGAGTAATATTTACATTTTTCTTTATTTAATACAATAAACACAACATATACAAAAAGAAAAAACACTCATGTAAAAGATCCTGTCGCAAAGGACAAGAAACACCTACACTGAATCAAATAAGGCTCTCGCTCCAAAATGAGTTGCTAGTCACACCTGGAACATAAGCAAGACTGTTGCAAAGTAAAATCAACCAAAGCCCCTGCACTGAAGGGAGTGTGTCCACAGTTACTAAGTTCACTGAGCTGTACTGAGGAATGTTTATGCTCTCTCATGTGTCCAAATTGCAGCAGCGTTTTATGAGATGTGAGGGATTTTTGGCTAAAAGTTTTCACCTGCCTTTTCTTTTTTCTTAGGAAAGTTTTAAGAGCTCTCTAAAATCCAGAAATCAGCCGTGTGTGGAAAGCTTCGCCATCAGAGTTCAAAGGACATGAACTAAGACTGAAAAGGTGAGATGGCAGTGGGAAGAGTGACCGCCCCAGCGGCTTCCCGGCAGCTGGATCAGGGGGCTGCTGAGGAGAGCTGGAGATTCTCCTCAGCTCAGTGCAGGGGCAGTAGCAGCAGTTTGTCCATATTCCTGCTCTGAGCTGAGCCAGAAATTAAACAAGCACCAGTCATCTCAAAGAGCTTTAGACAAGCGCGTGAGCACATGTGCACGCGCGCACACACACACACGCGCGCACACACACACACACCCATTCATGTGTCATCACCAACCCTTTTATTTAAAATTATCTTTTACTAAAATAATACAAAAAAGGGAGACAGGTATATTTACAAAACCCCATGGCTGGTACAGTACATAATTTTTAAGACACACTAAATGCTACAATCTTTCAGGTCCTGAGATTATTACAGATATCAACTCAAAAGTTTGTATTCAGGTCCAGTTTTAAAGGAGAAAAAAAAACCCCAAAATATTAAGTCACACACTTATTTGAAATACGGCATGTTCCTTCAAGTCAGCAACAGCACGCTTTCCTCTGAGCAGAGGCAGCAGGGCACTGGGTGCCTTTGGCCTACGGGACCAGAGTTCCTTAGCTTAGGCTCCTTCCTGGGAGGCATCTCGAAGTGGGGGGCTAGAGGAAGGGGACCCATGCCCACAGGGAAGCTCCTCTGTAGGATGCACATCTCCTGCTGACAACCTAGTATCTTTCTCTTATCCAAACTCATTCTGTAGCAGATAAGATGTGCTTACCCAGACTAAAAATCAGACTCATGTTTCCCAGGTATTAACAAACTGGTCTGCAGTTCCACAATAATTTTTACAATTACAAATAAACCTTGCTCATAATTAAAGAGAAAAAACACCCATTGCTTAGTTACCTTGGTTAGGCTTTAATTCATTATTTGGGACATAAAATTTTCACCAGCCAGATATTTACTTCCCTCTTCTTTAAAGTGTGACCATGTTCAATAAGTGAAATACTTGGGAGAACCTCAAGTTAATATACTGTCCTCAAGAACAATTCAGAACTTTCGATAATTTGCAGAGTGAGACAGTTGTTCAGTGACTGACACTTGACAAGAGGTCACTGCAATCCTGGATTTTTTTTCTCTGGAGGCCAGCCCTGCGTAAGAGGAACCTGGGAAGGAAACCAACCTCTCCTAAGGGTGGCCCCACACATCAGAAGGTGGATGTGACCCGTGATGTAGGCTTAGTCGTAACCTAACGAAAGCTGGTCAAAATTGGCCAACTTTCTCACTGTATAAAACATATACCTTCATCAACGAGAAAATATTCTTTTCCCTTTAATGCTGCTAGCCAAATTGGGGGGAATCACCAGTAGTTTTCCAGTGTGGAAAAGAATTCAGATTCCTAACAGAGGGCATAAAGCCCTTGAAGATACTATTAATAAGCAAAAGGGAGGAAAGCTTATGGTTCTAAGTATAAAAACCCAAGACAGGTATGATAATTTAAGTACATAATGTCAACACAGACAAACTTGCTAACGGGTGATCTAGGTTGTTGGGGACCTTGAGGACAGATGGAGCTGTTAACTTCAAAAACGTAAGTATTTCCATGTTATCTTGGGTAATAGTCATCTTGTGTGTATTTCCATTAGATTTTCATTAGTACTCTATTATCAATACCTAAAAACTAGACTTCAACCAGGACTATATTATTACAGCAAAACAGTAAGAACTAATAGTTTGTGAGGAACATAAAATCCATCCTAAGGATGCAGCGGCCAGCCTGACTCAGACTCCAGCAAAGGAGCGCTGTCCAGAGGCAGGGGCCAGCGAGGCGGGTGGTCACCAGGAAACCCCGACGAAGGTCTGTTTCTTCTCATAATCCTGACAAGTACTATTCAGGAGGAAGTCATGAAACAAACCCTACCAGATGTAAAGACATGTGTTTTTGCTGTTCTGTAGGGCTGCATCTGAGCAAGTGCCTTGCGCATCCTAGGAAGATCTTGCTCTACCCCTGCACTGAGCTACCCCTCAACGCATGAACTGTATTGTTGTTTAATACAAATGAAGAGAGAAACAGTTCCAATCACTAGTGATCACTGCTGATGTTTCCCAAGTCCTGGGCTGTGCGTGGACCCTAATTACAGAACCAACATTTCAAAAGCATGACTGACCTGTGTGCCTCACTGTGAAGTGTCCAAAGTTTGAAAACTGACCAACCATGAAAGGCAAACACAGGAAAAGGCTGAGAGTAGAAATACAAGGCAAGGAAATTAAGTGCAGATAATAACAGCAACTCCGCATGCAAGAGGAAAGGGTAACCTAGCATAGGCTCCTCAAAGGCATTTCCACTAAACTCTGCCTATCCTCTTTTGGGGTGTAAACAGACCCTTGGCGCTGCAGGCTCTACCTTTGAGTTTGCTGGGGACACTGGACGGACAAGGAGGATGAGACTGAACACATCAACCTTCTCTCCCCAGATCCAACAACAGAGCTGATGGTGTAGCTCACACCCGGGGAAAATGAGAACTAAAGGAGTGAAGCAAGACTGGAACATAAATATTCACGGCTATTTTAAATCAGTGTGGCCCATCCATTCAGCCCCGTCACCCTGGACTATCTGCTTCATAAAAACCCAGAGACATGGCAATACCAACTGCACTCTACATAAGTGGCAGGATCTTCAGTGAGCTTTTAGACAGGAGGCACGCAAAATGTCTATTTCAGTGTAACAGACTTCTGTTAATTTTAACCCTTCAGTCTTATTTCGTTGGAGAAAGAAGGAAACGTGGAGAACGAAGTTTCTACACAGTCAAGTTAGTGGCAGTTAACTAAGGCCTTACCTGGAAAAGTCAACCAAAGCCCCAAACATGATGGGGGGGAGGGGTGAAGGGAGACTAGGGTCAGAGATAGTCCCCACCTCCGGGGTTAGCCTGGACCCTAGCCTGCTCACTCGGGCCTAGTGTAGTCTCCTCACTCACTTGAGCTGGGTGTGCTGCAAACTTCCTCCCTCCCCCCCTCGCTCTTTCTTTCTTTCAACTCTAACCAAAAATTCAGCATCTATTTTTTTCTGGTTTTTTTTTTTTTTTTTTAACAATAAAGTAATTGGAAGTAAAGATAAAATTATCTTAATTTCCTCCTGGGAACTAGGAAATTATGTTTCCTTCCAACCTGACCATCCCTACCCCTGTGCCAGCTACAGAATGAATACTGCTGCTCCTGTTCGCCAACAATCTTAGCAGCTGACAACTGCAACTCTTCCATGGGTTGAAGAAGCATAAAACACAAGGGAGGCTGACTAAAAACACACAGAACCGCCTCTATGTAGTGCCTGCCCTCCAGGGCAGCCAGTCAACCTAGTTACATGACGACTCTGCAGTACCTCATTTACAAGGAAGAGGAAACTCCCATTCCTTCTTAGAAACTTAATTATCTATTATACCAAACGAGTAGGAGGAAATCAGATTGAGAAGATAGGAAAGGGAGGCAAATAAACTCTTCAGTATCATTTATCAACGTTCATCAGTCATCCAAATTTTATCTTAGTTCCACAACCTTCACAAACATCACAGAAATATCATAAAGAGCTAAAAAAATCTATTTGTAGTTGAGAAACTTTTATGCCATCCCCTGCTTTAGTAATCTTAAATTTTATGCCCCTATAAATATGGTATGTTTAAATAAATATTATCTAAATTAAAATTCCAGTGACTTTTTTAGCTTAAAAATCATAGATGCTTTGTACCCACAATAAGGAAAACATTTTTCAGCCTCTGTAAGATGATAATACTATCTTTAATTATATAGGACATTTTAGAAAAACTCAAACTATTTCTGAAATAGTAAAATCTGCTATATTTGGGAGGTAGGTGATAATTATTATACCCAAATGTCGCATGGGTAATCTGAGGCACAAAGGTTAAATGACATTCCCCCTTGACACAGGAATTCAGGAATTCGTATGACTGACCTCCAGCTGCCCAGCAACGGTTCTGCCACCAGTCTCCTCTTCCCGATTAAAAGTGTATTAAAAAGGAGGTATCTGGTAAGTTTATTTGCACTGTGTTTTTTGAAGACTAGCTGAGTTTAGTCTCAACATATCAATATTTGTTTTCAGCAATAAATGGATGAATCTTAAGACACAAGTTATGTGATTTTGTTCAAATTACATTATTTTGCAAAATGTAATCATCTGGCACGAAGACTGAAGAATCTCTCAAGTATACTATTTGAAGTATTTCTTCAATATCTGAAGTATTTCTAAGTTTACTACTATTTTCGAAGATATGTAGCTATATGATCTCTTCAAAAATTGTTTTCCAGAAGAAAATACATTTTAATTTTGACACAGTTGCCAACTTCCTCCAAAGTGTATTCAGACAGCAACCTGGGCTCTGGCTCTAGCCTCTAGGTGCCTGTCACAGGCACCGCACCAACTAGACCTGTGATTCTCTGTGATTCTGGTGCTCTCACATGTTACTGCTGCCACGTTTGAAGTGTACTGAACAGTGGGTCATCCAGGAGTCAGCGAGCTGCTGAGCTACACTTGTATAGAGCACACAGTAACGTGTATCATATATATTTGTTAACGTCTACAAAAATTCAAATGGGGAAGATGGCATCTTGTGAAGAGACCCATCTTCATCAACTTGAGAGCACTTCAAGCCAGGCGGAGGTGTGTGATACTGAGGAGTATTCTGAAAGCTGCCTCGGACCATCAGCTCAGTGCTCTGCCTGTTCATATGCGTGGCTCTCAACAAGTAAGAGGAGTACTATACACATGCCAGGCCGGCAGCCTGAGCCCCGACTTTGTATTTAAGAATGTCTGAAAAATGGTTTCAAAGGAGGAGGAGGAGGAGGAGAGGAAGGGGGAGGAGAAGAGAAAGGAAGGAAGGAAGGAAGGGAGGGAGGGAGGGAGGGAGGGAGGGAGGGAGGGTAGGGGGTGAAGGAGGGAGAATGAAGAGAAGAGGGAGGGATTGAGGGAAGAGAGAGAAGTGAGTTCTTTTTCGATAAGATGTCCTCTCTATCCCTAAAACAGCTACACCAAACCATCAGAAGAACCCTCACCCCACTCCCTCCCTCCCTCAGCATAAAGAACGACCGAACTACCAGACAGAAAGCCCTCCAACGCACAAAGCATCGATTCCCTGAGACAAAGGCCTGATCCAAGTGTTTTAGAAGAATAATATAAGCATTTTACTAGAGCTAAGAAATTATTTACAAATTAAACCTTTCTCCTAGAAGTTTTTTATAACACAAAATTGCATAACATGTTTGTGATCAGTTACCTACTGCTATACTTCTGTTTCATCTGTACAGAAGCAAAAGCACCCCCAGAGAAAAACAAAGTCACACATGCGCAGTAAAAAGCCAAAGTGCCCCTTTAAGAACTTTAAGTCAGGAAACCAGTGTGTTGGAGAGTAGGGGAGTTCTAGAGTTTGGCCTGGATTACAAATTTTTCTCATTCTATTTCCAACTTGAAAAATAAGACAAAACTAACAAATAAAGCAAACAAATTCAAACTAGCAAACAAAACTAGCTAACACCAACAATATAGAGACCAGTGTGCTTTTGTGGTACTCTCCTAAAAATATATTTCTTCTATACATGAGTCAAATGATATGACAAAATCTAGAAATAGAGAACTGTAAATCAAAGTCAACCAAGGCAGGCAAGTTCATCTTCCAAATGTAGCAGCAAATATGACAGACGATTGGAATTCTAGAAATGATTCCAAAGGACAGAGTTCTGTTATCAATGGCAGTTAACAGTAGAATTTTCATTTCAGAGTCTTGAACCAAGTAGAGGTGGAAAGGGTTTTGGGGAAGAGGGTAACCAGAGGACAAAGACTAGAGGTACCTTTCCAGCCCTGTGTAGTAAACAGTTTAAATCTGCTTTGGAAAAAATATCCCAGGTTAAAGATCTGTTCCAATAAATTGTTTTCCAACAGGTGTCAAACCCACAGTTTTTGAGCACTTATGTGCCTGGTACTTCCCCTAACATTGATCCAAACAAACCTTATTCAGAATCTGTGATAGAAACAATGTAATTTGGGCTAACAACATCCATCAAAGGGTAGTGGGCGTAAAGAATGTACTGAAAATCTTCAGTTCCTCAAAGCATACTGATTGTTTTTATTCAAGAATGACCTCACTACTTTTCCCAAAACCTTTTTTTCAGGTTGTTTTAAAATCATGATTTGTTATCTGATCTCAGAAGCATATAATATAGAGCTATAATTTAATTATAATGAAAATTATTGCTTGCACTTACTCTGAGCTCAATGAGCTTGACACTTTGCTCCCAAACAGTCTCCAACCAAGGTTCAGCACTGCTGTCTCTGAGGACAGCTCTGCTGACCGTTATTGCTTGTGAATACTGAGGAATACCTTGTATGTATATACAGTAACAGCGTGTATATATATATATTATCAGTAAAGGCAATTTCAAACATAAGACAGTTGGAAATGAACAGCTTAGTCTTCCTGAATTAAGAATCCCGGTGAGTGGGATATGTGTGCTGATTACTTTTGCAGTCGGATGTTGCTAATGCTCTTTAGAAATACATGTTACTCTACAGATATCCTTTCCAGTTACCATTTTAAAAATAACATAATTTGATTTCTAAGTGCAAAAATACAGTATGAGTCACAAATCTGTTAAAAAATAACCAACTTATTATGCATGTTTTCTTTTAGTAATAAAAACTGTAAAGACAGGCAACCATTAAGTATGGACACCATCTTCAATGTTATGAGCTAGAAGAGAAATTTTTGTATTTACATGTAGAAAGAAGAATTGATTCATTTGTACAATGTAGAGAGATGTTGAAGTAGGGATCTGAGCAGTTCTTCAGAAATCAAGACTGAGAGGAACGAATAGTCTCCATATGATATTCTCAGAGCCAAGGATCTTCAGATGTTTTACATAAGGACTTAAGGAAATTGGTAATCATCTTCTAATAATGACAAGGAGCCACTGGGGATCTTCATATAGCATGATTTGAAACTGATGGATTTAAGAAACTACAATCATTATTGTTTGACTTTGAATAGCAATCATTTTATATGAATGTATGTACACTCACGACCGACCGAGACACACACACACACACACACACACACACACAGAGTTATCAGCAGGAAGAGCTAAACAAGCACTGATTCTCTCCTGGTAAGACCAAATGAAACCTCAGGCTACCTTCCCAAATTAGAACTCCACCCCCACCACCCCAGGGAGCACTGGCAAACACAGAAGAGGTCCCTCACACTGCACTGAATCAAGAACTAAGAATCCACAATTAAGAAAAAAATGAAAATCAACATACCAAATTCATGTCAAAGCTCTGTGCCACGTCCCAGCTGTCTCCAGAATGTCTACTGGTACACACGACATCCTATTTCTTTTATTGGAGAATTAAATTTCTAGAGTCAAAAATTTTTATCAATGATTCCTTGTTTGTTTTGTTTTAGTTTTCCAGATGGGGTCTCCCTGTCTGGTAACCTAGGACTCAAACTCACTCTGTACTCCTGGCTGCCTCACCTCATTTTCTGCCACAGCCAGCTGAGTGCTGGGATTACAGTGTGAGCCCCACACCCAACTTCCATGATTCTTCTGAAATAATCATTTTCTCTTATGGTAACAAGCGCTTGGAACTATGGTTTTCAGTTATTTGATGACTTTCTTTTTTTGCTACAAAGTGAACCAATGTGACTTTGAGGTCAGGATATGAGCACAGGGATATACACACCTGTAGTTATCTGTTTATATTCCATAGAATATTCGAGACCTTTGTTTATTAAATAAAAAAAGGGTCTATTTAACACTCTTATTTGAGTCAACTTATTGGTATAGAGTAACATGTAAGAAAACACGGAAGAAGCTTTGTTGCTACTATTCTAGTGCTTTTTTTTTTTTAAGGGTTTAGTCATCCTATTGGATCAAAATTACATCATTTAGAGCTTGTACCTATTCTTGGGTATAATCTGAAAATACTCTAAAATTTAAAAATTTAAAATTCATTAGACACCAGAATAATGTAGAAACAAAACTTAAAAAAAAAAAAAAAAAAAAACCCAGGAGAACTGTAAGTTTTTCCCTTAATATCCTTTGTTGACTCATTTGTATACGGAAACTATAAGTAAAGAGTCTTATTATCTGTAGGTTTACTTGAATACCAATACTCTGAATAAATATTAGTAAAGCTTTCAGATACCAAAATGCTGCAAACATTTTTACTACACTGAATAGTGGGAATAAAACTACATTTGTGATTGTTATAAACACAAACCCTTGTACATGTAGTAATCTCAATGTATAATTACGCTCTTCAAAAATGCCATCTCGAAACTAAGGAAAAAAAGGTATCTATGCTATTTGGGTGACCCACAGGGAAACGGATGTAGTACACACTGGCAGCTAGAGTCACCTAAGTACCACTCACGGAGAGAATGAAGGAGCAGCTGTGCGTGTGCACACTGGGCTTCCCGACTCTGGGCCCACAAGGAAAGAGCAGCAAGGCAGCAGTCTGATAACAAAGACCCAGCTCTCAAGAGAAACGTGAACGCAGCCACACTTGAACACCAAGACTAGAAACATCACCAGATGCACAAATCACCTGAAGAAGAGCTAAGTACCTACTTCTGCATGGAAGATGAGGTTGACCCTTTCACAAAAAGGGAATTCTAAATTTTGTCTTTATAGAGCAACAGGCTCCATTTCTTGACTTTAAAAATCTGGATGATATAGTAATATATATCGCTGTGCTAAAGTAACTTTCCTGAAGCATCTTTAGTCCACTGATTTCCACAGGGAATTGCTACATACTGGAGAAGATTCAAGTGTGCTCAGGATATTAGAGGGTACAGTATTTCTTCAGCTACTGTCTGGACAGGGTCATGCAATTGTTTAGTGGCAAATGAGCTACATCATCCACTTAGACATGATCATTTCTCCTGACAAACTGGACTAATTCTACTTCTAGTTGCTTTTATTATGTACTTATGTCTAAGGTGTTCAGATCCAACCCCCCGGATGGATGGCCATTTACCCAAATCCTCTCAACTTCCTTCCTCCTCCCCATGGAAAAATCAAATTTGTACTCTGTGGGTTTGACAGCTGAGTCTCATTCAAGTCAGTTAACAGAGTTACTTTGTTTTTTGTTTTTTTTTGTGTGTGTTTTTTTTTTTTTTTTAAAAGAAGAGACCAAGAGTCACTAACTTTGCACAAAAGCATTTCTTCCTCCTGCACCTGGCTTTGCTCAAGTAATGATTCCTTTCCTTCTCTTCCTCACCACAGTGCTTGGGACGAGAATGTAAACATGGACAGAACAGCAGCCCTGTGACCACAGAAGGACTTTCCCATCAGGTAGATCCCGTCAGCCAGCCAAATGTTTCCTCTCTCTGCTCGCTGGGAAGTCACTGAGATTTCCGTGGTAACTTAGTGTCCCCTTTACTTTGGCCTCCATCTGAGAAAAGAAATGTTAAATTGGTATTGTTTGGCATATTGTTTAAAAAAAAAAGGTAAGAAAACAAAACAAAGAAATGGTTAGCTTTTAATTCCTATGTGATGTGAACGACCTCTAAAATGATAACTTTTAATATCTCATATGCTGATAGCATTACAGGTGATTGAACATGGGAGATAAACTCATTGACAATCCCCTTATTTCAAATGGCTATAAACTATTTAAAATCCCATCTGAACAAGCGCCTACAGTTTCCTTCATAGTTGAGCATGTTCAATGCTGAAAGAATTAGAAGGGAACCAGACACAGTGCCTACTTTCAAGGAACCCACCACATGCTGCTTCCTTTACTGTTTATAGAGAAAACATGGACTAACCTACTGAAACCTCAGCTAAGTTATTTTTTAAAAAAGGAAGAGGAGAGATAAAGGGGATACCTTGGCAAGAGTAGGACTAAATGGCCCAGAGATGGCAAACGGAATATAGAAAAAGTCTCCAAAAGTTCATAGCCTTAGCAAGGAAAATGAAGTCCCAAAGACAACCCAGGACTGAGGGAAAAAAAAAAGGGAAGGAAACTCTTACTTCAAAAGAGAGACAGGATGGTGACAACATATAGGTATTAAAAGGAGCAAATCGTTACAGTAAGTTACAGACTCTTAAGGCTGAGAGGGGCCACAAAAGTCAGGCAGCAAGGTCCACTTATGTGATCTCAATGACTTTGAAAAACACAAAATAAATGAAAAAAGACACAAAGTACTGCAAATCTTTAGGAGAAGCAGTATATATGTAAGAAAATTATTTCCAAAGCTATATAAACAGTACTATTAAAATATAACAGAATAGACATCTATATTTTTAGAAAGAAATGATTTGATCTGTGGTATAAATTTATGAAATGGCATGACACTTTGAAAAAAGGATTATATTTCATTAGCAAAATAACAACCATGTTAAATGGATTGCAAAATTCTTTTTTAAACACTTATTTATCCTGGTGATCGGAGCTGAGCACCTCAGACTTAGGCACATAATAAAATATGCACTTTTGCAGTGGTCAGGGACAACTTTTGGAAGTGGTTCCTTCCTTCACTGCTGTGGGCTCTGGAAACAAGCCCAGGTCATCGGGTTGTGCACAGATGTCTTTGCTAAGCTGTTTTACCATTCCCTACCTAGTTCTTACAAATAAAATTTTATTGGAGCTCAGCTATACTTGTTTACACATTATTTATGGCTTTTTTATTTTTCTTTTGCATATGTGTGTGTGTACATATATGTATGAGTATACAAAAGAGGACACTGAGTGAGTGTGCCTGTGGCAATCCAAGGATGACATCCACAATCATCCTGGATTGCTCGACCCTTTCAGCTTTGCTCTGGGACTTCCCAGGCTCTGCCTTCTTAGGTTGGAATCACAGGCTTCCACCATTTCTGCTCAGCATTTCTATGTGGGACCTGGGATCTGAGCACAGTTCCTATTGCTTAAGAAGCAAAGGCTTTAACTCCTGGGCCTTCATTTCCCTAGCCCTTTATGGATGTTTTAACAGCATCCGTAAAGTTGGATAGAAAAAAAAGTTGATAGAAAGACCGTATGACCTACAAAGTCCAAATTTATTTACTAATTGGTTTTTATGGAGAAAGTTGATTGAGTTCCGTTTTAGATAAGCTTAACATAACTCATATTAACTGGACTCTGTATTTATCAGAGAAGAAACGTTCAGTTATTTTCATTAGATTCCCACAGAAAGTCTATTAAAAGCATCTTGTTTTCAATTTGTAGGAAAGAGAAGTGATCATCAAGTTTCTAATTAGTTTGTTCAAACTGGCAGTTCTATAATTTAAAATAACCCAAGCTGGATTCTCAAATTCAGTCTTAATATTCCAAAGTGATTTTTAGAAGGAAAATTTTAAACTTTTAACTTAATCCTATTTCTTTTCTTGCTCTGGAACAATGACACTGACTGGACAGTAAGATTATTCACAAGAGCTGGAATACCAGGGTTTCTTTGAGTATAATTATTGGCAGGGGTCGCGTCCATGTCAGTTGAAAAGTCAGGGACACAGACAAGTGCCTGCCTTCCACTGTCATCCTAACGAAGGTGGCTCAGTGTACTCGTCAAGGTGAGTCTTGGGCACTCACCGCAGGAGATTAAAGACAATGCATTGCCTCAAGGTTGCTGCATAATTCCCATTAATATTTCTGCCCTATGGATAATGGTAAACTGACTTAGAGTTTCTAATGAAGTGGAGGACATCTGAGCAGTTACTTCTCCTTAAGGAGTCCTGGAAATGATCTTCAGCACACTGCATCAGCAGCCTTATCAAAGTCAAACACTGGAATAAACAAAAACATGAGGCTGAAGTATTATACACTATGCCCACAGTCCAACACCAGATTTCAGAGTGGGCTGGTTAGGCTGCATAGATAGAATTCACAGCTTGGATCAAATTAATTTAACCATTCCTAAGATACAAAAATAATTTTTCAAATTTATAATTATTGTATGTGAAAGTGTGTCACAGCATGCCTACAGTGTGTACATATGTGTCGCAGCATGCATATAGTGTGTGGAGGCAAAGTTTTGGGTGTGAGATCCCAAGAAAGGAGGGTCAGAGGGATTAAAGAGAAAAGGGAGAGAAGAAAGGAAAAAAAAGGAAGAAACATAGAGAAGGGCATGGGTGGGAGCAGAGGAGAACAGAGAAGGAAAAGAAAAGGAGGAAGAAGGAAGAAAGTAAAAGAGAAAGGCACTTCCTGACTTTGATCTCAAATACTTTTTCATGTATTATTTTGGACAATAAGTTTGCTTATTTTTCTGATTAAATTTCCCGTTCTATTAATGGAGATCATATCATTCAATAATTTGTTATAAGGGCTGAATTAGCTAAACATATGGAAGCTGTCACAAGACTAAATGGCACAGTAGGCTTTCAATAAGTGTAAATTAACCCAATCACTGCACTATTTTTATGAACCCTTCTCTTAGTCATTACTTCCATATAATAAACCATTCAAAAGGCTCTTCTCTTAAGTAACAAAAGATTTCATTCACTTTTTTCCTTTCTCTTAAAAGGAGTTTGTTGTCAATGAAGATTCAGTCATGAAAATTTTTTGCAACCTTTGTCATTCCATTCACACTCCTTCCAGAAATGTTTAATCTATGAACACTTATAAATAAAGAGAGGAAGAAACCGGTGGCTTTCTTACCATTAAATGTTTGCTGTAAGTGTGTAGGCAGAGGTGAGTGGGAAAGTGTTGCTGCATGCTGACTTCCTGGCTGTAAACTCTTTAGTAAATCTGAGAGGAAAACACACTTGTCAGTGACCCTTAGGCTGGAGCCTTCTTCCATGACACATAAAAACAGTCTGACTTCTCTAATGCCACAGGAAGTCAAGCACCTGACTCCAGGGACCTTCTAAAACTGCAACACATGCATTAAATTTTTTTTTCTTCTGTTAAGTATAGAAGAGTATGCTAGGTATACCACAAAACTTTTGACTTTCTCTTACAATTAAGACAGAAATGTGATATAGATGGTTTTTTCATTTTTCAAACTCAAAATCAAGTTCTAGAGTCCAATACGTTGACTTAGAGATTAAATAAACTATGTTTCTCTGAAACATAATCTGTAATCTTTCTTAACTTCAACTCTCAGAATAAATCCACAAGGTTCCCTTTCTGCCAAACCAGAGTGCCAAGTAACAAAAGAGCCCACTTACTCTGGGTCAGGCTATGATGGAAAGCGGCTGAGGTAGATCCCGAGGTGGTTGTCACTCCAGCTGTGTCCGTTCCAAAGCCAAGTAGCTCCAAGGGGAACTGGAAGGGCATGGTCACTGGAACAAGGCCACCCAGCATCCCAAAAGGAGTCACATTTTGATTTGTTACAGACAAAGGTGATGTCATGAGAGTCAGAGGTGAGGCATTAGCCAACAATGATGCTCCTGCTGTGGACTGTGCAGAAACCAGGGGTCAAAAGAGGTACACAAAGTATTTCACCTAAATTGAGATACTTTATTTAACATCCTCATGGATGCAAGACTGTGTCTTTTATCTATCTTTTAAATGTGAAAAAAAAAATTAAGACTGAGTTGGAAAAGTTATTCTAAAAAGTTGCTAATGAAGATTGTGAAAATTTGCAAACCTATCTGAAGTGCCTGTGTCCTCAGCTCTTCACCAACTCTGCAGTGCCCATTCTCTTTCCATACTTGGCACCTCCGCTGTTCTAGTTTTGCTCCATGTACATAGAACTGAGTCACTACCAAGTAATTCCATGCAATTTCACTGCTCATTTTCCCATTTGTTTCAGCTTTCCTGGCACCAGCCTGCAGATGCCATCCTCTTTTGAGCCCTGCTCTGCCGCCTTTATTTCACCAAGCAGCTGAAAGAGATGAAACCATTCAAAGGCACCTTTGTCCATGGCCTTACTTGGCCTACCCCAAATCCACAACTGCCTGGCTTATGCCATGAAGGCCCCAGCATGCAGCCAGAACAGCACTTTCCATGTTTCCTCTGCCATCACGCATACAGAGAACCCTCTTTTATTTTACTCTTTAGATAACCATGCTATAATTTCTGGATCTCTCTCAACTATTAACAACCCAATGTTATTTGTATCACTTTTATTTTCGAACTCACTGAATGACAGCCTTCATTTTCCACATTATCTTGTTTCTCAAGAACTGCGGAGAGCCAGTTTCCATCACACTACTTTCCTGAAATTAGACTCTTTAAGGTATAAAAAAGATAAAACTGTAGAGTGTTTTCCAATCCCTCCACATGGGCTGGGGGTTCTGCTCATGCACGAAGCTCTTGACCGAAGTATGCCAACACTGCTAAGGATCCACGGGGAAATTATTTACATTATACTCCTTAAGCTAATGCAACTCTTTCAACAATTTTCTGTGTGGCAAACAAATGACTTCCATTTTGATGTCTTTCTTTGCAATGTGCATTTATCTATAAACAATGACACCACTGAATTTTCTTAGTATCCAACATTACTTAAAACAGCTCTGTTTGAAAAATTTTGTAACCTTACAAATATTCTCTTGTCAATTCTACAGTTTTAAGTTTGGTCAGGAAAACTGAACTGAAAGAAAATTAATTAAAAATAAATGTTATCTTGTATTGATTTTGTGTGTCATTTCTACTGAAATATTCCGTAATAAGGACCAATGTTTTTTGGGCAGGTCTCACTTTGTAGCTCTGGCTGGCCAGGAACTCACTATACAATGCAAGTTTGCATGATCATCCTTCCCGCTACTGCAGGATGTGCTTCAACTATAGGCATGTGCCACGTGCACAATGACAGCAGGAGGAATCATTTCCTAACACGTCAAGAAACATGATTTCCCATATATAGTCTGATAATGCTCAAGCACCCTCGTCGCTACTGAACAAATACATAGTACAGGTTGCTATCCTTTTACTTTGGTTCTCCTACTGTCCTCTTTTTCACCCCTTCTCGCATCTCCATAACCACTGACATTTATAACCCGAGCTCTGTCTGGCCTGTGATGTTCTAAATTAGAATCAGCTTCTGCAACCAGACCCGCACCCTGTGTTCACTGCCATCAACAAGCATCTTCCTTTCTAGTCATGGGACTTTAGACCTTAGTTTTCAGGCCTCATAAACCGAAGGCCAAGATGAGCCCACAGTCTACAATCCTGTTCCTTTTTGTTCAACAAAGCTTCTGAAGTACTAACCTTCACCATTCTATGCTTAGGCTTGACAGCTTTTTTATTTTCCAGTCTTTTTTCTACTATGTTATCCATGAGACAAAGAGGGTGCATTTAGAAAAATTACCAAGTTAGAAATGACAATGTCTTAAAGCAACTACAAAATCAGTTTAAGAATTAGCAAGAGTTGTTTCTTCTCTTGAACCATAAGTCTCCTGTAGTCTTAGGATGGAGTCTCCAAATCTGCACCCCAATTCGATTTTGGCAAGGAACACAAAATATTGATAATGAGAATCTAACTAAAACAGATTGAAAAGACACATTGCAGCAAACTCCAAAATTACTTTATATTTTCTTTGAATTTCCAAATCCACTTCTGTTTATGAATCTAAATTAGGAGTCAAGTAATTTCAGTATTACACCATCACTTCTGTTCAGAAGTAGGTAAACAGTCCAGAACAGAGCCCCACAGACACAAACGGTCTCTGCAAGCTCATCTCGCTCTTGGGAACATGACGGGAAACTCTGCTTCTCCCAGAGCAGGCATCGGATTTTCTTAAAGCCGCATGCTTTATTTTGGTGAGTACATCTGTTGCCACATTCTTTTTCCTTTTTCTGTCTTTGTCCCTCATTCTTCAAAACACTAAGTAAAATGTTTGAATTATAACTATTCCACTCTCTTGGTTTTAAGATCATGTCTGCCCCAGCTCCCCACTCCACAAAGTAACTTTAAAGTCCTTAACTGTGGCCCAGCAGCTCCTCCCCCACCAGTTTGGGTTCTTTTCCACAATCCTCCCCGGTCAGTGAGGGTCCTCCCCGGTCAGTGAGGGTCCTCTCCATAGTCCAGCCATTTGAGCTTTCATCCCAGGCTCTTTACACTGCTACTTCCTCTTGCCCGCACTAAAATTCCACTCTTCTCTCTCTACATAGCTGATGCATGTTCTTTTAACTCTTAATTCAAATATAACTTCCCCTACGAGGCCTTCCGCAGCCCTTCTTATGTGCTAGCAGAAAGCAATTATTACCCTATTTGATTATGTGCTTTGTGCTGTTAGCTAGAATGAACTCCGTGAGAACAGAGGCAGTGACCGTGCTGCTCACACTGGTTCCTAGAAGGAACCTGCACCTAGAAAAGAGCCTGGCACGCAGTAAACAGCTTGCTTAATGGCCTCTGGAATCATAAAGTGGCAAATACAGGATTCATAGAAAACCAGTAAGAAAGTACAAGAAAGAAGAAACTCCTGGGTGAAAAGTTATTAAGTAGAACCTAAGAGCTTTTAGCTTTCACTTTGTGTTAGAGGAATGGTCATTTTCCTGTACAAATGAGTAGATGGCAATCCAGATGCCTTTCAAAGAAGAGGCAGAAAGCTTCATCAGCTCAGATAGGAAATATGCTTTCAGCACTTGGGCACAACAGATCGGAGCAAGAGATCACAGGTGGCTGAAAAGATTTCAGAGATGCTATATTCATATGAAAATCTTAGGTTCACAAAGGGCAGAGGTGACATTAGTTAACTGTTGACCTTTTCTTCAGTCAAACTAGTAAGACAGAGGAAAACAGATCAGACATGAAGGCAAGAACCCTAGGGTCTCCACACTTGTAAGTCCACTTGGGAAAGAAGGAGTACCAGAAGGGAATAGTCACTTATCAGAAACACAAATCTTGTCATGCAGCTTTCTTGAGGACAAATCAATCATTACTAGATAGTGAATGGAGAGAGACAATAAGCACAAACAAAGAGGTCCGGGAGGTGCCATAAATGATGGATGATTTAACCCACATGGCCAAAAGCAGTGAAACAAGTAAAATAACAATTAACTCTAAGGAAATGCCCTAAAAATACGTGAGAAAGCAAATGAAACCACAACAATGACATTTAGCTTAATGGAGACAATACTTATGCCATCATGGATTTAGCCAAAATTGTGATTTTTTTTTTCTTTCGGCAGAACAGCGCAGCTGTAAGAGAATTGATTCTTATTTTTTAGAACCCATGTCAAAAAACAATACAGTGCTAAAATTCACAAAATTAAGTTTTTCATCCATTATTCTCATTTTAAAATACAAAACCAAAAAAGCTTAAGATTAAAATACTTAATAGTAGCTGGGCATGGTGGCAAATATTTAAAATCCCAGGACATAGGAAGTAAAGGCAGGATGATCAGGAGTCCAAAACATTACGACAAAAAAACAAAAAAGTTGGCTCTAAGAAGTATTTGGGACAGGAAACTGTCATTTTGGCTCAAAATCTTCTATTTATCATTATTTATTATTATTATTTTAAAGGTTCACTTTAAAGAGTCAGCTTTTGGTGCTGAGGACTTACCTCACTGGGAAAAACTTGCCTAAATTAGCACATGGGCCAGCATGTGGTCCCCAGCACAAAGAAAAAAAAAGATAAAAATCTCTAAAAGAAAAAGCCAAATGGAACTTAGTCAATATTTAGAAAATAAGACCAGTAAATAATTAAACATGGAACAAATACTCCCTAACATTAATGTATTTGCTTTTGTTATTTACCTCTATCTCCCTCTGTCTCTCTGAGACAAGGTCTTGCTATCTAGCCTAGGCTGGTCTTGAGTATCTTGCAAGGCTGCCCTCGACTCCTGAGTGCTAGTGAATGGCAAATGCCCTACTCAGCTTTAGCTTTTCGATGATATAAATTATAAAGATAAAATATCAATTATTTTGAGATTTCAGGAGATAAACTGAATTTTATATTAGGATTCGACTGAAGTGGAAGAATGATCATCTGGGTATAAATGGGATTTTAATAAACGTCTTCCACTATACTGAACTTCAAGAAACTCTACAAATAGCATTCCATAAAAGTAGAAAGCAGTACAAAATTAGAGTGTTCCTTAGCCAACTTACTACACAAGTCCATAAGGTCACATATTCAAATTGGGACTTAAGTACTTGCACAAAATGCTAATTAAAAAAACCATACAATTACGTACAAGACAATTTCTTGACAACAGCCTTCAAAAAAAACTTATGGATGAAAAAAGAAGTATTCAGGATAGGTGTTTTTTTATTTTCTTGTCTCTAACCTTGTCTACAGTGAACATATATTAACTTTTAGGAGGAAAAAAATGTTAAAGAATCCAGTCATTGCTGTGAAAGACAAATCTGAGAAAGCCTTCAAATACAAACACAGCACAGAAATGCAAATAAAGAATGACATAGAAAACAGTGAGGAAATAAACAAGTGGAGAACTCTCCAGCCAGGCATGAGGTACACACTGTAACCTCAGCACACTTGGGAAGCTGAGGCCGGAGGGTTCTTACCAGTCTGAGACTAGTCTAAAATGAGAACCTGTCTCAATAAACAAGCAAAAAACAAACCAACCAAACCTTGGCTAAGTATAAAGCCCCTGTCTAAACGAAACAGAAACTAGGGTAAATGAATCGGAAAGACAAATCAAACATGCAATAAAATACTCTTGAACTTTAAAAAGAAAAAAAAAGGGCAAATCTACCCATAATTTAAGGCTAGTGGAATTTCAAGGAAAAACAAAAATCTTGCTGGCATTTCGGTAGAGAAAATACATTATTTAAAAAGGGCTGGAGAGATGCCGTGTGAGCAAAAGGATCTGAGTTCAAACCCTGGGTCACACCTTAAAAAATGAAAGGTGGAAATAGCGGCACTTCTGGCCCTAAAGGGCAGAGTCTGGGAAACCCCAGAGCAAAGCAAAAAAAGAGGTAGCTCATCCACGATGATTACTAAAGTCATCCTTGGGCCTCCACAGGCACACACAGTGCTTCTGATACACAGAAACACATATACATGCATACACATATATACACAAAATACAAAAATTAAAAACAAAAAGGGAATAAAATAACTTTTCTATAATCGGAAATACTAAGTAAGGCTCGGTGCAGTAATTACTCCGCAATTTGGCATGGTAGTTTATCCATACTCAAACGAGACAGCATAGAAGGAAGCAAGCCAGGCAACAGTCACGGCCCCTTCTCCAAAAGACTCCTGCAGGGACCACTCTGGCCTGGTGAGGGGGACATTTAAAATAAAAATTCCAGAACTGGGAAATTGCAGCATAAAGGCTCATTAGCACTAAATGGACAGAGGAAATTACACATGAATAGCTACAAAATCAGTACAGAAACTTTGAGAAGACAAATGGTTAAAGAAAAAAATGTAAACGTTTAAACTTGATTAAAAAAAGAAAAATAAGTTGGCAGAAGAAAAGGTAAGTGGAAACAAGTGAAAATATTTTAAATGTTTTTAGGAACTACCAATACTTCACTACCTGGTCTTGTCTGTTTGTTTTTTCTGTGTTGTTAGCAGTGTGTGTGTGGGTGCATGCAGGAGTGCACACTGTGGAGGCCAGAGGAGGACTTTCTCCTTTATTGCTTTCCACCTCCCTTCTGAGACAAGGTCTCACTGACCCCGAGGCTTGCATTTTGGCTAGGGCTGACTGGCTAATGACGCCCTGTCTCTGTCCCCTAGCACTGGGGCTACAGGTTAAGTGTGGCCATGTCTGCCTTTTACATGCATGCTGGGGATTCAAACTCAGGATCACGAGCTTGCACAAGTGCTGCTACCCCAGGAGACACACCACACCCTGTTCTTGATTTGGATAGGGCATCAGTTTTCCTTGTTTTGTTTTTGACAACAGTTTCTCATGTAACCAATTGTGGTCCTAAACTTCGTAAGTAACTAAAGATGACTTTGAACTCTTGATTCTCTACCTCCCAAGTACTGTGACTATAGGAATGTACCACTATTCCTTAGAGTTAAAGTTTTAAACTTCATTTATTATTTTATTATTTGCATATATGCATGTGTGTGTGTGAGAGAGAGAGAGAGAGACAGGACACTATATGCCCCTGTGGAGGACCAAGAGTGACTTTAGGAATCATCCTGAATTGCCTCTACCTCCTTTTTGCTTTGCTCTGGGATTTCTCAGACTCCCCCCCCCCCCACCAGGACTTGAAGTGCAGTCTGCTGTTTCTGCTTGGCATTTTTACATAGGAACTGGATCAGAACTCAGGACCTTCTACTTGCCAAGTAGTCTTAACCCCTCAGTCATCTCTCCAGCCTGAGATACAATTTTAAATAGGCAGTTTAATTATATTTTTAAAAAAATGTTAATGTGAAAGTATGTTTTTTTCTCTTTAATAATAGACTTTTAATAACACTCTGCCTCTAAGCTAATCTCATCCTGCTTTTTTTAGGTAGATCTTTATGGTGCAGCCCAGGCTAGCTAGAACTTCCTGTGTAGCACCTACTGACTTTTAATTTGACATCTTTTTGCTTCAGCCTCCTAAGTGCTGGGATTACAAGAGTATGATACAGTCTAATATGTGAGACTTCATTGAAAAAAAAATCCACAACAAAATCCTCATCCATCACAAACACATTAGGAATGTTCCATGGCCATATATCAGCCTATCATAAACATATACTGTAATGTATAGCATACATATATGTATATATGCATGTATATACATATACATATATATAATATAAAAATTTGTTAAGGTAACTCACCAAAAGAATGAACAATTTTACTTTTTTCACATATATGCCCAGAGCATACATACCTGTACACTGGCTGTTACCATTGAAGACCCTGAGGCAGAGGATGGTCTATGTGGAGTAGACAATGGTTTAGTAGCACCCTGTGTTCCACTTCCTGTTCCCCCAGATAGACTAGTCCTATTGGCGCCACTTGAGTTAAGGTTGTTACCTCTGCTGGCAGGTACATTCATTGCAATTCCACTCAAGCTGCTTTTCCCAACAGTTCCAGCACATGAGTTTGTTAGCTTTGATGGGGCCTGAAGAGTCTTTGTGGATGGAAGGCCTGAAGTGCGATTTGAGGGCAACAAATTCAGAGTGGGAGACTGTCTGTTCACGCTCATTCCACTGGGCTGTTTATGGACTGGGTTGTTGTTACTGGTGGAGTGGCTACTCTGGGCTACTAATGCATTTGAACTGGAAGAACTTGGGCACACAGTAGGTTTGGGAGTTGGGTTGGATTTAGAAATAAGTTTAGTTGATACCGAAGGCTTAGCTGACAGAGAGGGCTTAGGCGAGGGCAAAGGTTTGGGAGATGTGGCAGGTTTGGGAGATGCGGCAAGTTTGGGGGATGCAGCCATTGAGAAGGGAGATTTGAAACCCTGCGTGGAGATCTGTGACACCATAGCCTTGGCTAAGTAGTTACTGGAGGTAGTGGTGCTTGGTACTGTCCTAGACACCAGGGAGTGGGACCCCTGAGAACCATTTCCAAGTGATGGGGTAGACAGGGGGAGGCGGTACATAAGTGGCTTGTCTGAAGTCTTGAGTAGTGGGGATGAACAGGAAAGCTGGGGATTATTAGTTAGTCTCACCACCGGGTTGCTCTGTGATTTACTGATGGTGGCTTGCAGTGGAGACACATAGTTCTGCTGGACAGCTGAAGGCTGGTGCACCTTTGTAACTGGTGTTAACGAAGAAGCATCTTGGGCCTCTGTGGTTCCCAGAGCATGAGAGGAGGCAGCAACTGGGGCTTGGGAAGAGGAGACGTGAGTCTGAGAAGAGGAAGAAGCATGAATCTGGCTTGACCTTTGCAGTCCTTGTTGAAGTAGCCTGGCTGGCAAAGGTTCTAAGGAAACTTTAGGGTTCTGAATTGAAGAACCAGCAATAAGGCCTGAAGAGATGCCAGTATGAGCTAAATCCTGGGGTTTCTTTGGTACTGGCCCTGTATGACCAGCAATAAGACTTGATGAATGTGCGGTCTGAGTAGAATCGAGTTTTTTTGGAGTAGCCAGGGGCAACTTACTCATGATGCTTGCTAATTTTTCTTCTCTCAGTCCTTGACGAGGTTTTGTAGTTGGCACACTGATCCTTGAACCAACTGCAGGGCCCTTGTTGCTGTTGTTGATGGCCGCTAAAGCTTCAGAAACAAGATCCAGTGAGGATGAGTGGAGAGAAAGATCTTCGTCTAGTGAGTCGTCCAGGCAGATGGTCTCAGGGGCCGCTGCTGAGCTGGAGCTGGCTGGGGCAACGACAGATGTGCTGGAGCTCGCAGAGGGACCACCAATGGAAGCCGCCAAGGACGCAGGAGCTTTGAGGTCCTTTTTTGGACTACACTCCTGGTATAAGCATTGTGTTAGAAAAAAATACAGAGCATTAATAACGAATTTCAAAGGTAGTTTTTACAGGACCAAGAAATTCTCACAATGACTACTTTTTTTTTAAACTGGAAATCTTGAGAGATTGCCAAAACCCAAATAATTTTGAGGAAAAAGCACTCTACTCAGCTATCCTAACAAGACTGAGTATCTGATATTCTAACTACAGTGTCATACATTCCCAAGTCATCCTCACATGAGGCTGAAGGATCAACTCAGTCGACGGCACTGCTGAAGGCTGGCTCCATTGGCAATGCCACCCTATGAGCGCTTTGGGGCCTGAGCCAACTGTTCAGAGGCTTTATTCCCCTGGTCCTCAAGAAGAGCGCTGTCTTTGGATTACACAGCTATTTCTGTGAGTAAGGTCTACTTGGAAACTGACCTGGCGGGCTCTGCTTCCTTGAATGTCTATAGATACCCAGTCAGTACAAAGTCCATCAAACTGGCAGATATCCTGACCATATTTAAATCATGTTTTCTACTCATAACAATTGAAGTCATTCGCATTATGCAACATGTTTAGTGAGTGAACATTGTAATAAGAAAGTATATTAGAAATTAAAACTTTGAATTAATAGAACATTATTCACTTTCTAAAAAAAGCTTTCTAAAACTCAAAGAGGAAAAGGAGTAATAGTTTAACATGTTCAAAAAGTAGAAGAAAAATTTAAGAAGTTAAGAAGCAATTATTTGCTAGGAGAAATGTTAAGTATTAGACTAATTTCATATTTTACATTAAGAAGAAGTATTAAATAAATCATCTCAAAGTCTCCATTAGTTCCTTAAAACAAATATGCCCGAACCCAAAGCCTTATGTTTATACTGAATTATACAACCACATCACTTACCTTATGCATATTGGGGAAAGAGTGTAGAGGAAGGGTCTTTACCATCACCTCCTAAGGTATCACAGTAAGTAAGCTGTTAAGAATGTGGTCACACTCTAACTTCCTTAACACTTTTTCCAAACTTCTATCCTAAGATCTCTGAAAACCTCACTGCCTCACAGGTATAACTACATTAAAGCTCACAATCATTTGTTAGGACATGGTTACTAAAAACTTCATCATTATAAAGATTATAGAAGTAAAATGGGGGCACAGTAATATTGGAGGTACTCCTAATGTAAGATTTCTATTTTAAATAACTTTAATAAATAACTTTAAGTAACTTAGCTACATCCACTTTGTATTTTCAGGGATAGTTTTTATTACTTCTATTTTAAACGTTAATTTTACAATAAAAGTAGATTTATTCATAGACAAAGTACAGTGGGAAGGAGGAAGCTCACAAATCAGCCTCTCCTAAACATTGTTAAGATGACTTTCCACCCTTTCATTCATTCAGGAGGGAGGACTGCAGACAGTCTCACCATGCAGCCTTGCCTGCTGGCCAAAAAGTCCCTGCAGACCAGGCTGGCCTCTGTCTCCAGAGGGCCAGAACTGCAGACGCATGTCATCATGCCCAGGTAATTTATGCTCTGAGCCAACAAATCTACCACTAGTCCTTGTAGAAGCTTATCATCTGTGATGTCCACCAACAGCTAACACAGCTAACACACTCACATACTCTACACGTCAGGGTGGTTCTGCTGTTGGTGCTGTACTGTGCTGGGGACTGAGCACAGGATGCACAGTACGCCAAGCACATGACCTGTCTGAGCACCATCCTGAGTCCCTTGTGAATGGCAAACCTGGGATGCTAAAACATTGTGTGAGACAGAATTTGCTTTTTCCATTGACTGGGTTGTTATTGAATCAGCAATTATAAGTTCTACTGTCAGCTCTGGATTTCATCGCTGTGTAAGTGACATAAATTTAACTCCTAACTCAGGGGAAATGTTCAAGGAGGACATTCTTTCCCCAACCTATAAGTCAGACCAAGAGAGAATTTTTTTTTTTCGAGCGTGCACAGGTGTATCAGAGAGCATGAGTGTATCAGTGTACTATGGAGGCCAAGGGTAACTTGGGAATCATCCTGGATTGCTTCTACCTTTTTGCTTTGCTCTGAGATATCCCAGACTCCCCTTTCCTGAGCTGAAAGTGTAGGCCTCTGCTATTTTTGCCTGTCATTTTTAGATGGGATCCAGAATCTAGGATCCTAACTTAGGACCTTCTATTTGCAAAGGATAAGCTTAACCACTGAGCCATCTCTCTAGTTTCCCAAAGCAGAGTCTTAATCCCTGAGCCATCTCTCCAGCCCAGAAAGAGAAAATATTCTTAATTTGCTGCTGTGTGAAGTCTATCCCCCCACACCTAATTTTTTCGTTCACTAAAGATGCTATTCTCTAAGGGCCCAACTTTATAAACACCTTTTCAATTTCTGACTTGTATCAAGAAAATCCTACCTGCTATATTCTGGGAATATAAGGGTGGTGATCAACTCCAAGCATCTGTCACAGATGATAGAAACTGCCCCAGCAGCTCCCTTCTTCATTCTTAAATTTCTCTTGTATACTGACAATCTCAGATAGGTTTCTAAAGGGCATGTTGTTATATTTTATCCAGCATTTCTAAGTAGAATTTAGTGATACAATTTAATTTTTATAAATTCCCACTACTACACAATTACTTCCCAAATACAAAGATTCACAGAAGTGGATGAAGTTGAAATTAGCCAGTAATTCCTATTGATCTTTGCTAAAAACCACACTTTTTTTTCTGTTATGACTGTATTTCAACATTCACCAGTCATGACTGGACTACAGACTTGGTGGGCTCTTACCTTGACTTTGGGTTTGGGTGCAGGAATCACCTTTTTCTTTGCCCTAAGATAAATGATTAAAATGGAGGCAATTATAACATCAGTTATAGTATACACTAGGAAATTATAACATATGACCCCTTAACTATGATATGAATAATTTTTTTCCCCTATTTGAAAAGTTCTTTGAAGGAGCTGCAGGTTAAAACTCAGGTTACATGAGAATATTTAGCAGCATATTTCTCATTTAGATTAGCTAGAAGTATAGTCCAAATAACTATAAAATATGAAATGTATATAAAGATTAAAAAATATGTAAAATATAAGAGAAAATTAATTTTTAACTGAAAATGATTTTTAAACAATTTTATTTATTATTTATTTATGTATTTATTTATTAGGTTAGTGTGTGTGTGTGTGTGTGTGTGTGTATGTATCAGAGGGCACATGTGTCTCTGTGAAGAGCCAAAAGTGACTTTGGGAATCATCTTGGATTGCTTCTACCTCCTTCTTGCTTCACTCTGGGATTTTCCAGGCTCTGCCCACCAGGGCCAGAAGTACAGAACACTGCCCTTTCTGCCTGGCATTTGTACATGGGACCTGGGATCCGAACTCAGGACCTTCTGTTTACGAGACAGAGTTTTAACCCCTGAACTATCTCTACAACCCGAAAATGATTTTAAAATGTAAAAATTCAAATTAGAAATGTCAAAAATGACAACATTCGATTAATTGAAAGAATAAAAAGCAAGAAGCAATCTTGGAACCTTGGGAAACCAGCATGAAAGTGAAGATGAAACCTGGCAATACCCAACTTCACAGGGCAACAGTAACTTTTTCAAGTTTCGCAAGACAGAGTCATGTTTGCCTATCCTACAGATTCTTACCTTCTGCTACAAAATCCAACATGAAGTTAGCAATAAAGGACCTATCGTTAAAACTTGAGGAACAGGCTGGAATACACACCAGTGGTAGAACTGAATCTACCATGTTTGAAGCCCTAGGTTCAATGCCCAGAGCTATAAGAAAACAAAACAAGGGGCTGGAGAGGTGGCTCAGGGGTTAAGCCTCCGCCTTGCAGGCGGAAGGTCCTGAGTTCGGATCCCAGATCCCACGTATAGACGCCAGGCGGAAGCGGGGGCAGCCTGCGCTTCTGGTCCTGGTAGGGCGGAGCCTGTGAATCCCTGGGCAGAAGGAGGTGGAGGCGTTCATGGTGGTTCGCGAATTCGTCCGTGGTTCTACACATACACATACACAGACACACACACACACACACACACACACACACACACACACAGACACGCGCGCGCGCACATACACACAGTTGAATAAATAATAAAAAAAAAAAAGAAAACAAAACAAAACAAAAATAGACAAAAGCTGACAAATTAATGGTCCCAGGTACTTGGAAGTTTGAGGCAAGAGAATAAATCACAGACATTCAAGACTAGCCTGAGCAACCAAGCAAACAAAACCAGAGAAATAAAGACTGAAAACCACAAACGACTCAATAGATCCCGGATATATTAACAAGTACCTTTCCTGAAAACTAAAAATTTCCATTATTTTAACCATGTACAGGGAGAAGAGGAAATCTGTGATGTCACCTCAGAGATAATAGACATTTTAGCGGAATGTTGAAACACAATTTTACATATTTTAACAACTTTTTTTTCTTCAGTGCTAGGAATTGAACCCAAGACTTAAGGAAGTACTCTACCAACTGAGTTATGTTGCCAGTTGATTAACTTAGAACCATTTTCTTTAATTGTTTTTCGGTGTGCACTTGTTGCATCCTTTGTGCACGTCTGCTTGTAAATGTGCACTGACACACATCTGCATGCATTCCCATGCATGTGGGGGTCTGAGTTTGACATCGAATATCCTCCTTGATAACTCTCTACTTTATTCAGTAAAGCAAGGTCTCTTGCCGAAGCTGGAGCTCGCTGACCATGGTTAGTATGGCTAGACAGCTTGCTCTGGAGATTCCCTGTGTGTTTCATATATGCTGGAACTACAGGTACTCTCTGTCAACCTGGCTTTTATATGAGTTCTGGGCATCCAAATCTTGTTCTTGTATTTGCACAGAAAGCATTTTAACTGCTGAGTCATGTTCCCAAGCCCAACTTTTAAATTGTAGACAAAAATAAAGTTGCTATAAAAGTCAACCACTATTCATCCCCCAAAAGAATGACAAACAAAATGTGGCCTTTTCCTGTATATTAGGAGGATGAAAAATCTTTCTTTAACGATAATGTCACTGGGTTGGGAATACTGCTTAAAGTTACAGTCCTTGCCTAACATGTGCCAGGGCCTGGGTTCAAGTCCTATTATGTTTTTTGTTGTTTTTCCTTTTACTAAGGATATACCCAGTACTGAACAGAAGGAAGAACACTGAGTTGGGAAGGCGGGGCAGTATCTGCATGAAGCTGTCATAGTAGTAGAAAACTGTGAACAGCTATGTAGCCGGTTAGTAAGAGATGGTGAGAAGGGACACAAAGAGAGGAGAGACCAGGAACGAGGGACAAACGCTTGAGCTTCCCCGCCCCATGGCGGGCTCCCCACAGCCAACTCTCGCAGCTTATGTCACTGTCTAGAGTCTCGAGGTCTCAGACAATAGTCTGAGCTGGTTTGAGAAAAAGAAAATAGAGTATTTCTAAAAGATGTTGGCAACAAGGAGATTTCCTAAAAGTTTGTTTAAATCCCATTTCAACAAAAATACAAACTGGAATCTGTATTTACTCACGGAGCAGAAGTAAGATGGTTATGTACACTCCGGCTCTCCTTGAAAAGCATTCTGGAAAAATTGTGAAAGTCCAGGTTATTATTTTTTTATATAATAGATAATGACAATAGTTTTACATTTGAGGGGGAGGGGGCCATTTAACTATGTAGCCTAGACTGATCTTGAAGTCAAAGTCTGTGTGTGTACGTGTCCATGTGCACTACCAATTTCTGGATACTTTCATATCTCTGTCTTCCTGTTCCCTACAGGTACACGGAAATTACAGATGCTTATACCACTGGGTCTGGCAATACACCATTTGTTTTAGATACACTACTACTTGCTTATTTACCAAGTGAAAGCTAAAAGGGTACAATGTTCTGAATAATGCATTTCATTGAGAGTTTTATATAAACTACTTAAAGAACACCTTATCATAAGTTAAGATATCCAAGTTTAATAATCATTATACTTTTATATTCCCAAGACTTTAAAATAGCCCTATTCTTAGTTTCTGAGATGCCTCTCTACACTTAAATCTTCAATAAAACCTAAGGCCATTTTTCTTTTTTTAATGCTCTTGTTCTTGTGTTTTTTGAGATGGGTTTTACTGCAAGGCCCAAGCTGACCTGGGGCTCCATGTAGCACAGGCTGGCTGTGCACTGCAATCTGCCTGCCTTGCTTCTTGAGAGCCAGGGTCGCCAGCGTGAGTCACTCAGTTACACTCCAGTGCTCAGCTCCCTATCCACAAGCTGCCCACATTTCCCTCCTAAAGTTTATAACCATTTTCCTCCATTTCTTGTGGCTTCCCAAACTCTCTTAATTTTTATTATTGTTTGTATTAAAAATCTACATGCACACAAATGTTTTCTGTATAGTATTTCAGATTGTTAACAATACATTAGTCATGTGGTACTAGAGATTAAAAAGATAGGCATAAAGGTGTTTTGTTTTTATTTTTTTAATTTAAGCAACTACCTTTTTTATATCTAAATTTGAAAAGAAAGAATATTTTTCTTACCTTGCCTGCATCCAGCCCTTAGGCCACAAAGGCTTCACCTCTGTCTCCATGAAAGATTTAAGATAATCCTCCGCAGACTGGCTTTTGTTTGGCTCTAACTCATAGCATCCCAATTTGATTTCAACGAGGTTACATAACAAGGTTCTAAACAAAAAAATTATATATACTGGTATGTATATATGAATATAAAACAATAAAATACTAGATTTACAACAGGTATTTTTTAAAGAAATGCAGACAAATCTGACAGTAACAATACAGAATGTTAGCTGAAGAGTTCAAACAATGAGATCATTTTTTTAATATCCTGGCTACCTTTAAAAATATTTTATTTTGAGTGAGAGAAACAGAGCACACAGGCGCATGTGCATGTCACAGCACACACACAGAAGTCAGAGGACAGCTTCAAGTAGGTTCTCTCCCTTCTACCAGATGGACTCCAGGAATCGATCTCAGCTACTCAGGTTGGTGTGCATGTTGGTGTGCATTACCCACTGAGCCATCTCAGTAGCCCGAGATAATTTCTAACACTTATCATTCTTGATTGCTTCTAATGTAGTCTTTCATTTATTGTGAATTTTTCCCTTCACTACAGTTGATCAAACGTGAAGACTCTTAAATCTTACCTAATGGTATCATCCCAGTGGAATTTCTTTCTTGGACCTATGACACGCTTTCCTGGTTTCTCCTCATCATCTTCCTCAGATCCATTTTTTTCTCGTTCTTCATCTGTTTGCAACCTAAACAAAACATTTATAAAATCCACACTGCAGGGTTGCTTAGCTAAATAATAACTCAAGAAACAGGGAATCTATATTCCCATGTAAAACTTAGAATACAGAATGAGTTTTAAAGTAACTTGGTAAATAAGGTCTCCAAACTATATTATAAAGACACATATGCTCATCTTTCAGGTTAGAAAAGGTATGTACTCAGCCCCAATCTAATCAAACTGGTCAATACATGAAATGACTGACTAGTGTTATCTTTTTTTTTTTTAAAGACAGGGTCTGAATATGTAGCTCAGAATTTGGCAGACTACAATAATCACAACTGCTGAGAATACCGGCATGCCCCACAGGATCCGGCTTGCCTCTCTCTTTAACTACATCCATACACTAAATCAACAAAGCCTTTTTCTTCTGACAGCAAAGCAGTTGAGTGGGAAGTAGTATGCTATTTAGAAAATATTCAACTACATCATTCAGTGATGCATAGGATTTCTACCTTCTATCCCTAGAGATGAACAGCTAAAAGCAACTCTCAGATGCCAAAGCAAATCCAAGCAGAAGAGGTCGTACCTGGCACACTTAGCTTGACTGCGAGCCTGACAGTCCTCCTGGTACTTAAACAACTGCTCCGGCATGACATTGCTCACGGCCACTTTCAGCTTTTGCAGAGGCTCTCTCAAACGATCATCCTGAGGGAAAATACACTTGGAGTCTTTCAAACATGCGATACACGCTTGCGCATATTGATAACATTTATTGCATAAGCAGATCCTCAAGAGATGAAATTATATTGCACATATTGATTGGAGACTTAAAATGTTTCCTCCATAGCACTGACTTTTCAAAAGGCATGCAGAATATAAAATCAGGATGACCATAATTCTCACTATACCTAATAGAGTCCCTGTTTCTACCTACAGTTCTAATAAAACACAACGAACTATAGTGCTCCTTAACATCTTTAACCTCTTGTTTTGACTGATAAATTCTATGAATATTTAATTCAAATAGAGACTGAAATCTACACTGTTCAAACTATGTCTCTCATTATAATGACGGAAGCAATGTCACAATCAGATGCACCTCTAAGACACACTGTCTGGTGACTAATGACGAGATGTCAGCATCCTGTTCTCTTAGGTGTTAAGAATTGGTACTACATGGCAAGCAAAAATGGAAGTTCAAGGCCAAAATGAAAACAAAAACTGGCAACTCTCATCCATTCAGGCTTAGAATAAAAATAAAAATACACTTATAAATGATGTTATAATAACCCAACATTATTTTTGTCTTGCCAGAAAAACATATGCTAGCACCATTTTTATCATCCTAGCAGATGCAGAAAAACCTTAAGATTTGCTTTTCTTCACTGAAACAACAGTTTATTATTCTTTGCTGTTTATCTCCGGTATTGAGAACTGAACTCAGGATCTCAGGCATGTTAAGCAAGTGCTCTACCATTGAGCTATATATTCCTAGTCCTAAACACAGTTTTGTTTTTTTTTTTTTAAATGTGAAGGAAATTTTTTCATTAAAATATGTGTGTGGGTGTGCGTGTGTGTGTTTATCAGAAGGCACTGTGTGTGCCTGTGGAAATCCAAGGGTGACTTTGGGAATCATCCTAGATTGAACTGCCTTGCTCTTTGCTTTGCTCTGGAGTTTCCCAGGCTCCACCTTTCAGGTCTGGAAGTACAGAAAGCTGCCATTTTTGCTTGATGTTTTTATGTGATATCTGGGATCTAAACTCAGGACCTTCTGCTTGCAAGGAAGAGGCTTAACCCCTAAGCCATCTCTCCAGCCAACAATAGCTTTTAAAATCAAGTTTTTGGGGTCAGCAGCTCTTGCCACATGGCCTCAACCTGTTATCCATGTAAAATGGGATGGAGACCCAAGTAAACAAAGCTGTCTTCTGAATTCCATACATGTGTTGTGGCATGTGCTCACCTACACAGACACATGCGTACCAGAAAACAGTACTATTAAACATTTGGCTGGGGAGCTGACTTGGTCAGTGCTTCCTGTGTCTTCCTCATGACAAGAGTTCAGATTCTCAGTTTGTATTAAAACCAGACGCAGCGGCGTCTATAATCCCAGCACAGGAGGAGGTAGAGACCAGAGAATCTTCTGAAGCTCACAGGCCAGCGGGCCCACCCTACACAGCAGCACTGAAGTAACTGGGTCTCGAAGAAGATGGAAAGGTGAAGAACAATACCCAAATATTGTCCTCTGATCTTCACATATGGTCTACATGCCCCCCCATACACTCACACATCACGAACACTCACCATCTTGAATGCATGCACACGCACACGCGCACGCACACACACACACACACACACACACTCTTATTACTAGTAATTTTAACTTATTTCATGGATGTCAATTAACAAACATTAAGCATTTATGATAGTATCCAGCATAATATGCTATTTTCATTAAATGTCAACATGTTAACATTGAAGTTTCTGAATGATAACTTTGAAGAAATATAGCTAAAAATACCTTCCTGGAAAATTCTGAATATCCATCAACAGTAAAAATGGTAAGCTTAGATAAGGTATACTCATTTAACAGGGAATACTGTATGTTCAGCAGTGACAATGGATTTCCACTATATGCTGACAAGTAAGTTTGAAGCACAATACATCGTTAAAAAGCAAGGTGCAGAAGAAAAAGATATGTCTCCATTTATCTGAAATTTAAAAATGTAAAAATAAACAATATAATGCTAAAGGATACAAACAATGTGGTAAAACTATTCAAAGAAAACAAGGATAAGACAGATGCCTTTCATTCCCATCCAAAGAGAAATTTAATAACTTCAAATGTTTTACCACATTGAACTAGAGATGCAATTTGGTGGGTAAGTGCTTCTCTAGCACGCAGAGCCCTGTGTGAGGTTCCCGGCAAGGTCTGAAACCCCAGGTGGGTGATCACCTATAATCCCAGCACCTACACATAGGTCTGGTTATATCAAGGCCTGCGGTACATGAGACTGTAAACAACATTTTATCATCTGTAAATTTTTCCTGCTTCCAGTTTGTTTTAAATCAATTACCCAATTACTAACCCCCACACTTGTTGCAACATATAAAGGAGCCAGACAAAAGTACTAAATGAAACATTAACACAGTTTCTTTGTTCATTAGCCTACTTTTAAAGTAAGAAGGAACTCTAAGGGACTGGAGAGATGGCTCAGGAGTTGAAACATCTGTCTCAAAAGCAGAAGGACGTGAGTTTGAATCTTAGGTTCTGTGTAAAAATGCATAATAAAAATGGTAGAGACCTACATTCTGGCCTTGGAAGGCAGAGTCTGAAAACCCCAGGGCAAAGCAAAGGAGATAAAATAATCCAGGATGATTCCCTAAATCACCCTTGGGCCTCCACAGGCACACACAGTGCCTCACGCATGCACACACATCCCTAAATTATTAATAAACTAATTATTAAACAATTTTAAATATTAACATTTAAATTTAAAATATTAAAGTAAATAAACAAAAAAGAAGGAACTCTAGCTTCTCAACTCAAAAGTCTTCTGCTGACAAGAACAAATCCTTGAAAAAGAATCCAGTGTTTCTCAGATCCGCCTACAGTAGTCTTACCACTCCAAGAACCTGTGCCTTAGGAAACTATTGCTCATCTAAACCTATCAATTACTGAAGTAACTATTTTTCAGTTACTATACTATAAACACCGTTAATAAATTTCCTTTGGTTAAATACATGCAATTGGACTATACGATAACTAAAAAGACTCTAAGCAAAGTCTGTTGGTTTTCCTGGTTATGAAAGCCCAGACATACTTACCTGGACATTGAGATGCAACTTCTTTAGACGCTTCACCAGTGTTTCTTTATTGCACGGCACAAAGGCTTCAAGGTGAGAATAGACACCACTACGGATGACAGGGCCTAGTTCTTGCAGCTGTAACTCAATGCTACCCAAAAAAACCAACAATCAATAATCAACATCTGATCAACAATCATAATTTCTTTTGGGAGGTAGGTACCACACAAATTAGTCAACCATCAACAGTACAAAATTTCTTTTAGGTGGTATCACTAGTCAAGGATAGGCAAACCACTGACAGAACAGACTTTTTTCGGGTGGTATCACACAAGCTAGGAAACAATGGGAACAATTCTTTTTCTATTTGTTTTCCATTATTTTCCAGACAGTATTTCCATGAAAATAAACTCTGACCAAAACAATCATAGTTCTATAGAAAATATTCTACAAGTCTAGCTTAAAGCACATTTTAGGTGAATACAAACAACCAGACTATACTTCCCTAGTGATAAGGCAGAGTTAAGTGTCTAAGTACAGCACTGGAACTCCGTATTAGACAACAGTTCCTTTGTTCAGTGAGATACTACTGTACCTCTCTACTGACTGGCAATTATTTTATTTGACAGTTGCAGAGTTTCCCAAGTTTCTACAGTATTTCTACAATATCTTACAGTATCAGAGTTGTTTGAAAAAACAAAGATTTAGAAAAAGTAAAACTCCTCACCACAGTTAACTACATATAAATTATCTTACTTACCTGTTTACTTTATTGCACCTGTGTTACACAGCCTATAGATTTAACAATTTGATTTACTGTTTTCCTGTAGTTCTTATTTCCACTTACAGATTTTTGAGACAGAAGACAGGTAGTTTACCTATTATTTTCTTTTTGAAAAAGAATTTGTAAAGCAGTAAAGTTTGCAGTAGTTATAGTCTCAGCAGAGGGAACCTAATAAGGTATCACTGAAAGTGGAAGAAGACATTACATCTAACAGTTGCTACTGTTGAAAAGTAACAGATGCTAATTTAAGGCCAATATCAAATAGGGATTTCTGACAACAAATTACGTCTAAATCATCACATACTGTTGTAGGAAAAGATACAACAGACTTAAATCCTTATCAATTAATGTAAGATACAAAGAAAATTATTAACAGTATGGAGGAAAGATAATTTACTGTATTTAGTGTATGCATCATCTTTAAGATATACACATTGGGACTTGAGAAAAAAATGAAATGTGAAAGCCTGTGTTTTAGAATTGGTAAGAAAATTTCTGGTACTGGAAAAATTGAACAGTAAATAAAAAGGAGAAGAAGCAAGTCTATAGAACCAGAGAGTTAAATGCAAAGGTTTGCATGAGAAACATATCTGGTTACAATATTTTTATTAAAGTTCTAGACTCTCAGTAGGACTTTCAGACTTTCTTTCTTAAAAAGTTAGTTGAGGTTGAAAATAAAATATAAGCTACAAGTACTAAAAAATTCCCGGTAAGTGTAGACAGATTGAATGAGCTATTAATCAAAGTCAATGGTTTCTAAGAAGGTTAACTCAGGTTAACTCAGGAAAAATACTGCCTGAAAAAACTACTTGCTAAGTTTCCTTTATACTGAGATTTAAGAAAACACACCTGAATAAATCCATGGTGATTATATGCCCTTAAAAAAAGCAACAGTCAAGAAAAGTAAAGCATGCTTTTTAAAAGAATAGTGGGATAAGAAGCCAGAGACACCCCCCCCAAAAAAAAGTGAATAAAAGGGAGAAAACTAATCAACTCTAAGGCTAAGGATACATCTGCAAAATGAAAAATGGGTTTGCTAAAATCAAAGACTTGTTCTAGGACAGATATGAAAGGAATGAACAGAGAAGCTTGTTAATGGTAAAGCCACAGTCCAGGATGATTATCAACTCTCCCAGAAGAAACAGTACTTCACTTTAGAGAAGGAAAACAAAGAGAGAGGGAAGGAGAAAAGAAGGACAGACAAGCATCAGTTACAAGAGAGATGATCTAATACAAGCAGAGCTCTCAGATGGAAGAACAAGGGCTCTTCGCACCTCGGATTATGGAGCCTGGGATGGCTGTGGTGAGGAGAGCAGCTCTGCTCATTGAGTCAGAGCAAGTGCCTTGTTGCCAGCAGACACTCTTAACTTGAAAATCTCTGGATAAACAAAGATGGGCAGCAGTCCTTTGCCGCCGCACTACCAATACACTGTTAGGTTTTCTGACTACATTCACATATTGCACAATGACAGAGATTGTATGATAAATTACAAATATTAGTCAGAACTAATGGGGAAAAATCTTATGTGAAACTGTGTTATGCATTTAAAAGAAAAGGATCATAGAAACACTGCTTTCCTGTGTCCTTCCATGTAACATGCATGAAACCAGAGTAGGAGTGCATTATTTTTATCAGAGGAATGAAACTTGGCAGCTTTCCTCACAATCACATTTGTACCCAGTCAACTGCATGCTTGATTACCAAAATCAATGGTTAAATTCTATGAGGCAATACATAGTTTACAAGTACACCTCATGTGAGTGCAACCTTAGAAACTGCAGTTTCATTTGTAACAAGCTGAGTGCAATATTATCAATAATAAATAAAAACTACTAATTTAAAAACAATTTCCATCATATGTGAGTCTTCCCCTCCTCCCTGATAGCTGCCACCTTCACATCTTGTCTAGCCAGGATTTCTTCATTGAGCCACAACTTTCCATTTGGCTATAAAAGTTTGCATGAATTATAATTAAACTCTCTAAATGTTCATAGAATTATTTTTCTCAAGTCTGAGTAAAGTAGGTGGAAAATGACAGCAATTTGTACAAACATTACACTTTCCCAGGAAGACATGTTCAAACAGAAAACATCTTAAGACCAGGTTCCTGTTCAGCCTGCATAGCAGCCTTCTGTTGGGCAGCTGCAACTGTCAGAAGCCTTAATTATGGTAAGTGGCGTGGAGCACCAATATAGTTTGGCTGCAGAACAGATGTGGCTTCATATGCGCTGCAAGGCCAAGAAGCAGGAGTTGACGACAGAGATCACTCACTCCCACAGCATTTGTGTATACACACTTGTGTTTTTTTAAAGACTTCCTAATCCTGCTTCTACCCACTATCGACAGTGCTGAGATGACAGGTGTATATCATAGTCAGTTTTGTGCAGTGCTAAGGATATAACCCAAGGCTCCATACTAGGTAGGTACTCTACCAACTAAGCTATAACGCTAGTCCCTCAGTTATATTTTTGAATGAGTAATTCTTATAGATTTTTTTTTGGCTTGCTTGAGATAGTATATCTATATAGTCCAGACTGAATGCAAACTTGCGATTCTCCTGGCTTAGCATCCTGAGTCCTGGGACTAGAGGTATGCACTGTTTCTAGGGTTTGTTTTTCAGAGAGCCTGGCTGTGAACTCACTATGAAGATAAGGATGACCCTGAACTGCTGATCTTCCTGCTTCTACCTTCTGTGTTGGCATTACAGGTGTGCACCACTATGCTAGATTCAAACCTAGGGCTATGTGCATGCTGCTAACTCTATCAAATGAGTTACATCCTCATGCCACTTACAAGGTTTCTAAATAAAAGATAAAAAATTACTTACTCCAGCAGAATATTATTCATGTCCTGTGTAAAGAATTTTTTCCTTCCTTCTTCATCAAAAAGTTTGGCAGCCTAGAGAAACATAAGAAGAGTTAACGGTGTGGCTTTCCGAAATGGGCAAATACTTGAGTCACAATCAACAATTACATGAATTACCTAATTAAAAAAAAAAAAAGCTCCTATTAGTAAAGTACCACACGACTTGTGATCCAGAGTCAGGCAACGCTATCCGAGAGACCCAAATCCAACAGGATGCAATCCGAGTTACCACTGATTTGGTGACTTAAACAGCAGAATTGAATTCTCTCAGTTGGAAGTTCCAAATCAGTACTATTGGCTAAAAGCAATGTGACAGCAGACCATTCTCTTCCAGAGGAAAGCAGCAGGTTCTGCAGAGGCTTCGGGGAAAGTCAGCCCTGTCCGCACCTGGATTTCTGCCTAGTGAGACCAATCTTGAATTTTGGAGAACTAATCTTTGTTGTGCACCATCGAGTCTGGCGGTATCGAGCTCACTCCTCCCGGCTGCAGCTGCAGCACTCAGACCCTCACGGTTGGCTCCAGTGTCTCTGTCTTCCTCAGCCTCCCTCTTCAAACAACCACATTTCCATTAGGACCCACACCTCAACACCCTTATCTTTTTTTTTATTATTATTATTATTTATTCAACTGTGCACATGTGCGTGTGTATGTGCGCGCGCGTGCGTGTGTGTCTGTGTGTGTGTGTGTCTGTGTATGTGTAGAACCACGGACGAATTCGCGAACCACCATGGACACCTCCACCTCCTTCTGCCCCGGGATTCACAGGTTCCGCCCTACCAGGACCAGAAGCGCAGGCCGCCCCCGCTTCCACCTGGCGTCTATATGTGGGATCTGGGATCTGAACTCAGGACCTTCCGCCTGCAAGGCGGAGGCTTAACCTCTGAGCCACCTCTCCAGCCCAACACCCTTATCTTAATCAACGTATGAAGACCCTCTTGCTTTGAAAGGTAACAGTTACCAGTGTCAGAGATTAGAATATGGTATGCTCTGGGAACTAGTACCACAGCCCACCACAGACGAAATTATGTGGTTCTGACAATACGAAAGAAAGATCAATTCCAATTAAGGATAAAGGTCTTCAGAGTACAAAAGATACTTAGAAGTAGTATACTGCAAAGGAATGACAGAAAGTCTAAATGATGTACTCAACTCAAGTTTAAAACCGAGGAACAGAAAAAACACTTTGGTAATCCAAATTGAATCCATGGTGACAGACTTTATATGACCATTTCCTTTGGGTACATGGTCAATGAAAAACTATTAAGTGTCAAGATCACAGTACTCTCTAGAGACTGCTGATCCAGGCAAATGTGCAGCTAGGGCAACAGGTTACACATTGGGGGAGTGGGAGGAATGAACCTTAAATACAATTAAAAAAAAGGAACAACAGTAAGTAGGGTTCTCTACTTCCTGAGTACAGATATGTGATATGGAAGAAGGGGGCATAGTTGGGATTAAAAGTTCAAGCAGGGATATTAGGAGAGGAAAGGACAGCAGCCACAACAAAGAATGTATAAAAAAATCTTGTGGAAACCCACTAATTTGTAAAGTACAATACAATTACTATACATGCATATGCAAAAAAAAAAATACAATTATGAGCCTGCAAGATAGTTTGCAACCTAGGTTCAATACCTAGAACTCACGTAGTGTAAAAAGAGAAACAACTCCTGAAAGTTGTCTTCTGACTCTGCCTCTCAAAATATAAGAGCTTAAAAAATACAATAAAAAGAGTACCCTACATGGTTATACAATGCTGTTTCCAGACAGAAATCTCAGTGTCAGGAGACTCTCCAAAGCACACAGGCTGGTACCAGACAGGTAGCTCAACTAGTAAGACCCCTATGCACAAACCTGACTACCTGAAATCGATCCTCAGAATCTCACATGGTAAAAGAAGAGAAATGACTTCTGAGAATTATCTTCTAACTTCCATCCTGAGCCATGGGATTGTTTGTCTCTCAAATAAACAAAACACAGGCTATGACCATTGTTCTTGGCTGCCCACCATAACTAGATCATAAGACAACACTGCTGCAAGGTGTAAGAGAAATCACGCTGCAAATGACCAGGAAATTCCCTTCTTGCTAACTAGCTTTCATGGTGCCAGAAGGTGCTACTCAGAATGTGATCAGTGGTTTTATCCAGCACAGGACTCCATGTTACATAATGACCTGCCATAAAGGTTGTGCTATGAGAATAACCAATTGCTTTCTGCCTGAACTTGAGGCCTGCTGCATAAGAGAGACTTCATGCTGCTCCTATAAACTGGTTAAAGTCCACAGCTGCTGAGTCCCTGAGGGGAATCTACTATTGCTGTTTTGCTAAATGGACATGTTATCAAACTGGCTTCTATATATTTATGTTTATAACCAAAGATTAGTGCTACTTTCAAACACAGTCAGAGAAGTTTCTTTTTTCACTAGATAGTGGTTGATACAGAAATTCATAACTAGTCAAAGTGCTGAGAGCAAGTGTTGAGTACTCAGCTCTAAAATGCAATATCAGGGGTGGAGAGAGATGGTTCAGGGGTTAAGACTCTGCCTCAAAAGCAGAAGGTCTTGAGTTCATCCCAGGTCCCACATAAAAACACCAGGCAGAAATGACACTTTTGGGTCCTAGTGGGCAGAGCCTGGGAAATCTCAGAGCAAAGCAAAAAGGAGGCAGAAGCAATCCAGGATGATTCTTGAAGTCACCCTTGGTCCTCCACAGAGACACACAGTGCCCTCTGTACAAACACATAAATACATAAATACATACATACACATATACATACATACATCTTTTTTTAAATGCACCATCAATATCACCCTCCCCCTTTCCTGCCAAGGCTCATGTAACATTGTGGAACAGGTGGAATAAAGAATATAAGAGCTAGGAGATGGGAGAGGGATGCTATGAAATGCTGTCTTCTACAAACAGCATGGCTGTCGAACTCATAAAACTCACAGCAGCTGTGGTTACCTACATAACACCTACAAAAGGTCCAGTGTGCCAACATCCCAGGATCAGACAGTAAGGATCTCACAAGACCCCCCACCCCTAATTGAGGAGTTAATAGCAGTGATAGCTTCTGCGAGAGGTGTGTCTGGTGGTAAGTTGTCTATACGCCAATGTATAGTTCCCCACAAATGCACACATGGGCAGCAATCATAGACCCCAGGGGGTTATGAAAAAAAAAAGATAATGACAATGACATGAAAATGGGAAGTGGGGAGTAGATATATAAGACACACTATTTAGATGTATAAAACTCAAAAAATAAATCTAAAATACTATTAAAAATCAGTAGAGTTAGAAGCTCCAAGGGGAACTTAAAAGTCCAATGCACAGTGAATAAGTGCATAATGTAGAACTGATGGCATGACTGTCGAAGGAAGAGTTTAAAGGGCACTTAACTTCTTTGGCAAAGGAACGTATTATATTTAAAAAGAAGCAATGTGAAAAACACATCAGCATTGCCTATTTTTAGATTTGATCTTCATCAACTGTTATGAATGGCATGAAACTGAAAACTGAGTAACAATCCTCCTGCTACAGTGCTTACTGAAAAACAGACACTTCCTGTCAGTAAAAACATACGTAAATAGGAATTTGTCATAGTATTTTAAAATACATATATGCATAGAGATATATACTATGTGTGTGCATATGTATACATTTAACTTCTTACATTTACTTATTTATCTTACATGTGTATATGGAGGTGTATGAGGTATGGGGTCAGAATCGGTCTACTCCTTCACCAGTGAGCTTTGGAGACTGAACTCAGGATGTCAGACTTGGCAGCAAGTGCCCTTTCCCATCCTGCCATTTCACCAGCCCCATAATTTTTTTCCACAAAATTTTTCCCTATGTAGCCCAGGCTAATCAGGAATTTGCTTAAATCACATAACAGTCTGGTATTATAGTCCCATTTTTCAAATAAGGAGCACAAAATGCCATGAAATTCAACTCCTAGCCAGTTGTGAATCCAGGAAATTTGAGCCAACCAGTTATTGACACAGCCTATCAAATTTTGCGAGCAGTTCATTTATTGTTTCATATCTCATGGTGGGCTTTTCAGATGAACTGCATTTTTGGTTTCCACAGTAAATTTTGACCCAAATGTTTATGGCATAGTTTCTAATTTTAAAATTTTTTCTGTTTCTTTTTAATCGATTAAAACAGGCAAAATACTCCCAAGTTCATTTAATTTGTATTTATTCCTTGTTAACCTCAGCTAATTTTTTCATTGCTCTTAATTAGAAGAAACCGCACAGCTTTGATCAGCAGTGTCTCGTGCTGGTGGCACTCTGCACAGCTGGATTCCCAGGACAGAATACAGATAGAAGGCCAGAACAAAAACTAACTTTCAAATCAAGAAATAAAAAAAGGCAAAAAGTTAAAAGCTTTAGCATGGAAAGAAGGACATTAAACAGCAAGAAAAGAACAGACAGACTTATATAAGCATCTGCTTCATCTGCAGATAATTCTCACCTGAAGAAAAGGTACTGGCTCATATTTTAAAGACAAATATGGGGAATTCACAGGTGTGAGAAAATGAATCTTATTGGCAATTCCTACTAACAGCTTAAGAAGAAGCTCTGCTGAGTCCTGCATGGCCAACTTCAGAAACAGACACCTCTCAAGATAAGAGAGGACAGAGTCTTGCAAGACCAGCTCATCTCACAGCTGATCAAAGAGCTTGTGGAAAACCAATGGCGTGTGAGACAGTAGACACTGTACGTGCTGGGGTGGGTGAAGGGGCTGATTTTGAAAGCTTGGTGTGGCAAACATAAGACTCATGTGACTTTAAGCAAATCATTTAACCACCTCTTGCCTGGAATCTGGTCCCTACCAAACATAAAGTCTACCAAACCCGTCAGTGCCACTGTCCCCTCAGAGGAAAAGGGGATCAGCAACACCGCACTCAGAACACAGCATCAGTTTTTTCTAAATAAATAGTAGCTAAAATTAGTAATAATTTCACCTTAAAAAAGCAGAACTGTTTTACTAGCAGTACTTAATCCCAGAAGAAACTATAGAGGTTATTGGTGAGATAAAAGGGACCGGAGAAAGCACACATTTGGAGTCACACAAGTGACTCCAAATGCTGAAACTCTGGCTCTAATATACGTTGTGCAGCCTTGATTGACTAAGTTCCTTAACCAATCTCCACTTAGTTTCTGGAAAAAGAAATACTGTCTGCACTTCAATCCAGAGTTGCCCAGAAAATAAATAAAGGAAAAACAAACACACACAAAAAACCTCCTTAGATTAGGGGCAAGGATATCTCTCCGTGGTGCCATGCTTCCCAAGCTGGACAAGGTCCTGGCTTGAATTCCCAGCATCAAGACACACAATGCAAACTCGCTCCTATATCCTTCCAAATCCCTCAGTCGATTAGGTCAATGAATCTGCATTTATATGTTTCCTTTAAGAGACAGAGCTGAAATAAAGGGGCTGGAGAGGTGACTCAGTAGGTAAGCCTCTGCCTTGCAGGCGAAACAGGTCCTGAGTTCGGATCCTAGACCCCACGTATAGACACTGGGCGGAAGCGGGGGTGGCCTGTGTTTCTGGTCCTGGTAGGGCGGAGCCTGTGAATCCCTGGGCAGACTAAACAAGGAGGTGGTGGAGGCGTCCATGGTGGTTCCCAAATTCGTCCGTGGTCCTACACACACACATACACACACACACACATATACATACACACACGCATACACGCACAATTGAATAAATAACAAATAATAAAAAGAAAAAAAAAGAGACAGTTGAAATAAAGGAAATCAAAGAGTCTGAGGCAAAATCAAAGGCAAATGATGGCAAAAATAAAGGAGTCCATCCATAATGAACTATATAAAATTTGTTCAAGGTAAAATGTATGAGTATGATAAAATTATCATTTTATCATACTTTAAGTGATAATTGTCACAATGAAAAACCATCAAATCAAATGCATAGAAACAAACAGCAAAAACTACAGTAAACTCGGAATGAGATATCTTAACACATTTCCTCTAAATTCTGGATGAAATAGATAAAGTAAAAATGCAGAGCAGCTAATCAGTAAGTCATGAACTTACAAGAAATACTAAATAACCAAAAACGGGGGGGAAACCCCAATAAAATCAATAAAGATTCTCCATTTTCCAGTTATCCATTTTCCAGGCCCAGAAAAAAAGCAATTTAATAGTGGTTAATTCTGCTAAAGGTAGGCAAGTTCAGGCGTCTTGCTCTATCAGTCTGCTTTATTTATCTTTCACTGAACTTGGAGCTACACCGGTGGCTAGAAGGATCAAGCAGGAAGTCCCAGTGATTCTCCTGTGTCCACTGTCACGACTGCTGGAGTTACAGGCATCCACATATCTGGCTTTTCGCAAGGATGGAGGAGTTTGGATTCAGGCCCTCCATGCGTATACAGCAAGAGTTCTTACCCACTGAAGCCAAAGAATTTCTGCAGCAACTTTTTTTTTTGGAGACAGAGAGTCACTACATAAATAAGGCTGGCTTCCACCTGGAGATTCTTCAGCTTACTGAGAGGTAGGATTGCACGTATCTGCTACCCATGCCTGGTTTATATTATTTTTATTTTTATAATTGCAGGAAGAAAATCCAAAATGACTAAAATATGGGGTGGCCTCATACAAACAAAACTAAAAAACATTTTAAGACAGGTCTATCAAAATATTTGATCCCTGAGATGAAAAGGGATTGTATGAGACTGAGTTAGCACCTAAATATAGTAGCAAAAATTTCTTTAAGCCCAACTCAGTCTCAAGTGGAACAGAATATGACAGAGGACAATTCCAAGGTTTGTCCTGGTAGGAGCACAATGTGTGCTTATTATAGCTGCTGATTAGTACAAAGACAGATTATGGGCTGGTAAGATAGCTTAGTGGGTTAAGGTACATACTCACAAACCTGATAACCTGAGTTTGTAGAAAGAGCGGTCTCTACTCATACATGGATCACAGCATACATTCTCTCTTTTTCTTCCCCCGCTTCTCTTAGATACATAAGTAAAAATAATTTTTGAAAAAAAAGTTTATAAACTAACTGGAGACGGGATATGATAAAAACTTCTTGCCTAAAATGAATGAAGTCTTGGGTTTGATTATAGCACTATAAAAATAAACAATAACTAGATATCAACATAGTTTGAACAAAGTTCGGGCAATGTGACTATTGCTTCTTTCTCTACTTTCTCTACATGACTATGTAGTTAATAAAAATTACATTATAAAACTTACGGAAAATATCTACAAAGTGAACTGATGTAATAAAAAGTCAACTTTGGAGCTAGAGGTGCAGTTCAATAGCAGTACTTGACCAGCAAGTACAAGGTCTATCTCAAGAAGGCTGCCGGTGGTGGGGTGCTCAAGCGAATCCATGCTATAACTACAGTTAATCTGATTTCAAAGAAAAGGCCTATGCACACACAATCAATGTCTAAAAGAGAATGTGGAAGGAAAATAAAAAGTTGCTGGAATTGTGGTTCTTGTTTTTAAAAGAAATAGAAGTAATAGAAAGGAAGAGCATCATTACACTTACTACACGGAGGTCCTCAATGCGCTTTTCAAGAAGTACCGGTAGACCCTCTGGGAGCGTAGGTACCATCTTGGGCATGACCTGAGAGGTGAAGGTTGGCTGGGTGATGTTTCCATTTTCTCCCCCTGACTCAGACAGGGGGCTACCATCAGAAGTAGCATCCAGTAATCTCTCAAAGTCGAAATCATCTAGCATCTCCAGGGCATTTTCAGCTTCCTGAAACAGTTCATGTTCATTTGTGCTAACAAAAATGGGGAGTTCTGGATCGGTGCCGCTCAGATTTAAGTCTGGGATGTCGCTGGCCAGGGCTGTGGCAGCACAGGGGGGCTTAGAAAGAGAGGAAGTCGATGAGGTCATTGGGGGTTTAGGGTTGGACTCCTTCTTGAACGCATCTTTCTCTTTTTGAAATTTTCTTATCATGGCAGCTAGTGAAAGAGAATCTTTGTAACGTTTCTTCTTTTTTTCAGACTTATGTGAATTGAGAGCCACAACTCTGTAAAGAAAAGAATGACTGGTTAGGTCACAGTTTAAAGATTAATGCCCTGTGTAAATAAGCAGGCAAGGAATTAAAAATATTCATCTGAGGACTGGAGAGATGGCTCAGGAGTTAAGCTTCTGCCTCACAAGCAGAAGGTCCTGAGTTCAGACCCCAGGTCCCATGCAAAATGCCAGGCAGAAATGTTGGCAGCCTGTACTTCTGGCCTTGGAAGGCAAAGTCTAGGAAATCCCAGAGCAAAACAAGTAAGAGGTAGAAACAATCCAGGATGATTCCCCAAGTCACCGTTGGGCCTCCATAGGCACACACAACAGTGCTCGCTGATACACACACACGCGCACACACACACACACACACACACACACACACACACACACACACGCGCGCACACACACACACACACACACACACACACACACACACAAGTGCAAGCACATGAAGAGGGGGAAATCATCTGAGCGGCAGCAGAAGGAACTATGTTCTTAGACTCTCACTACATTATACTTTCATTATAGCACCTTATTCAACATCATCTGGACTATCACCTATGAAAGGCAGACCTATAAATAGACACTAGAATGAAAAAATAGAAGAGAGTGATGTCAACATAAGAAACCAAATGTGGTACAGGTTTATTAAAGTGTATCAAGTTAAATTTACTACTCGCTTCGGACTGTTCATGTTCTTTAGCTCCTTTCTAAGTAGTGACTTAAAGAAATACCAAGAAAATAAACAGATTTTTACTAAAAGCAGAATTGCTTTACAGCCAGACACCAATTATCTGTCTGCAAACTTAAAACATGCTAAAAACTGAAGAAATACAAAACCTACTTCTCAGTCTCTGAACTTTCATCCATCAACATGTTCCCAAATTCTATTCTAACCACAACTGTCTAAACACTTTTCAGGTTCCATTCTAGAAAAGGCTGTATTGGGCAGGAGATCATCAATATAATCTTTCTCTAAACAATGAGGAAAGTTCTCAGCTTAGCTATCAGTTCTTCTAAGAAAACTTTTTCAAGTTGTATAAATTGGATGTTCTGTGAATACTACAAAATACAAAACATTACTGTCTTCAATGCAGTTCATGATTCTGTTACTATTATTTGCATATATTCCAAACTATACAAGTACCTAACATACAAGAGACACTTTATATGTGCCCAATGACTAAGCACATTTAAGACAACCATTTATGTCTACTGTTTTCTTTCCTTTCTTGAGACAGGTTTTGCTGTGTAGCTGAATTTGAACTTGCTGTGCAGCCCAGGCTGGTGTGGAATTCACAATCTCCTGCCTCAGCTTCCTGAGTGCTATATACAGTCACATAGGCAGGCAGCACGCAGGCTTTCTCAGTGACTCAAGGTTGTAATTACATCTACAATTCCATATTGAGCAGAGAAATGCCTTCCTGCACCAACCTTCTAGATGCAGATATACAGATGTATTTCTCTGCTCAGGAAGGGAGGGGCCCGGCATCTCACAGCAGTCTTGCCTTTAGCTCTGGGACAACAGGCACAGGGAAGCAGAGGTAAGTGGTAGTAACTCTCTAGGCACCCAGGCTGGCCTTGTCCTAAAATCAATCTTATATAGCATCCCAAGTGCAGATCATAGGTATGCACCACCATGTCCAGCATTCCCATTTGTTTGTTTTATTTTAATTAGAAATATGTTACCTGAAGTCACGGATGTTAGGAATAGCTAAAAATATTCAATGAAAACATTTTCTTGGAGTGCCAGGAATACCACACAGGCCTTACACATGTTAGGCAACTTCTATCAGTGAACCACATGTTCAGTCCATGAAATTTATATGAAAAAATCATAAGCAATCTACACTGCTACCCCTCAATCTTTAGTCATCTAATTAATTTCAGACCCAACTGATTACAACATTTTCATTGTTTTACCATCTTTTTCAACTGTATGTCTGTGTGTTTGTGTGTGAGAGAGAGAGAGAGAGAGAGAGAGAGAGAGAGCTGACCCTGGACTCATGCTCCACTTCTTCCACCTTCACAAGGCACAACATCAGGTCTGAACTAGTTCTTGTTCTCAAACAATGCAAATGCAAATATTCTGTCAGTGTAATGTAAAACTAATCTTAGTCTCTAAAATGACAAAGCCTACCTATCAATGTGTATATTATTAAAAGGCAACGGATCGTTAAAATTTGTAAATATTGTATCACATTACACTCAGCAGAATTAATAAAAGAGAAAGATTTACATGATCTCAAAATAAACGAGTGTGTGACCAAAAGATGCTGCCACTGGTTATCAATTCTCTTGACATACCCTAGTTGTTTGGGTACTTTTTTCCTTGGCTTCTTCTCTTTATCCCCTTCCTCTTTCCGCTTCCGCTTCTTCATCTCAATATCATCTTCTTTTATTTTGGGAACCTGTGAAATGATTAAGAATGCATTGTTTAAACATCAAAGTTTTCTTCTTTGATGTTAGCAACCTAGCACCCAGGCCAGTGTTTCTATGATGTGTAAGAATTTGTCAAAATTATTTGCTGAAAAGTGTGGGTTCTGGGGAGTCAATGAGCATTCTCATCTATGATTTTGCTCAAAGGAGATGCCTCTGAGCTATCTTGCTCTGTGTGTGTGTGTGTGTGTGTGTGTGTGTGTGTGTGTGTGTCTGTGTAGGGGCAGGAAAAACAAAGGACTGATATGATATTGCCTTCTCTTTTTTTAAACTTTATTTTGCGTGTGTGTGTGTGTGTGTGTGTGTGTGTGTGTGTGTGAGAGAGAGAGAGAGAGAGAGAGAGAGAGAGAGAGAGAGAGAAAGTACTGTGTGTCCCTGTGGAGGTGGCTTCAGGAATTATCTTGGATTTATTCTACCTCCCTTTTGCTTTGCTCTAGGATTTCCCAGGCTTCACCCACCAGGACCCAAAGTGCAGGCTGCTGTCATTTCTACCTGGTGTTTTTATGTGGGACCTGAGATCCCCAACTCAGGACATTCTGCTTATGATGCAGAGTCTTAATCCCTGAGCATCTTTCCAGCCCTCACCTTATTTTTTGAGACAGAGTCTCAATGAGCCTGGAGATCATGGACTGGCTACATTGGCTGGTCAGCAAACCACACAGATCCTCCTATCTCCATTCCCCAGTGCTGAAGAGTAACTCACGTCTTTATGTTTGTAGAGCAAGCTGTGTACCAAGTATGCCACCTCCTTAGCCATTCACTTATGGTTGTGATTCAGTTCTCTAGGATGTGGCCTCAGAATTTGCATCTTAAATAATTATTTTGGTGACTGATATGAGTCATTTCAGAATTTTGCATCGGAAACTACTTGTGGACATCACTGATTCTCAAATACAATATGTACAATTCTGTACAAATTATTATGTGATCTTAATAGCCTTTTTTATGGAAAAATCTAATTTATCCTAGAAACCTAATAGTATTAAACCACAGCTACAGAGAGAAATATTAAAAGAAAACATAATTCTAATATGACATAAACAACCTGGCTTCATCTACACAGCTTTTTTTTTTTTTTTTTCTGTAGTCCTATAGATCAAACCCAGGGTTTTAAGTGTGTCTGGTTCATACTAACTGAATTAATTAATTAGAAATAAAAGAGGGAGAAGAGGGCTGGAGAGATGGCTTAGGGATTAAGACTCTGACTCACAAGGAGAAGGCACTGGGTTTGGATCCCACGTCCCACATAAAAACAACCAGGCAGAAAGAGTGTTGGCCTATACTTCCAGCCCTTTGGGAGGGAAGGGAGGGAGGGAGGGAGGAGGGAGGAAAACGAGAGAGAAAAGAGAAAGAGAGAAAGAAAAAGAGAGGAAGGAAGGAAGGAAGGAAGGAAGGAAGGAAGGAAGGAAGGAAGGAAGGAAGGAAGGAAGGAAGGAAGGAAGGAAGGAAAGTTAAAAAGAGGAAGGAGAAAAGCAGATAGTGCTCATCTCTGTCCACCATGTGGGCTTCCACCATCAATCTGAGCTCATGAGGTTTATGCCCAGGAGCCTCATCCACTGAGGTATCCCCCCAACTGAGCTATTTCACCATCCCACCAACAGAATTTCAAATGTAATTAAGTAATCGTTATTTAAACAATGGTCAGTATTCTATTTACATTCAAAGTCGTGGCAAAATAACATTCAAAAATTAGATCCTTGATCTATGGGTGTAATCAGTGAGTAAGTGCCTATTAGCAGAGCTCCATATCCAAAACAATAAAAATTAAATAAATAAAAACAACAAAAAGCACATACTATTAACTGTTTTCTTTACTGTCGTATCAACTCACCTTGGGTGATTTGTGCTTTTGGTTATCTGTAATATCATCTTCTTCAGTATCTGAAGCTTGTCGAAATTGCAGAGTGCCAGTATTGATATAGAAGCCTCCATATTTTGTTGTTAGAGAAGCAGGAACTAATTCATCATACTAGATTTAAAATAAAAGCGACATATTCTACTGTCTTTAATTCTACAAACACATCAAAGAAATTCATTCACTGTGACTATCATTTTCTTACTAATAACCACAAATCCAGCAATCTCATTACTGAGTACATTCCCAAGGAAATGAAATAGTATGCCAAAGAGGTATCTGTACTTCTATGTTCATTGCACATTACTCACAAATATAGTGTCCATCAGTGAACCAATGGCTTTTTTTAATGTGTATTATACAATGGTATAATATTTGTCCTTAAAATAAATTCAGAAATAAACCAAAATACATAAATTCTGTTACTGCAGTAACATGTGAACCCAAAAGACATTATGTTAAGTGAAATTCCAGGCACAGAGAAACCAGTATTACACACTATTTCTTGTATGTGGCCTCTAAATAAGCTAACCTCGTAGAAGCATGTTAGGTACAAAAGGCTCAGTATGGGGCCAGATAGGTACAAAAGGCTCGGTATGGGGCCAGACAGGCAATGGGAGACACTTGTCCATGGATTCAAACTTACAGATGGATAGGAAGAGAATAAATTCTGGTGTTTTATCTCAAAGTAGGGTGACCATAGTTAATGAGGATGTGTAATTCAAAATAGGAGATGATTTGGAATCTTCTTGCCAGAGAGAAAGTATTTAAAGTTATAGCAAATTACTCATCATAGGTAATAGAGACGGGAGGGAGAGAAGATGAAATGAATACTCAATATGTTTGTAAAAGTAGAAAAAAAAGGGGACAAATTACTTTATCATCTGATCACTATAAAATATAAACACTATCACAGCATTATACTGTACACCTAAATATGTACAATCACTATTTGTCAGTTTAAAATAAAATACAGAAAGGAGTGCGAGAGTGAGAGAGTAAGAAAAAGAACCTGTAATAAGGATGTTCATGTAGTATATTTAAAAACAGCATCTGGAATAAAAATTAATTGTGATCACTGATTCTTTTATTAAAGGAACTTCTGGAAAAGGCGTAAACATCACTGGCTGAGGAAAGTGAGGCTCAGTGCTGCTGCTAGTCTTTGCCTGCTACTCTTCTCAGTAGCGAACAGTCCAAAGAGAAGTTGGAACACATTACACAGTGATTGAGCATCCAGATAAAGAGCAAGCAATATACAAGTTTATCAATAAGAGTATAAATAATAATACAGCCATTTTCTCTGCCTCAGTTCTATGCTTAAATGGAAACAAGTTTTTAAGTGTTTAAAAGAAAATGAGCACATGTCTTATAGAGGGAATCAGAAAAATAACTACCCAGTTGGTAAGGATTTCAAATGAGCTGGGAGCATGGACCAACTGAGTCAGAGCAACTTCACCTGACAGGGGAAGACAAAAAAGCAAACATTAAATGGAAATCACTCAATCAAATAAAAGTGTCACCTGGGAATGAAGACAGAATGCTATGGCTGGCAGGGCTAAGAAACTGCCAAGTAGGGCTCCTGGTTTATTACTGGAGCTCCTCATACTGTCTAACTAAGCTTGTTTTTTAGTTTTGTTTTAGAAAACGTCTTTGCCATGGACAAGGAATATACATATCTACTAGGCCAAAGGCATAAGTCATGTTTCCAACCTGAATCCACTCAAATTGTACGGAGAAGGGAAAAACAGCACCCCAAAGACACTAAGCCATCACTTCACTTGACACACTGCTTTAAGGATGCTCGTCCTACAGAGACGGGCCAGCACTACTTTAAGCGAAGGAGTGAAAAGAGGAAAAGTTCCTGAAAGTCTACAGCAGTTATTCTGAAAGTGCGTGTAAGAGGATTATGCGCCTGCGCTCGTGTCAGGCCTGCAAGCTTCTCGTGATGCCTCGGAGGCAGGGAAGACAAGCACTATTCCTATGTGGTAAGTGGAAACCAGGTAAGAACCTCAGCGAAGTATTTTTATGCTTATAGCAAAGTTACTAGCCAACTTTCAACTCAAATAGCTCTTCATGAGCTCTTCACACCAAATAGCTTTTCCATGAGAGACAGATTCGCTAACAAGGTATTCAAAACAATTTGGGAGGGGAGGTTATAAATGTTTCAGTCCTTTCACAGTGTTGTAGCATAGATATGAGCATTTATCTTTAAAAAAATTAATGTAAGATTCCGAAAATTAATTGGAAATAGAGTATTTCAGTATCTATGAAATAATTTGTGAATACATAAAGCTTACTGACAATACAATCAGTAAGAACAGGAGTCACTGAGATTATAATGCTTTTTGTGTCTGAATTATCTCATAAAAAGAAGAGTAGTTTTTAAAAGAAATGACACTAGGTTGTTATGTAAGGCAAACTACTTTTATTTTAGTTCAATTTCCTCTTATAAACCAAGATATATTAAATGTGACTGCAGAACTCAACAACTTATACTTAAAAGAATTTATCTTTATTACAGCAGCTATCAAACTCTCCACCTGAGTGGAGAGTACACCAAAACCCAGCATATGCACACTACGGAAATTATACAATTTATAATATAGACTTCTCTACTTAGTTTCATGTTCCTTAAAAAAAAAAACACAAACTGTCTACAAACTGGTATGCAATCTTTATATAAGTTGTGAAATCAGTATGAAAATATTTTATTCCAATATTCCAATTTTACAAAAGATTTCGAATGCTATTTATGAACACCTACTTATTCTATATATGATTTCAACTATAATATTCTAAAAAATTTTTCTTTACATTTATTTTTCAGGCATATTGTGTGTGTATGCACACATAGAATTCACAACACATACATGAAGATTAGAGAACAATTCCTGGCAGTTGATTCTTTCCTTTCATTGCATGGATTCCAATGATCACTCAAGTTTTTGGACTTGGACGCAAATGCCTTTACTTACCAAGCCATCTTGCTGACCCTGATTTCAGTAATAAGACATTCTGGGAAAGCTAGATCCATCAAGTCAGTTTAAGTTTAGTGGCTGCCTGGGCCAGGGATGCAGGAAGTGATGATAAGGCAAAACACAGAGAACTTTTAGAAAATGACAGCACTGGGCTGCAGAGATGGCTCAAGGGTTAAGCCTATGCCTCACAAGCGTGGGATCCTCACATGGGATCCTCAAATCCCATGTAAAAAATGCCAGGTGGAAATGGCAACAGCCTGCATGCTGCATTTCTAGCCCTGAAAGACAGAGCCTGGGAAAACCCACAGGAAAGCAAAAATGAGATAGAGTAATCCAGGATGATTCCCTAAAGTCATCCTTGAGCATTCACAGGCATGCACAGTGCCCTCTGACACACACACTCTGACAGACACACACACACACACACACACACACACACACACACAAGAAAAAATGATAACACTGTGTATGGCAATATAATGATGATATATGTAGCAAACATTTGTCTAAATCTACCAAATGTAGAGTACCAACAGGTATAAATTATGAACTTCAGTGATAACAGTGTGTCAATGTAGGTCCACCAATTGTAACAAATGTACCACCTGGTATAGGATGCTGACAATAAAGAGGCTATGTATATGTGCAGACAGTGTGTATATCAGCCACTTGTGCTTTTGCTGTAAATCTAAAACTGCTAAAGTAGAATTTACTAACTTTAAAAAAAGCTCTCTATGTCAGCAAGAATACATATAATAGTCATGACTGGATTCGTTTTTGGATTTTTTAGAATTTGAAATCTACATATGTAAACACTGCTGCCAATACTTTATACTTGCTTTATGCTATTCAGCATGTCAAAAAATGAAATCAAGTAATGGGACAGAAAACTAGATGGCATAAAAAAGACATTGCTCTTGGTCAGCAAATTAGAAACCAATACAGAACTAGAATAGACATTTTCTGCACTGAGTTCCAAATGACAGTACTTTTGAAACATCTCATGTTCTTACTTGCTTCCTGACAACCTTTCTGATAACAGGAAGGCATCTCTGCTTCACAAGGCATGATAATACATTAAGTCTTCGGGACGTGACAAATAATTCAGGATTTTGACAGGATACGCACTATGCAACATACTGGAAGTCCTTTCCAGTAGAAGCTCTGTCATTATCCAACTAAGTGCCACATCAACATGCAAAAGATATGCTAATTTGCAGGTTGTATAGTAGTTAACTAGTGTTGCTTTCTGAGTATCACAAGTGTTCACTCCATATTGCAAAGGACACCAGAATCCTAGGGATTAGATTTACACAGGGGTATAAGATATGTTATGCCTTAATTCATGTGTCACATGGCTACAATTCTTTCTTTTTCTGAACATTTATCATCATTTATAGTTCCCTCCTTCCACCATATGGGTTTGAGAGATCTTTTTCTGCCTCTACCTCTCAACTTTTGAGAGAGAGAGAATGTGCATGCGTGGTACATGGACAGAAGGGAAGACAGCTTTCAGAATTCAGTTCTTTCTTCCACCATGCAGGTTTTTCAGAGTCTGAATTCAGGTCACCAGGTTTTTGAGCAGGTATCTTACCCACTGAGCTATGTCAACTTTACTTTTATTCTCAGCTGAAGTAAGGAATAATAATGGTATTAATGCTAACTACTTATGTCTAAAAATTAAGCAACCATTCACCTCAAGACACTCTTGGGGAACCTGGGAGCACAGCATATTATAAGTTATGGTCTAGAGCCACATCAGCAAACCATGATTTGCTTGCTGGCCAAACCAGTCTAGCAGCTTACTTGCTTGCTTATTTATTTATTTGTTTGTTTGTTTTTAACATCTACCAGGAATACATTTTGTATTTTTTAAATAGTTGGAAAGATATTAGATTATTTTGTGACACACGAAAATCACATGGACTGAAGTTTCACTAATACTGCCATAGTAGCTCACTTAGTCTATTTCCTATGGCTGCCTTTATGCTACAGTTGCAGAGTAGCCATAATAGATACTGGACAGCCCTAGTATAGATATTGGTCTATTACAGTTAGTTTGCTAACACTTGGATGAGAACAACAGTACAGCAACAACCATCATGAACCAAACCAACTTACAAAATTTTAAATCTACAGTATTCTCCTTAAAACAAATCTTTAAGTAATGAACACTGCAATAAAGAGCACAAATAAAAACATTCATTGAACTACTTATTTTGAACTACTAGTTACTTTGCCTTGACTTCAATTTGCTGCCATATTAAAGATACTCACAGCCTCTGAGTTATCAATAAATGGGTCTGTTTCGTCATAGCCGTAGCCTATATCAATTAAATCTTGTAGTCGATCCTTCCGGTGTTTACGGGGTTTCCCGCCCTGCAAAGAATAGGATATGTTAGACTTATATGCCATTGCCATAAACTTCAAAATGACCTGTTTGAAGAATTCCAATGGGGGCTGGAGAGGTGGCTCAGGGGTTAAGCCTCCGCCTTGCAGGCGGAAGGTCCTGAGTTCGGATCCCAGATCCCACGTATAGACGCCAGGCGGAAGCGGGGGCGGCCTGCGCTTCTGGTCCTGGTAGGGCGGAGCCTGTGAATCCCGGGGCAGAAGGAGGTGGAGGCGTCCATGGTGGTTCGCGAATTCGTCCGTGGTTCTACACACACACACACACACACACACACACACACACACACACACACACACACACACGCGCGCGCGCACATACGCACATGCGCACAGTTGAATAAATAATAATAAAAAAAAAAAAAAAAAAAGAATTCCAATAGTTGTGTAGCTCAGCCTTGTGTATGAGAGCAAGTCTCCCCGCACGCCATACTTGCTTAAGCTGCACATGGTGACTTCGACGGGAAAGGGAGACAAAGCAACTCACAGGAGAAAACCTCACCTCAGCCAGGTAAGTCAGCATTACCAGGGAGTAAGGAGACTGATGCATGCATCTGCAATGGGATAAAAACTGCATTTTGACGCTTCGATCTTTCTCTCAAATGCCTGGAACCCTAGCCCAGGTGTTAGAGACATGCCAAAGAAATCCACAGTGAGTCTACAAAATAAGTAACCATTGTTCTTCAAAGCTGTCAGAGTATCAAAACCAAAATGGTCCTAAATTGAGAAAAGCCTAAGGAAACACAGTAAACTAAATAAGCTCTGGAATTCTGATAGGATCTAGGAACTGAAAACAGATATTCAGGGACAACTAGTAAAAAACAAAGTGTAGAGTTAAGTAATAATGTACCAATTTTTTCTTTTAAAGGGAATATACCATAAGAATGTGAGAGCTTAACAATTGGAAAAGTGAGCAACAACAGTATGAGAAGTTGTTATATTTAATATTTACAGGGCTTTTTTTGGTAAAACTACACTTAGAATTACTTTTTCAATGTTATAAAGGCACAGGCATGTGAGACTAAGAAAAACGAGTGTATATAGGAAGAGATGAAATCAAAGTCAGGTCAGTTGTCTATTTAGTCAATGTATTATTGTCAAGAATACTGTGCCAATATTCCTTTCTCTAATTTTTAAAACATTTTTATATGGTATGTGTGTGTGCACGCGCGTGTACCACACCATATAGGAGGTCAGAGGACAACTCTCCTTCCACCTTTATGGGGGTTCAAGGATTAAACTCAGGTTTGTCAGTCTTGCCCAACAAGTGCTTTTACCCCCTGAAGCATTTCACTTGGCCCCCCATACTCCTCTAGTCTTGGCAACCACGGCTTTGAGAGAGTACCTGAGTAGGAATTAGATCATAGGCACAGATCTTCCCTTCCATGTTTGCTAATTTTTTCAAGCCTATAATTCTTCTGAAATGTAATTTTTTTAAAAGTAAAGCAATGGCAAACCAACCAGTTCTTGTAAACTCTATTCAAGTTAGACCTTAACTTTGGCCCTGTCCAATTATACTATAGTCATTCCATTGCAGAGATAAGGTTTTGTCTAAATCTGGAATAAGGACTTCCTTCAAATGAACATGCACCCTTCTTATTGAACATGTAGCTCTGGTTCTAAGTCCTTTAAAGACTCAGATCCAGCTATGCTTTTCTTTTGGTGTTTAGTCAAAAACAGAGACAAAGGGACTGAAGTAATAGCTCAGGGGTTAAGCCTCACAAGCAGAAGGTCCTGAGTTCGGATCCCTTGACATGGGATTCCCCTCTGTCAGGCGAAATGGCAGTGGCTTGTACTTTTGGTTCTAGAAGGCAGAGTCTGGGAAACTCCACAGCAAAACAAAAAGAAGGTAGAAGCAACCCAGGGTGATTGCTAAAGTCACCGTTGGGACAAGCACACACAGTACCCCGTAATACACACACACACACACACACACACACACACACACACACACACACACACACACGAAATAGGGAGAAGAGTGCAGTGGAGCAGGGGAGGAGGAGAACGAGGAAGCAAGAGGAAACAGTGCCAAGGTTTCAACACATACCACAAGCTACAGGGGACCTTGCAGCAAGGATGATAGGCAAGATGTGACTCTCCATTACCTTACGAAGTTTCAGTTCTCACAGTGAGACTTGCAATGAGTCATGAGCCTAAAGACTAAAGGTATGGTTTATGTAGCATGGCTCTTAAATAAAAACTGCTCTTAAATAAAAACTAACACTATGCCTTGCTACCATGCAAAGAAACCACTTCTTCAGGGGGAAAAAATGATTAGTCTGGAATTACTGAGATGTCTCCAACATGGTGCCGCCCTTTCCTAAATGATTTTCAAAGGTAATTCTAGACTAAATGCTTGCTTACATTACATACTGATGTTGAAAATGCTAACCTGTCTCTAACTACCTATCCATAAAACAAAACTCCTCAAAGGAGATAGTTAATAAGTGAAATGGAATTAAAGTAAGATATCTATTTCATCTATCAATCATAAACTTTAAAATTTCAACAAAATGAAAAAGGCCCAGGACTGCTCATCCACTGCCGGTAAGAACAGATTGTTGCGAGCCGTGCTATTTCACAGAGCAATGTGAAGCGTCTGCCAAGACCCAGGATTACTACAGTTTCTTCTTTTGCATCTTGTATTTCCAAATTTTCTACAGAGCATTCCTATAGAAATGGAAATATACTAAAATAAATTTTTTTCTCTACTTTATTTGACATAGTAATACTATTGACAGATACAGACTATATTTCAAACCACTGTTTAGATCTGAAAATACACAATAAGAGCTTAAGGTACTACGCGGCTCCAAAGTACAGACTTAGCAAATATGAGTTCCTAAGTTCTTTTTTTTAATATTTATTTATTAGACAGAGAGAGATAGACAGACACAGAGAGAAAGAGAGAGAGAGACAGAAGAGAGAGAGAAAAGGCACATACATGCACATGTACGCTTCCAGAGACTGAACTCAGGCTTCCAGGACTACAATCAGGCACCTTCCCATCGCGCCTAAGTTCAATCTCCAGTGCTCCTTCTCTGAAACAAGTTAAAAACTTCAGACAGAGACAGCCTGGTCTGCACTACAGCGAGTTTAAGGAAAAGCATTATGCTAATATTAGAAAAAAATTAACTTCTTATCCCTGAAGAACTTAAAGTAAGATACTCTGCCACATAAATTACTGAGCACCTACCATGTGCCAGCCTTTATGGAATTTACAGTACTATGGGCAGGAAAAATATAAAGCAAATAACTAGATTAATTATACAGAGGAAAAGGAAAACTACAGATTGCATGGAAACCTTGTAACACAGGACTGAGTCCAGCCTTTCCTAAGACATTTATTTCCAGACAAAGCACATGGAGCTAAACATTATGACAGCCATCAAGGATATTACAATCCAGAAGTCTCAAGATGTGTTGAACAAAAAATCACTCAGCTGTTAACATGGGTAATGAACCTAGTTAAATTAGTCAGAAAGGAAAAGGACAGAGACTTGAAAGTTACAAGTGACTAGGAGCACAAACTATGCATTTAACATTCAATGATGATGGCAACAACCACTATTAATTCACTGACTACAAACCTACATAAAATCCTTATACTACGTACCACCATAATTTATTTCACATTTGATAAATGAGAAAAACTAAAACTTAAAAAGAATAACTTTCTTTCTAATATAAAGTAGAAATCTTGAAATGCATCTGTCTAGAAAATGTCTGTAAGTGAAGTTAAAGGTGCAGCATGTCAAAATTCCAATCAGAGTCCAATGTGCACTTAGCTCTACATGAATGACTCCCACAGGACAATTTTATTTTGTTCCCTCTTGCAGTTTTTCTGCCTTAAAATTTGATTACCAGTTAATATTAAAAGAATGGTAATAACAAGGATGTGGGGCAACTGGATATCTCCTATGTCAATGGTAGAAGCAGCCAGGTATGACACCAAAGGCCTACCATTTAGCACTTGTGGAAGCTGAGGCAGAAGGATCATGAGTTTGAGATTGGCCTCAGCCACACAATGAGAATCTGCCTCAGAAATAAAAAACAAATAGAACCCAAGACAATACATCCACTTGGTAAAAGTTTGGTGCTTCTTCTAAACTCAACACAGTATATGTCCTAACACTCCACTGTTACACACAGTCCAGAGACTGAGTCTAGGAGACGGTTCAGTCAATGAAGAGCCTGCTGCGCAAGCCTAACGACCCGACTTTAGATCACCCCAGCTTCTTGCAAAATGTCTGCTTCAGCATCTATGGAGACAGGTGGATACCAGAACTTTCTGAATATCTAATTTAGTCAATTAGTGAGTTCAATGTTCAGTAAGAAACCTTGTCTCAAAATAAAAAAAAGGTAGAATATTCAATTGAGCTGATGTCAACCTCTGACTTCCACAAGTACACACATCCACATATACACCCATACACAAACACATACGCACTACAATGAAAGCGAAATCAAAATGTATAGTCCTTTTATTCTTTTTTTTTTAAAGAAGGTATCAGTATATAATCCAAGCTAGCCTTGAACTAGCCTTGAACTGGGATTACAGGTCTGAGCCTGTGTACCCAGCTTGGAAATGTTTATACAAAATATATACTGTAATGTTTAGGGCAGCTCTATGCAAAACAATCAAAACCTGAAAACAACACAATGTCTATCATCTGATAAAATAATAAAAGTTACAAATCAGAGGTTGCAAAGCTAAGGCTGGAGGCAGGATTATTTGTGAACACAGACAAGAGAATTTTGTGGGAAAAAAACTGTTCTATACCATCACTATAGGTAGCAAATACAAGAATGTATTCATTTACTAAAGGAAAAAATTAAAGCATTTAAATTTGGTGGGTACCTAAATAATTTTTTTTTAATACTAGAGATCAAACCAAATTATTTCTGTTTCAGATCTTTCCCACAAACTTTTGTTCATGACTGTTCACATTTTCATTCTAACTACCAGTTCCACAAAGCTGGCCACTAATGCTCCATCCAAATGTAACTTCTGGCCTCGCTCCCCTCACGTTTATCCTGCATTCGATCACCTGATGAATGTTTCAGAGAGACCACTTCCTTTTCATCTCCGCTTAAATTGCCTCAGAAGTATCCTTCTTAAAAGATAAACAACTTAACATGGCATCATTAAGTACTTTCTGCGTGTTAACTCAAACTGCCTACCCAACTTTTCCTTATAATTTTCTAACATGAATGTTTTGATCTACTGAAACTCCTCCCCCAGCCATCTGCTTCTCTTCCCTCAAGCTCCTGCCTTATATGGAAAAGACTGGATTCTCACTGAGTTCTGCTGCCCTTCATGTGAGCCTAAGTTTTAACTCTTTCCTCCAGGTTGCTTCCTAACTAAAAACCATAACCACCTTTTCTGCTTTCATAATACATACTTTTTCCACCAGGCACAACTAGGTGACTACAAGATTTACTTGGAAAAAAATCTAAATAAGCAACAGGATCTGTAGCAATGAGCAAATTCAGGGGAGCAACGAAGTTTACAGACAACCAGATTTAGGAATGAGTATGTCTAGTCAAGGTTACTAGCTTATTGCCACCAAAAATGATGACTATTGTTAACAGTTCTGAGCTCATCATCAAAAATATGCACTAGAACTGTAGTGCTGTTAATTAAGTATGAATCTTTTTATTTTGTTGTGTGAATTCTACACAAAGCTGAAGTTTCACTTGACCATAATATTAACCTGTGACATCACCTAGCATTGTTATTAATGACATCATAATAACGACAGAAACATAAACCATGTAAATTAAGACAGAGCCAGTCAATATTAGTAGCCATCTAACAACGTGGCAGTCTGGGGAGCTGGCTCAATGGTAAGTGCTTGCCAAGCCAGTGTATAAAGAGTTAACAAACCTCCAGAACTCATGTAAAGCCGAGCTGATCAAAACAAATATTCGACAGCACTTTCTGGACTCTTTCCTATGATTCAGTTTTCCCTGCAGTAACCCTTTTTCAAAGCACTCCCCAACAGAGTACAGCTTGGCTGCACAAATTACTACCGTCCATTGCTATTATGTAAAACTCAGTTCTTCATCACCAAAGCTACTGGATACATGTTTTAAGTAAGCCTCAGTTCACTTGGCCTTTGGAAAAATAATTCTGTCCTTCCTTCTACCATCATCTCCCTTTTTTTTCCTCCTGTCTCTGTCCCTTCTTTCTTCCCTAACTTGCCCTCTCCACCCCATCTCATGTTTATTTTTGTTTACCTGTTGACTTTAAGACAGGATCTCCTGACATAGGTCAAATTGGCTTCAAAACCATGATCTTGGGGATATCTGGGGAAGGTGCCATCATGCTTGGCCATACTTCACTTTTCTATCTTCCAACCTCCAGTTTTATAAATATAGTGAAATTCAATGATATGCAAATTGCTTAACTTGAAATAAAACTTTTTTGTTGTTTTTTTCAGACAGACCCTTATTATAGCCTAGGCTAACCTGCAACTTGTGATGTAGCCCAGGCTGACCTCAAATGTGTAATCCTCCTACTTTGGCCTCCACGTGCTAAGATTACAGGCGTATCCCCATCATGCCTATCTTGGAACCACACTTTTGACAGCTACCAAAAAGGAATATACATATTGTGAATTTAAAGCATTAAAATAGTACCTAAACAAACAGACAATTGGTGGTGTCTCTTTCCTATCAAACACATTTTGAACTGATTTTTTTTTAATTATTATTTATTCAATTGTGCATGTGTGCGTGTGCGCGCGTATGTGTATGTATGTGTGTGTGTCCCAGCGTCTATACATGGGGTCTAAGATTCAAACTCAGGACCTTCTGCCTGAAAGGCAGAGGCTTAACCACTGAGCCGCCTCTCCAGCCCCTTGAACTGCTTTTTTTTTTGAAAAAAAAAAAAAAAAAATAGAATTGTCTTTTTTGATAAATTTCTTTGTCTTTTTTTGATAAATTTCTAAATAAATTTATTTATTGTGTTGGTGTATACACTTTCCAAACCCTTTCAGCTCTATGTATCACATTTTAAATATTAAATTGATCTTATAAAAATCAAATTTTATTTCCAAATTTTAAGAATCCTGACTTTTAATACATCTAAATGAAGAAACCCCTCTATATTATTTTCTAGGTACTTATTCTCTATGACTCAGAGAATATTACTGAATCATTAGTACCTGTTTAACCTGATAATCAGTATCTCAAGCCAATGCAGAATGATGACACCATATTAGTAAACTGGAGAACAAACAAGGTGTTCTTAGTATAGAATTGCCACTACCTTGAGCTAATAGTAATAGAACTAATTACCAACATTTACTGATCTGCTCCTGGCACACAGAACTAACATCACAGTAAGTGATAAGTACTACAACTGAGATGAAAACAGCCCATAAGTCCCAGTGGTCCTTGGCAATTTTAATCTATTTAAATCTATGCTGATTTGCACCTAGTCTTTGAAGAGTAGTTTGAAGAAGGTACAGACAGTTAAGAGCTGACAATACAACACAAAAAAGCTACACAAACTTCTATAATCATCACTTACAGATATTAAGATCTTCCTCTCTAATCAGTGCTCTAAAACTCCTGATTCTTAATAGTTCTTCAGGATGTCAGCAGGTTGAGAATTTGCTCAGCTCAGAGAGGCCACGCAGTTAAAAGAGCTTTAACATGGCAAGTGATGAGAACTTAGCAGTAACTATAATTAAAGAAAAAAATCTACTACAAATAGATAAGAATGCTTTCCTTTTAAGAATGCCCTTTCTCTTTATATGCTTTAAAAGGTAATTTTATAATTTTAATATACAGTCAATCCTCAATATCCTGGATTGGTTTCATAACCACTCCTGAAGATACCTAAAGCCACAGATACTCAAGTCCCTTACATAAAATGGCAAGGTATTTACCTATAGCCTATTTGTATCCTCTTATATACTTTATTTCTAAAATATTTATAATATCTGATTATAATATTTCACATAATATAAACATACATAAATAGTCATAAATCCATATTGCTCAGAGAGTAAGAAAAAAGCTTTAGGGGCTGGAGAGGTGGCTCAGGGGTTAAGCCTCCGCTTTGCAGGCGGAAGGTCCTGAGTTCGGATCCCAGATCCCACGTATAGACGCCAGGTGGAAGCGGGGGTGGCCTGCGCTTCTGGTCCTGGTAGGGCGGAGCCTGTGAATCCCGGGGCAGAAGGAGGTGGAGGCGTCCATGGTGGTTCGCGAATTCGTCCGTGGTTCTACACATACACAGACACACACACAGACATATACACATGCGCACACATACACACGCACATGCGCACAGTTGAATAAATAATAATAATAAAAAAAAAGAAAAAAGCTTTAATATGCACAGTATGGGTATAATTTATTTGTTTATTTGAGAGAGAAAGAAAGAGGGAGAAAATAAACACAGACCATGGCACATGAATGGAGGTAAAGGACAATATTTTAAGCTTTATACATAATGATAAAGATTAGTCTCAGAAGATTAGATCAAAATTAACCACCACACCTTAGCTAAGCACGGTGACACCCTTGTAATCCCAGCACTTGGGAGGTGAGGCAGGAGGATCAAGTTCTGGATCAGGCTGAGCTACAGAGTGAGATACCGTCTCAAAAAGTCAAAAACAAAACAATAACAAAAACCCAAACCTACAAATTACTACAAATATTTTAGTATTTCCTTTATTAAAACACCCATCAGGACGTTAGCCTCTGCCTCGCAAGCAGAAGGTCCCAAGTTCAGCTCTTGGGTCCTACATAAAAATGCCAGGAGGAAAGCAAAGTCACCCCTGGGCCTCCACAGGCACATACAGTACCTTTTGATACACACACACACACACACACACACACACACACACACACACACACAATAAATAAATCTTAAAAAAAGGAACTATACTTTAAAAAATAAATAAAATACCCATCAGTTCACCTGTTTTATTAAATACTCAGAAAATCTTGAACCTCTTTGTAGGTATGAAAACCATAGTTTAAAGAGCCAAAATGACCCTGTTAAAAGGATAAAACTTATAGGTGGCAAACAGTAGCCTAAAACCTGATTCAAATACCATAATACCATTCTATTCTTATATCTTTCTCTTACTCCCAAACAGCTTATCTGTGTGTGTGTGTGTGTGTGTGTGTGTGTGTGTATGTGTGCATGTGTGTAGGCTAGAGACTACATTGGGATGTATTCCTCAGTGGCTTCTCCACCTTAGTTTTTGAGACAATGTTTGTCACTGAACCTGGGAATTCAGCAATCCCCCAACATGTACCTACTTCCATCCCCCAGTATTGGGATTACAGGTAGTGCCCTGCTGCACCGGCTTTTATGAACTCAAGATACAAACTCAAGTTCTTCTGCTTGTGTGGCAAGCACTTTACCACTGATCATCTCCCCAGCTCATGAAGAGTTTCAACCCCAAACAATGAGTTTCAACCCCAAACATTGTTGCGTTCTAAGGATAAGAAAAATGGTGGGTGTGTAATATGAATTAACATACTATCTCTGTGGATATTTCTCAAAGTTTATGAAGGAACCCCAAGAGACAGTCTCATTTCTCAACTCAGTTTGTAACAAAATGTCAAGCATACTTAAAATAGGATAAACGTATGGTAGGAATTAGAGCTTCCTACAAATTAATTATATGAAAATGTAGAGAAAAATGCTACATGACTTATCAATTAGATATTAAAATGTTTTATAGTACAATAAAAAACAATATATTTTGACACAGAATCCAGAATGTACATGAATATTTAAGATAAACAAGTCACTTTCAAAGAATTTTTATGCTGAGACTAATGCAAAGAACATAGAAGTACGGTACACACATTCATTCTCCTAAACTCTTGGGGAGGAAGGTTTAAAAACTATCACACCAAGAGAACATGCTTCTCTATGACAAATGGAAAGAACTCGATGTGCTGACTACTCCTGCCTATGTGACCACAGATCAATCACTTAACCCTGGGCTGTGTCTTCCCCTGTAAAATGCAAATATTACTTACCTTGTAGTTTGTTATAAGGATTAGAGAAGATATACTTTAAGCAAACTGCAAGACCTTACAACTGTAACAAATGGCACTTTCTACCACAGTCACTGCAAACCTGAAAGACTGTGATGGTCAAACCAGCCATTCATTCAGCTTCAACTTGAATAAGATAAAGAAGCTCTGGGTACTTACAGGCACTCCCAACCAACCACAAGAAAAACAGGTCAACAGAATAAAATGACCAGATGAATTCTAGTATACTCACATATTTCATTTCAAATTTCTTAGCCAACATTTCCACTTCTTGCCTCTCCTGAAGTTCATCATTAAATGGGTCTTCTGTATGAACAAGCTTCTTCTGATCCAAAATGAATGGGAAAAGACGGAAGTATTAGTATTACTTCAATTATATCGCTACATATTGATCAAAATGACTACATTTTAACAACTGAACGTATCCACACAAGCATATCAAATATGCCTTGAAATGCTCCCCAATAATTACTTCAATTGTACCATTTTTCACAGTTGACTGACTACATCTTTAGATTTTTATCAATGAGAGCCAAGTTTTTTCCTAACACTAGCAAACTAGTCAGATGCATTAGAAGGAATTAAAAAGAAATACTAGTTCATAATAAGAAAACATTTGCAATTTTAATTTATGTTATATACATTGTTCAATTTTTTTGTGGTCAACAATTCAAAAGGACTCCACCTGCAAAATAATCATAAGGCCAGCCACCCTATCCAACAAAATAACAAGCTCCCCTAATACTAGGTAAAAATAAAAACTTGGATACTTTTATCTGATATCATACCTAACAAACACTAACTGCTATAGTGAGGAAATGCTCCTAAAAGGCTCTCCAAATTATTAATAATAGAATCAACATTTAATCATCTAACCACAAGATACTACCAAGTATCTGCAGCTTCCCTGGCTTCCAGCTGAGACTCAGAACCAACAACTTCTCTATCACCTAGCTCCTGTCAGTGGACACCCATTCAGGGAACACACAAAGCTAGAACCCTGCAATGGCTGCAAAGAGATTATATCACCATGGCTTCCTTCTAAGAGCAGAGAATGGAAGGTTATTCTAAACACAATGAGCTATTATCACATCTTTTACTAAGTTTACTATTGTTTGCAGACATGTTATACGTATGGTTTTTCAATAAACAAAAACTCAAAACAAGGATCTATTTCTCAAAATACTATTTATCCGATTTCAGAAAAACTGATTCAATTTTTTAAAAGACTACATTTAAAAAAAAAACTGAAGCAGCAGCTTAAAGTAATTAAAAATGGGGTATTATTACAATTGAAGTACTGGATAGGTTCAGTTGACCCTGAAAGGTAAGAAAAAATGCCCACGTGAAAACCTCCAAGCACACACATCCCAGTGAACCCTACACATGAACACACACGAAATAAAAATAAATGAAAAATTTAAAAAATATAACAGGAAAATATGGACAGAGTAAATACAAAGCATTGTTCAAGCCGGCCTGACTCCTTTTATACGTGCAAATACTTAAAAAGGATCTATATTATTAATAAGAATCACTTTTATAATCATTCTAAAACCTTTTTTTCAAGATCTTGCAATACCCAAGCTGGTCTCCAAGTTAAAATTCTCCTGCCTCAGCCTCTTAAATGTTGGGAATGCAGGCATAGACCTGCCTCACCTATTCTAAAATGTTTTGTGTACTTTGTACAGGCATTGAAACTAGATCCCTTATTGTTGCACATCCCTTAAATGAGGTCTATAAAATTTGCAGAAAAGCAAACTCAAGGCAGGTCCTGTGGTACAGGCTGCATCCCAGCAAGCGGGGGGGGCTGAGGCAGAACTGACAGGAGTTTAAGGACGATCAGGGCTGCACAGCAAGTTCTCAAGTGAGCACAGAGAACGTGCTCTGTTAACAATAAAAACTCAAGACATGTATGTTTGTTCTTCTTAGGTGAAAAAACAGAATTATCAGCTACCCACAAGAAAAACTGGTATTCCAACAATGGAATACCACAGAATTCTATAACAGTATAATTACATTAACACCATCATCACTTATTTTCTTTATGGCAAATGTTCTACTAATTACATTTTCAAATGGGTTGCTCTGGTTAACTGATTTTCTGTTTACTAAGGAAACTATTTTCTGTGTCTCTATCACTGACAAAAACTGCACTATCTAAATACACTATCACCCTTCAGCCAGAAATGGCAAACAAACGAATCTTCCCAATGATTCCAAAGCCTCAGTCCCCTCTGAACCACCACAATTGCGGCACAGCACCGCAAGCGGGAAGGAGGTGAAGGGCTGACCCAGGCACCCTGCAACTCTGAAGGTGACCCAGCTCTTCATACTGAGTCAAGATAACTTTGTGCTTTTCCTATAAATACAGAAAAATGTCATTGTATTTCAGCTAACTGCACTTCGACTTCACTTAGCATGTGTCGTGGTTAAGTGCGAGTTGTCCCCCCAGGCTTGGCGCCTTGTGGGAAGAGGGCCATGGTGGAGGGGGTTTAACTCCCGCCCTGCAGTGGCCTGAGCTATCTCCAGACTCTGATACCGCCATGTCTGCTCTGACCTAACGGACTATATCCCCTCTGGACCAATAAGCCAAATACCTTCCTTTCTCCCTTAGAAGTGTGAGCAGTGTCTCACAGCAGCACAAAGCAGAAAGAGTAGCTGCAACAGCATTTCTGAAGGTAGCTAATTAAATGTATCCCACAAATAATTTAATAGCCCTATAGCTATCAATTTCAATTCAGATCTTGTTCAGTGACAGATGGGAAATTTTGAATTTTCTTTTTAAATTTTTTTTTCTTTTATTTTGTGTGTGTGTGTGTGTGTGTGTGTGTGTGTGTGTGTATCAGAGAACACTGTGTCACTGTGGAGGAGGACCAAGGTGATTGACTGGATTGCTTCTACCTCCTTTTTCTTTCTGGAATTTCCCAGGCTCCAGCCACTGGTGGAGCCTGGTTCACTTTTTTTTTTTTTTTTTTTTTTTTTTTAAGTAGGACTTGGGATCTGAACTCAGGACCTTCTGCTTGTGAGGCAGAGTCTTAACCCCTGAGCCATCTCTCCAACCCAAATTTTCTTCTAATTTTACAAGATCTTTCTTCCTCTTTCTATTCAATCTACTACAAAGTTCACTATTCAATTAAAATAACCCAAAATTTAAATTATTTTGAAAATATTTAACTCTAAAGAATAACTTGAGCCAGGACTATAATCCCAACTACTGAAGCTGAAGCAGGAAAACCATGAATTCAAGGCTAGTATTCAAGTTCAACCTAAGTAACTTAAAAATACTCTGTCTCCAAAACCACTCAGCCACAGGGGACTGTAGCTGGAGCTCAGCGTAGTGGGAGTCAGCGGCGGAGTGCTCCCCTAGAGTGAACAAGGCCCTGAATCTGGTCCCCAGCACTAAAAAGAAAAAAAAGATAAAAATAACTTCCTAGTGGAAAGAACTTATTTTTCAACTTATTCTAATGTTCACATTGTGCTCTTCAGCTGTTATCTTTTCTAGGGTTTCCTATTGTGAACTATCAAAATTTTTCCTATATAGTGTTCTGCATATACTTTCCTTTCTTTTAATCTTTGCAAGCAAAGGAGAGCATGCATGCACGCGTGTGCGTGTTTAAGAGGACACTGTGTGTGACTGTGGAGACCCAAGGGTCACTTCGGGCATCACTTTGGATCATGCCACCTCCTCTTTGGTTTGCTGTGAGGTTCCCTAGCTTCTGCCTTCCAGGGCCAGAAGTACAGGCCGTTGCTGTTCTTATGTCAGATCCGGGTTCTGAATTCAGGTCTTGGAAGATAGAGGCTTAAACCTGAGTCATCTCTCTCCAGCCCTCTTATCTATATACTTTTTTATGTCATAAATATACTCACTAGGACAAACCATATGAAAAACCTTGCCAATTTTTGCCAAAAAAAAATACTGTATAAGTACAGAACAGATTTTTAGTTGAATATGACAAGATACATGGCTGAACATACAATGAGAAAATTAAACCAATAAGCTCCCAAAATAGGATGTACAAAGTAAACAGAAAAATCAAGTCCAATTCTTTGTCTCCTAGAATATGAATGTATACGCATGCTCTATTCAACAAAGTGTTAAGGTAATGACAGACCCATATGCAACGGTAATAGACTATGCAGCCTAAATGTGTCATAGTTTACACATCTAGACTTAGTGTCCATACAGTCTAGTGTTTGCACAATGACAGAATCACCTAACAATGCATATCTAAAAATGCATTCTGTCACAAGCACCAAATGACTGTACTAGTATTATCAAGTTAAGAAAGATGTTAAAATAATCTCTTCCCCAACTTTTCTTCTTTACAATAAAGAAGATACCTATTAATTTATCATAGCATGAACATTATGGCATAAAGAAGGTCGTAACAGAGGTCTCCCTATTCCATTTAGAGGAAACCTCTAAATTTAAACAGTATGATATCTGCATCACTAAACATTGGTACTACATTGGAAAGAAGTACTCAGTGTGGCCTCATTTGGAAAATGAGGAAAATGGCTCTTGCCTCCTAAAATTTGCGTATTAAACTAAACAACACATGTACACTACTAAAAACTGTCCAGCACATGGTAAGAACTCAGTAAACACTAGTTAATATGATGCAGTTTCACTTAAAGTAGCTTTTTGGTTTGGGGTTGCTGGTTTTTTGTTATTATCTCCCTACAGCCCAGGCTGGCCCTGAGCTTCCTTCTCCTCAGCTTCCAGAGTGCTGGGATTGCAGGCTTGCACTACTCTGCTAGAAAATGTTTGGAACCTGCAACTCAGGAAAATTACAAAAAATATAGTTACTTTAATTAAACACAATCTCTTTTAAAAATGCTCTAATGCAATTAAAAAAAAACCTGATGTCACATTTTTAAAAACGGGACACTAAACTGAATCTACGGATAAATGTCAGGTGAAATAACAAAGAGTCGCCACCCTTAATAATAATTAACCTTATTTAATCACTTAGTGATGATTTGACCACAAAACAACACATGTAACTAATCGTCAAAATATTACTTGGCTACGAAATGAACAATATCTAGCCACGCTACTGTTCCATGGTGAGACTTTCCGACTCGGAGTCATTCATTTCAACAACAATGACAGTTGAGGATGACAACATCGGCGACTTCTAGAGCCCATTAGACCTGCTCCGAAGCACAGCCGCTGAACGAGACAGAGCACAATATCTGCCTCTTGTCTCTCACATACGCAATCTCTTCCTAACTCACTTCTGAAGATCAATCACCAACCCGCAATAAAAATTACAACTCACCAACCACCTCTGCCATTGTTCGCCGGTCCCATCAAAGGCGAACCTGTGTATTGTCAGAAGTTTTCTGCTTCCTTAATTCGAAGCACACCTCTTTTTCATCCTCCTCTGAAAATTACTACGGCCACGTACAATACCAACAACTCGCACGAATGGTAGCCATTCAGAATTGGACAGGCTCCGAATAAAAACGAAAAGACCTTCCCATCCAAAGACAATATGCACAAACTCCAGATACACAAAAAGCTAAAAATATTTACCGACCCCAGAGCGAAAAGATAACGAAGCCACAGTTTATCATCCTAACGTGCAAATTTCAGTTTCTCCAAACGCTGAATTGCTCTTCCTTCCCCTTGAACCGGGAAAACACCACCAACCCGCCCGCAGGCCCTGCTCCGCAGCGCCGGAGCGCAGCGCGCCGGGAACGAGGATGAGGATGGTAAGCCCAGAGGGGGTCCCAGCATCCCGGCGCTTCAGCCCGGGGGGCGTGTCCCCCACCGCTCTCCTTTCCTTTCGGCCGGACCGACAGACAGACGGCGCCCCCAGAACCCGAGCTGCAGGGCTCCGGGCCTCGGGTCTGGAGCCGGGAACCGGGGGGCCAGGCTGAGGTCTGGAGAGGTGCAGAGAGCAGCAGCTCGACGCGGGCGCAGCGAGACCCTCGGCCACCCGGGGCGCGGGCTGCGCAGCTGCCGCCCGCTCCTCCCGCCACCCCGGCCCTCCCGGGGAGCCCCGGGCTGCGGCCCCGGGCTTCGCGGGGGGCCGAGCCGGCTGCGGTGGGGGCGGGTGTCGGGTCCGCGGACGCCGCGGCCCGGGGCGGGAGGGATCGTCCGTACCCGTTGTTCTCCGCACAGCAGCAGCTCGGGGTAGCTGAACTCCACGCAGCTCTCGTCCGTGGGGTCCTTGAGCACCAGCTCCAGGCGCACGGTCTCCCGCGGCGGCCGCGGCGACGGCGCGGCCCGGGCGGCCGGCTCCCGCGGCGGCGGCGGCGGCTGCAAGGGCAGCGGCGGCGGCGGCGGCGGCGGCGGCTCGGGCCGCGGGGGCTCGCGCTGCAGCGCCATGGGCGGCTCGGCGCGGCTGACCTCGCGCTGGGGGAGCGGCTTCTCCCGCGCCGGGGGCTGCGCGTCGGGGCGGGGGGTCGGCTCCGCCCGGGCCGGCTCCAGCCGCGGGGGCTCGCGGGGGTAGTCGGGCTCGCGCTCGGCGCCCGGGAACTCGGGCTCGCGCCGCCTCACCGGTGACAGGCTAATGAACGCGACTCGGCGCGGCTCCGCCATCCCCGCTGTTCCGGCCCTCGGCGCCCGCTCGAGCCGGCGTTCGCCCCTCCGCCGCGCCGCGTGCCCGCCCGCCCGTCCGCTGGCTCCCCGTCGCTTTTCTTCCCTCCACCACCCTCAGCCGTCTCCGCCGACGCCACCGTGAGTGCGGACCGTGCCCCCTTCCCCGCTACTACGTTCTGATGGGCTCCGCCGCCATCGCCAGGGTCGCCGCCGCCGCCATGTTGGATCCCCCACATAAATAGAAGCAGGCCGCTGAGCGGGCGCATGCGCAGAGAGGAGACGCTCGCGTCCACAGTCGTGGCTGTTGCTCAGTTTTCCTCCTTTCCTCCCAACAGTCTGGAGTCCAGACGGGCTGGCGGAAGTGACGTCACAGAGCGGGCCCGTGGCCTTGGCAACGGAGACGCCGTCTGCGGCGGGGCTCGATGGGAGGAGTTAGGGGTTTCCCGTGTAGTTTCCTAGTCTCACCCGGAAACCGCGGCGCGCTCGCGGCTCGGTCGGGATGAGTGCCGCGATGTGCCCGCGAACGACCCAGTCATGGCGCCGGATGCCGCCCGACCGCGGCCTCCGACTCGCGGCGCGAGAGAGGAGAGTTGTCAGCGGAGGGTTCAAGGCCGATCCGGGACAGGGGGACAGAGCCCAGCCCTGCCCGCCCGTCCCCTTTCTTCCCGCGATCCCTCGGGGACCCGGGCACTCGTGGGGGGGGCTGCCCTTCCGCGGACGCCACGCTGACTCCCTCCCGCCTCCGCCTGCGCACCGGCTCCTGGCCTCGCCCCGCCGCCGCGGGCACCGCCGCCCCGGGCACCGCCGTGAAACGCTCGGGGACGCGCCACGGTCGGAAAACTGGACAAGCAAATGAAACAGCCCTGTGTTCGCTCGTTAAACTGTTGAAATCAATAGACTGCTCAGCATCCAAACCCCGCGGGAGGGTTTAAGGTTAGCGTCGGGGGACCCGCCCTCGGAAGAGAAATAAATGCTAATAGCACATTTCAGGGTGGGGAGGAGAGTGGATGAGGTGAGCCTCATTGGCTGGCGCACCTGTGATAAACTAATTAGAATTCGCATTTTAAAGAGTGAGAATTACTAGCCCTTTTAACCTATTGGATAGAAAGTAAATTTGAGGGCTGGCTTTATACATCCTCAGGGGGAGGCCAAGCCTGTTAATTGCATTAACTACATTACTCGTTGAGGATCCTGAGTCGTGACTGCACCAACATCCCCAATACCCGGTGTGGTGCTGTCCTCCGTTCCCGTTGTGTACCAAGATGGTGGAATCTCGATCCCAAAGAGACTTAACGCCCTTGGTGGCCTCCACCATCTTTACATACACTGCCTCCCTTCTGATTCTGTTTCAGATCTCATTGAGTACTGTTTTAGTGACTTAGTCCTGACTTAGTACTTAATCCTCCTGCTCTTGGATTCTGTACCTGACGGTCTTGCAGTGGGCAAGGAATGTTTCAAAGATACTTGAATATATCATTATCTATCCTACCTGCGACCCACTGCAAAGTGGGTTCTATATTCTCAGTAAACACAGTGTAGCCTCAAGACTGCAACTGTTAGGCCTTTACCAAACTGTTTGGCAGGTATGTTCCTCATCCAAAATTATCTTCTGCTAATTTCTTTTTTTTTTTAATTGTGCGTGCGCGCGTGTGTGTGTGTGTGTGTGTGTGTGTGTGTGTGTGTGTGTAGAATCATGGGCAAATTCGGGAACCACCATGGACTGCCTCCAGGATTCACAAGCTCCACCCTACCAAGACCAGAAGCGCAGGCCGCCCCGCTTCCGCCAGGCATCTATAGGTGGGATCTGGGATGTGAACTCAGGACCTTCCGCCTGAAAGTCAGAGGCTTAACCCCTGAGCCACCTATCCAGCCTCTCTTCTGCTATTTTTTTTTAAATTTTTTTATTATTATTTTTTTATTCAATTGTGTGTGGGGGGTGTGTATAGAATCACGGGCGAATTCGGGAACCACCATGGACCACTTCCACCTCCTCGTTTACTCTGCCCCGGGATTCACAGGCTCCGCCCTACCAGGACCAGAAACGCAGGCCGCCCCCGCTTCTGCCTGGTGTCTATACGTGGGATCTGGGATCCGAACTCACGACCTTCTCTGCCTGCAAGGCAGAGGCTTAACCCCTGAGCCACCTCTCCAGCTCCTCTCCTGCTAATTTCTAAGCAGAGTGTTTTCCCACCTTTTCGAGCTACAGCCTAAAATACGAAACAGAGTCTAACCCAGTATGAACACATATAAATATTTTACTTATTTTGAGAAGAAATGGGGAGAGAACCATAACACATGTGGAAGCCAGAGGACTCTTGAAATTTAGTTTTCTCCTGGGGCTGGAGCGGTGGCTCAGGGGTTAAGCCTCTGCCTTGCAGGCGGAAGGACCTGAGTTCGGATCCTAGACCCCACATTTAGACGCCAGGCGGAAGCGGGGCGGCCTGCGTTTCTGGTCCTGATAGGGCGGAGCCTGTGAATCCGGGGCAGAGTAAACAAGGAGGAGGCGGTCCATGATGGTTCCCGAGTTCGTCCGTGGTTCTACACACACGTGCACACACACACATACACGTGCACAATTGAATAAATAATTAAAAAAAAATTTAGTTTTCTCCTTTCACTGTGTGTCTTACAGGCTCAAAATCAGGTCACCTGATTTGTGTGCAGACACCTTTACCTGCTTGAGCCATGTCAACCGGCCAAGATTGCCTTTCCTTTCAAGATTTACCTAAGAGCTTAAAAATTATACCAGTAACTTGTCATCCTTTCTCTTTTCTTTCTAACACGTCTACCACGCGAGCATCAAGGATTAAGCTCGTGTTGCAATCAGCCTGCATGGTTGCTGATAAAATGATCATCACACAGCTTAAGGGAACAAGGAGTTTACTTTCTTATGACAGTCCTATTACAGTTCTTAGTCCAGCTTGACGGGAGAGCATGCACCAACATCAGGGCCAGGAAAACTGGCCACCATCACTGCATAATGGCGAGAAATGGACAATCCTTACTTGCCAGACCAACATGTCTGGCCAAGTGAACAGAAGGATACCAACTCTCTGAACCAGCTCTCTGTGACTTATCCAGGGCCTAATCCCACCCACCATAGGCTGGGTCTTCCCCATCAGCTAGACAATGTCCTTCAGGTTTGCTCTGGGCTTAACTCAACCATCAACTCTCTACAACTGTGCCCAGAGCTCAAACCCTCATCAGTCAAGTTGACACCTGTGCTTAACTATGACAGCTCGTGACCAGGTTTGTGAGCAGGCGTCTTTACGTACTGAGCACTCTTAAGTCCACATGTTGCCAGCCTACGTCTTTTTCTTTTCTTTTTTTTTCTTTTACTAAGCATATGTTTGAGAGACTTGTCAACTTCATCCTGGTGATGTTTCAGTGGTTTGTTTTTAGGCTGGTCTCTTATTTTGTAGCCAAAGCTGCCTAGAAAGCCTCTTAATTTTGACTCAGTTTCCTGAATGATGAGATCACAAATGGAGGCCCTCACATCCTTTTATATTGGGAGACATAAGCTTTCACTCCTAGGAAATGCACTTCCCCAGCCTGCCCATTATTTGTAATTCTAGCTCCAGCAGCTAAGCTCAAGTATGTTTCTGTATCTTTTGTTTTCATGCGCCCTTTTCTTCTAATAAAACAACCTCTTTGACAGTCATTTGTTTTTTTTTTTATTTTCCCAGTCATACAAACTTAATAGGTACCCGTCCCCTCCACCATTCCCCCTTTTTCCCCTTCCTTTCACCCTCCTCTCTCCCTTTCTTCCAATGCCCTCCTCTCCCCTGCCCCCCATCCTTGGAGCATCCTTCAGTGTGAATGTCAAACTTCTGTCTGCCTCCTCCACTCTAATGAGATGTAAGGACTCAATAGCATTGCCTAGAGCCCTTTCTTGTGCTCCCCTTTAGTATGGGAACACTATTGTGACTTTAGACAGCCATTTGTAACATCTTCAATAATGTGATATAATTGACACACATATCGAAATGGTATATCCGTTTCCCCAAAACAAAGGTTTTTTTGTTGAAAATTGTTTTCTATGAGCAAATTCTTCTATTCATAAATAGAATTCTCATATTCATAAATTCGTATGTCCCAGGGACTTGGGACAATGTAAAATTAGACTGTACAATGGTGTCTGTCCCATAAATGAACCCAGGATTTACAAAGCTTGCAGTCACCAGGACTCACTGCCTGCCCCAAATGCTGATCTAACCAGTAGTCCTCTATGAGTAGTTTTTATTAAGGATTAGTGTGACACCTGCTAATATTTTCTACATTTTAATGTCTTATTAAGAAAGAAAGCAGGCCTGCCTGTGGAGGTCAGAGGACAACTTTGACAAGTCAGTTCTTTCTTCCCACCATGTGGACTTCCAAGGATCCAAGTCAAGTCACTAGGTCCTTGAGCACTCACTTTACCCACAGGATCTTTCTGATCCTATTTTTCTCTTAAATAATGTAGTCTACTTAAAAAGTTACAAAATTGATTCCTCAACCCTCTATCTGATTGCATTTTTTTAACTTAAATGTGCAGCTTAGCGGTTGGAGTCTGAACAGGTGAGGAAAAGTAGTTTCGTAGCTAGAAACTCGAAGCAGAGGCTGTGTTCCTATGTGGTTCTGTGAGAATTTGGAAAAATCCTAAATGATCTTGTGGAGAGAGACACTTAAAGAGTCTTAGAATGATGTTGAAGTCAGTGAGTGCAAAGCCAGGGAAATATGAAATGACCTTTAATAATTTATAATATACAAATTGTGGTAACTAAATGGAACATTACAATCTAAGAAAAAATAACTGCTGATAGCATGCAATGAAATGGTTAAATTTTAAAACCATGATGTTATGGTGGTTCCCGAATTCGCCTGTGGTTCTATACACACACACACACACACACACACACACATACATGCACAATTGAATAATAAAAAAAAAATTAACACCATGATGTTAGAAGAAAGGTAGCTGTATGAAGCAATACACACTACCAGTCTCCATAAAATTATTATGGGGTCATTAGGAATCAAAATGGAGGCTCCCTCTAGGAGATCATTGACTACAAAAGGACAAGATGGACCTTTGTGAAGTGATGCAAAAATATTTCCAAGAACACAAGGAAAGGGACTGAACTGGGAGTTGAAATAAATCCTTCAAGTTGTTTTTGAGGGTATTTGGTGACAGCAAAACAAAGCCTAAGTTGTAGTCAGAAATATACTTTCATTATCTCCCTTTTTTGATACATGTTTGTGTGTGTCTGTGTTTGTGTACACATGTGTGCATTGACAGGAGACTTAACATTGGGTGCTATTAGCCCTGGGAAGTTACAGAATTAGGAGCTGAGAAAGCACCGTTTATCACTGTCTCTCCTTTCTCAGCCCCTCCCCTCCCCACACACAGGGCATGATGGGATTGTTCAATTGACATCTTGCTTGGACTGAGAAATGCCAGTGAGATTAATCAAACATTGGGATGGTCCAATAGGTATGTCTCTGAGGGTGTCTCCAGAAAGGATTGACACAGAAAGACCTTCCCTGCCTATGGACAACACCATCTCATTGTCTGAAGCCTCAAACAGAATGAAAGAGAAAAAGGAAAGAGCCACTGGCAGGGAACTCCCATCCAGAAGGAGTGACGTGGGAGTCAAAATAAATCCTTCAATTTGATTTTTGAAGGTATTTGGTGCCAGCAAACAAAGCCTAACACACATGGTCAAAAATACACTTTTATCACCTCCTTTATTTTTTTGATTTGTGTTTGTGTGTCTGTGTTTGTGTACACGTGTGCATGCCTATGCATTGCCATCGGAAACTAACATTGTGTGTTTTCCTCAGTTTCTCTCCATTAAAAAAAAAAACTATAAAATTGATATTTTCAAACCAAGGATTGAAAAAAATAATATTTAGAGACAGGGTGCACATACCATGGAGCAAGTGTAGAGACCAGAGTACAATTCTGGAAGCTGGTTCTCTCCTTCTGCTTGAAGTGCAGAATCAATTCAGGTCACCGGGTTTGCACCCTGGTGTCTTTACCGACGGAGTTTTCTCGCTGCCCCTGTCCACTTTTTTCTTTGAGAGAGGGTCCTCATTGAACTTGGAGCCCAACACAAGATTACAGCCTTGCACACTTGCTCTCCTGAGTTCTGGGAATCCCAGTGCTAATCAGCAAGCACGTGGCCTGAAAAGTCTTCTTAGCCCCCTCCCTCTTTTATTTTTAACATCTTTGTTGGACCCTCCCAGATTGAAGACTAGAAATCTTTACATCTAATTCCAAAATCTAAAGGAAAGATTACGTTGTGTTAGTGCTTATCCCAAGAGCCCATCAGCTGTGAGGAAAGGTCTGGTTACCTAGGAGCGGATGAGATGGAGGTTTAGGGAAAAGGACCTGTCCGACCACCACGCCGGGATCTATAGTGTAACAAATGAAGCTCAGGGATGACTCGTCCACAGAAAAAGTACATAAACCAAAAACTCCTTCAAGCAAGAACAGGATAGCGGGAAGCAGGGATGAGTATGCCATGTGCTTGTAAAACTAGAAAAATTTTAAAAAGTGAGATAAAAAAAACAATCTCATCAAGAACGAAGCTGAAGAGGGCCATCTAGATTGGTGTATGCAGCAGCTAGCCAACAAGAGAGACTGTCTCAAAGTGGAAAGTAGGGATGAAGGCTGAAGGTGGCCTTTTGACATTCACGAACCGCAATACCCTCCTTTGCCCACACACATGAATGCGTTAAATGCATTGCACATATATACAAAAAATGTGGCCAAAGAGCTTAAGCCTGCCTCCCTAGCAAAACAATAAAAAAATAAAGACAACACAGTTTTTCTTGCTTGTCAAGCAAGGAAAAATTCGCCAGCCAGCATTATAGGTTCACAGCATTTAATTGTACACCATATAACAGGAGAAAAGCTACCAAATGCTTTTCGGGTACCAAGCAAAACAGATTCTAATCTTAGCACAGACTGTACGTGCAGTACAAAAAGTTAAAAACTACACTGAGATACTAGACCAGATTGGTGATTTTAAAAATCGATGACACTGTGCTTCTGAGGATATGGGAAAACAGATTCTTTTTACTGCTGGCATAGACAAAAGGTGGAATAATCTCTGTGCATAGCAATGTAGCAGTATCTGTCAAGATCGTAAGTGGACATATTCTAATATCATTTTTTTTATTTTCATGTATTGTGTCTACACGTCTGTGTATACATCTGTGTGTATCAGAAGGCACTGTGTATGCCTGTGGAGGGCCCAAGGGTGACTTAGGGAATCACCCTGCTTTGTGCTAACTCCTCTTTGCTTGCTTTGAAATTTCCCAAGCTCTGCCTTCCAGGAAATATAAGCTGCTGCCATTTCTGCTTGGCAGTTTTATGTGGGATCCGGGATTCGAACTCAGAACCTTCTGCTTGTGAGGCAGAGGCTTAACCCCTTAGCCCTCTCTCTAGTCCAATTATTATTATTATATCGACATGAAAGCATGTGTGCCATGGTGTATGTGAGGGTTAGATGACAATTTCATGGACTTAATTTATCTATCTATCTATCTATCTATCTATCTATCTATCTCTTTCTTCTGATTTTAAAGTCACCAATTTCAGACTTTGTCCTTTTCAGAGTCCTTATGCTTATTTCAATGATTTTTTTAAATTTTTGTTTTAAGTATTTATTTATTTGAAAGAGAGAAAGAAAAGGCATGCCCACACATGCCATGGCCCACGGGAGGAGGTCAGTGGACAACTTTGAGAAGTCAGTTTTCTCCTGTTTCAGGGTTAGTCTTCCTTGGGGTTCTTGTGTTCCGTAGCTAAAGATTAATTTTTTTTTATTCAATTGTGCCTGTGTGCGTATGTGTGTGTATGTGTGTGTGTGTGTGTAGAACCACAGGTGAATTCAGGAACCACCATGGACTGCTTCCACCTCCTTGTTTACTCTGCCCTGGGATTCACAGGCTCTGCCCTACCAGGACCAGAAATGCAGGCCGCGCCGGCTTCCATATGTGTCCGCGTCTATACTGGGGTCTAGGATCCGAACTCAGGACCTTCCGCTTGCAAAGCAGAGGCTTAACCCCTGAGCCACCTCTCCAGCCCCCCTCCCCCCAGCCAAAGATTAAAACCAGAACACCTTGAGAGGTACAAGCAGGGATTATTGAAATGAGAGAAGAGGGAAGAAAACTCTTGGACGCTTGATCCAAGGAGGCTTAGAAGGCAGCCATAGCCCCAAGGCGGGAGAGAATTAGAGCAGAGGAGATGGCGTGAGGTCAGAGAACAGGGAGTTTATACCATGGTGCGTCCACATGGTGGGAAAGAACAGCCGCTAAGCTGCGACCCCGTGTCTAGAGCGACAGAAGAAGGTGCCACAATCTTTTTTTAATTAATTTTTATAGTTTTACAAGCATATTCAGTACTCATCCCTGCGTCCCTCCATTCCCCCTCCTTCCCATCTCCCTCCTTCTCTTCATCAATCCATCCCACTCTCTCCCACCTTCCTGCCTGGCTACTTGTATAGACCCCAGGGTTCCCTTTGGTTTGTCTACTCTTGTGGGGGGTTCAGACCTCTTTGACATACCAAGTTGCCTCTCTTTGGACCACTCCACTGATAGGGACGGTTCCCTTCACTCATCCAGCTCTAGTCCCTAAGGTTTCCACTGTATATTCTCATCTCTCTTGAGTTGCTCCGTAGTCCGTGGGGGCATGTGGGTATGTCAGTCATGATGCAGGTCTGGGAAGGACAAGTCTCACTGCAGAGAGTGTGCTGCAATCTTTCATGATCCATGCCTTGTTGATGAGTGCCTCAGTGACAGAGAAAGTGAGGTAAAGATTGGGAGGTGGGGAGTGGGCGTGGTTCCCACAGGACAGGTACATTCCTAACTGGGCTAGCTGTCCAAAAGAAATTAAATTACTCCCTCACTCCCACCATTGTGGGCTTCTGGGGGAGTGAACTCAGCCACCAGAGTGTTAAAAAGGTGTCTTACCCACGGAGCCATCTTGCCAGCTCCATCTTTTTTTTTTTTAATCTATTTATAAATCTTTACAATCCTAATGTTACTCATTTTCATTTTTTTAATATAGGAATTCAAGACTGTAAATTATTCCCTGAGCATTTATTTATCGGATGTAGTTTGAATGTTCTTTTACCTAAAAGAAAAAAAAAAGTCCAGATGTTTATTAATTTGTCTCTTCTGTTGGTTGGGTAGTTGGTATTTGAAAACAAAACAAGAAAGCACTGTTTGCAAGCAGGGCCAGCACTGCAGAGGGACAGGAGGGCGGGAGGGCCAATGCTGGATTGGTGAGGGAAGGGGAGGGTGGAAGAGTGGAAGGGGAGGGGGTCGGGACAGGACATAAACTCATTTCGTTTGAATATGAAAATACATATAACATCAGTAAAGGGGGGGAGAGCTGGTTTTGGAATTGGGTTGACATTTGTGATGCTCTTAGAAGAAGGCCCAGTAGGTTCATGGCAAGTAATAGCACTTTCTTTTTTTGTTTTTTGTTTTTTTTCTTCCCAAGCCAGTTCTTTATTGTCCAACCAATCACCAAGTGTTTACTGCAGTCTAGCACCTGGCCAGGTACACTGTGAACATAATTACAAAAGTGTACGAGATACCTTGCCAACAGATATACACTCTCAGTGCTTCTCAGAATTCCTCTGTGTTTAAAGATCACATCTGGATGCAATAATCATTCTCTTAGAATTAACTTTTAGAAGAAAAGTTTAATTCACGTTTACCATGGCATGATTTTTTTTTCCCTAATATAACCTCTTTGTAGCCAATGAACAAGATTTAATTTATTTTATTTTTCTAGTTTTACAAGCATATTGAGTACTCATCCCTGCATGGCAAAGTTTACTGTCATGAGCATTCACTTCACGTTGCCCTCCCTCTCTAATGTGAATCGAGATTTTTTTTAAAGCAGTGTTGAAAGGTGTAGTGGATGAACTTAGGAGCCATGGCACTTTCTATTGACCGTGACCTTGGGAAGTCTACTGTTTGGTACAAGCCACGTTAGCACTGTATTTCTTCTTACTGATGACATCTGGATTTACTTTGGGACGCTCCTTACATTGTCCTGTTGCCTTCCATGGACTGGTGGCTGCTTCTGCTACTGGGTCTCCTCCTTTCTGTTTCTTGAATATTGATGTGATTGTTCTTTGCTGCATATTCATCTGTTGTTCTTCATGGCAAAAGCAGACCCTTTATCATTCAAAGCGTGCTTCTTGGACCTGCTTAATGATTTTGACCTGGATTCAACCTTGTTTGATTGTGACACCTGCTCTCTTTTTATTTGCATGCGCTAAATTGTCCCTCTGCCCATCTTTTCATTGTTAATGTTTATGCGCCACAGTGTTCTTCCCAGGAACAAACAGCCCATACTTCGATTTTGCTTTGTGATCCAATCTGCCAATCTCTTTTCCCTTAATGGGCGACTTAAACCCATTTACATTTTGGATGTCAGAGGTATGTTTAAGCATACATCTATCCCATTATCTTCTGTCCTTCTTCTTTAAATCTTTGAAAACAAACCCTCTGTGAAATTATCTACTTGCATTGTTTGAGGTATGTTACTTCTGATAACTTGAACAGTTTCTATTTTTGTGTACTGAGATAAATTAAACATGACCACAATCTGAGGATTATCTATTTCTTTGCACCTTGTCTGCGTGTCCAATGATAAGATTAATATATTTTTCTCTACACTTCATATTTAATTTGGTACCATATTAGAAACACTCATACAACCGTGATTAGATTTATCATCTTGAAATGATATCTTTTTCACCCATGTGAAAAAGAAAGAAAAAGAAACTTTCTACCTGTCAAGGCTAAAATATTTTGTTACAACTTTCATATGTATACAGTAATTTTTCATTCCTCCTGGGGCTTTCTTTTTTTTAAAATTTTTTTAACTATTATTTATTCAATTGTGCATGTATGTGCGCGCGCATGTGTGTATGTGTGTATGTGTGTGTGTAGAACCATGGACAAATCGGGAACCACCATGGACGCCTCCACTTCATTCTGCCCGGGGATTCACAGGCTCCGCCCTACCAGGACCAGAAGCGCAGGCCGCCCCCGCTTCCGCCTGGCGTCTATACGTGGGATCTGGGATCCGAACTCAGGACCTTCTGCCTGCAAGGCAGAGGCTTAACCCCTGAGCCACCTCTCCAGCCCCGGCTTTCTTCATCTAGCATTATTCTCCCTTTCCTTGTTTGCTTCATGTTAATTTCCAGTCTGATTGTTTTGGTTGCTTTGAGCAATGTGAGTTTTCCTAGGTGAAGTTCTGGAACCAGAGGCCCGGGCCCACCTAGCAAGCACTTCCCCTGCTGACTCCAAATTCTTTGTTTACCTTTACTGTCTCAGCTGGGAGATATCTTTCTTCCCTGCTGGGGGTAAAATACTCTCTATAAATAAGACTCATGTCTCTAATCATTTTGTGGTCTACCCAGCCTCTTAGAACTACCTTGGAAACATTTCATGTCAAAAATGTACCATTTATCCTATTGCGAACAAATAGGAGAATTTAGTAGTATTTCTTCTCTCTCCGTCCCCCCTCACAGTTAACATGTGCACTCTTCAGATATGTGGCCATTTCCCATCTCTGAATTAACATGGTTGGATCAGTTTTTTGATTGAATCGGGGTTCAGTAGACACAGTTCATGATCATGTAAGTGTACCACGAAATGTACTTTTTCTTCCCTGAATGCCTTCATAAATATTTACTTGCTTTCTATATATTTTACCTCCAAACTCCTTTCTTTATGTACATTTAGTAAGTAGTCTATATATAATCTTTTTTAAACTTTATTATTTGTGCGTGTGTGCGCGTGTGTGTAGTGTGTGTGTGTGTGTGTGTGCGCGCGCGTATGTAGAACCACAGGTGAATTCGGGAACCACCAGGGACCACCTTTACCTCCTCCTTGTTTACTCTGCCCGGGGATTCACAGGCTCCACCCTACCAGGACCAGAAATGCAGGGCACCCCCGCTTCCGCCCAGCATCTATATGTGGGGTCTAGGATCCGAACTCAGGACCTCCCGCCTGCAAGGCAGAGGCTTAACCCCTGAGCCACCTCTCCAGCCCCTAAACTTTATATTTTATGTGCATGTTGTGTGTGTATGGAGGACAGTGTCTCTGTAGAGGACCAAGAATGACTTCAGGAATCATCTTGGATTGCTTCTACATCTTTATGCTTTACTCGAGGATTTCCCAGGCTCTGCCCACCAGGGTCGGAAATGCAAGCAGATGCCATTTCCACATAGCGCTTTTTACTTGGAACCTGGGATCCAAACTCGGGACCTTCTGCTTGTGAGGCAGAGTCTTAACCCCGAGCCATCTCTCCAGCCCGGCATCATTCTTTTAAAATTTTTTACTGATTTATATTTCTGTATGTGTGTGTGTGTGTGTGTGTGTGTATCAGAGGGCACTGTGCCTGCTTGTGAAGCCCAAGGGTGTCTTCAGGAATCATCCTGGGATGTTCTTCCTCTTCTTGGCTTTGCTTTGGGGGTTTCCCAGGCTTCACCTTCCAGGACCCAAAGTCAGAACCTTCTGCTTGTGGGGCAGCTGTTTAATACCTGTCAACATCGCTCTGCATACACATACCCATCCAAACACTCACAAAATGGAAGGGTGGACTTTGTTTTGTTCTGCTGTGACAGAGCAGACACTCAGCTATTTACAAATAACAATTAACAATGTGTTCTCTCAAAGCAATGTAGGAAGTCCAAGATCAAGGTGTCAGTATCTGCTGAGGGTTTTCTGTGATAGTTTGTTTTATTAACAGGGTCCCATGTTGCCCAAGTGCATCTCAAACTCTTTACACAGCCAAGAAGTGATCTTGAACTCAAGGTGCTTCCTATTCCCTCCCCCAAAGTGCTAAGATGTCGGTGAGGGCACTGGCCCTGTGTGGGGTGGAAGACTTAAGAGCTCCCCCCCCACACCTCCCTCCCCAAAGTCGATGCGCTAGTTAGATTCAGGTGTCAATTTGACAACTGAAGGCTGAAGTTTTAGGTATGTCCATGAAGAATTGATAGTTAATCCCGAGCAAGCCTTCAGAGAGTATCTAACTGATGTAGGAAGACCCAGCCCAGAGTGGGCAGGTGGCTAAGATGGAGAAAGCCGGTTTGGCAGTTTGGCATTCTTCAAGATACATGGACCAGGGGCTGGAGAGGTGGCTCAGGGGTTAAGCCTCTGCCTTGCAGGTGGAAGGTCCTGAGTTCAGATCTTAGACCCTATGTATATAGACTCTGGGCAAAAGCGGGGCGGTGGGCGTTTCCGTTCCTGGTAGGGTGGAGCCTGTGATTCCCGGGGCAGAGTAAACAAGGAGGTGGTGGAGGCATCCATGGTGGTTCCCAAATTCGTCCGTGGTTCTATGCACGCACACATACATACACATGCGCACACACGCATCTACACAATTGAATAAATAATAAATAATAAAAAAATCTGTTTTAAAAAAAAGATATGTGAACCAATTTACCATCAAGTGAGGTTTGCTTCTCTCTCAGCAATTCCTGTGGATACGACATGCTGGTTCCCTGGGCTCTTGAGTTGGGTATGAGCTCTCCTGCCAAGCTGGACTAAGAACTATATCTGAGAATCATAAGTCAGAATAAAAGTCCCTTGCTCCCCTAAGAACTTTGGCTATAAGTTTATCAGCAAACTTCAAAGGTCCTAACTGAATGCTGCTGGATTACAGATTAAGCTTCCAACACATGAATGTTGGTTGATAGCCTCAAACCAGGACAAAACATTATTTTGTAACTTATTTTTTCAACGCAACAGTGTATCCTATTAATGTGTCTATATTGTATTACTTTTGTGTTGGTTTACATGGAAAACTAAGTCGCTGGAGGGGCTGTCATCTTTGGGGAGGAGGGGCAGAAATCCCACTTCTAGGGAGCTTCTGTCCCTGGTGGGGAGAGCTCCTCCTCCTCTTCAAAGCCAGCCACTTTGGCCCCCCCATGGTACCCTCTCTGATTCCCTGACTTGGACTCTTAAGGATTTCTGTCATTATATCGGTCCTACTGGATAATCCATGGAAAGCTGGTAGCAACTTCAGCTTGTTTTGCAACCTTAATTTTCCACATGTAAACTAGAATTTGTTAGTAATCTGCATGACTTCCTCCACCCAGCCTCTGGGTAACTTGCATCCTGATGTCTGGGCTCATCCTTGTTTCCTTTCAAGTGTGTGTGGATAATAGTCGCCTATAACTCATGAAAAGCTATTCCGTAAAGCACTGTCCTGCCAAAATTCACTCACATTGTTGCAGGAACCCGAGTTTTATTTTGCATAATGTTCCATAGTGATTTTACAGCATGTATTTATCTATCGTCTTATCCAGGAGTGTTTGGATGGTGTGATAGTTAATCCTGGTTATCAACTTGACTACCCCTAGGATTAATTAAGAGATCAGTTGCCAGACCAGACCACCTGAAGAGCTTATCTGGATCGAAATATTTGCAATGCTAAAGACCAACCATGAATCTGGATGGAACCTCCCAGTAGCAGATCAGATAAAAGGAACCATAAGACAGAAGAGCTCTGGAAGATTCTCTTGCCCATGCTGGTAAACTCATCTTTCCTCCTGTCCCTCGACTTCTTGGACCCTCCAACCCTCCAACATGATTGAATACTCTCCAGGAATCCTCTAGTCTTCAGCTGCCATCAACAGGACTTCTGGACTGAGCAGCTATTGATAGCCATTGTTGGACTACAGAGACCAGACAATCATAAGCCCATCCAATAAATTCCTCATTATATATTCATTCTATTGTTTCTGGGGCTCTGGAGAACCCTGACTAATACAGATGGCTTTGGGGATTTTCCAGGGACTGGGGCCGAGGAGAGGATTCTTGTACAGATTTTCCAATGTGCTTCAAAGAGTGGGATAGCTGAACTGTAGTGTGAAAAAGGCTTATATGTAAGGCCATACTGTTTGTTAAAGAACTCAAATTAAAGGCTGGAAAGATGGCTCAGGGGTTAAGACTCTGTCTCAAAAGCAGAAGGACCTGAGCTAAGATCTCAGATCCCACCTAAAAATGTCAAGCAGAAATGGCAGCAGCTTGTACTTCCAGCTCTGGAAGACAGAGCCTGGAAATCCCAGAGCAAAGGCAGAGGGAGGTAGAAGCAATCCAAGATGATTGCCGAGGTCACCCTTGGGCCTCCACAGGGACACACAGTGCTCTCTCTCTCTCACACACACACACACACACACACACACAGAAAAATAATAATAAAAGTATGAAAAAACCTCAAATTAATCTCTGAAAGAATGTATGATTGAATTCGGAGCCCATGAGATAACTCAATGAGAGTTCAATCTTAGGAAGGAGAGAATCCATTGCTAACAATTGTCCTCTAACCCTGTTCCAAGTCATGCGTGTACATGTCTCTCTCCTCTCTCTCTCTCAAACTTTCAATCTCTCTCTTTTCCTTCTCAAATCAGTAAGGTACATATAGAAAAAAAGGTTAAATCCTAGCACTTGGGAGGCCGAGGCAGGAGGATGAGGATCACACATGTGAAGTCAGCCTGGGCTACATTGACCTTGTCTCAAGTAGTCAGGCATGGTGACTCAAGCCTGTGATTATGGCATCCAGATGCGAAAGACAAGCAGATCTCTGAACTGGAGATCAGCCAGGGTTACAAAGCAAGAGCTTGTCTTGAATTAATGATTACATTCAAGCAAGTTTATGATTACACATCTGTGAATTTCAGTCATGGCTGCATTTGTGCTGTTATTTTCTTATGGCATAATTTGTTCTTCAGTTAAACTCTAGATTGTAGCTTGTGGTTCTCTTTTTCCATGCAGTTCTTTCTTTCTCTTTCTCTCCCTTCCTTCCTTTCCTTCCTTCGTCTTTCTTTCTTTCCTCCCTCCCTCCCGCCCTCCCTCCCTCCCCTCTCCCTCCTTCCTTCCCTCCCCTCTCCCTCCCTCCTTCCCTCCCTTCACCCTTCTTTCTTTCTTTCTTTCAAATTTTATTTTATTATTATTATTTATTCAACTGTGTGCTTATACGTGTGTATGTGCGCACACGCGTGTGTGTGTGTGTGTGTGTGTGTGTGTGTGTGTGTGTGTCTGTGTATGTGTAGAACCACGGACGAATTCGCGAACCACCATGGATGCCTCCACCTCCTTCTGCCCCGGGATTCACAGGCTCCGCCCTACCAGGACCAGAAACGCAGGCCGCCCCCGCTTCTGCCTGGCGTCTATACATGGGATCTGGGATCCGAACCCAGGACCTTCCGCCTGCAAGGCGGAGGCTTAACCCCTGAGCCACCTCTCCAGCCCCTCTTTTTTTCTTTCTTTCTTCTCTTTTTCCCTTTCATTTTGTTTGTGTGTGTGTGTGTGTAGGTGTATATACAATCCCTGAGCCTCTCCCTAGCCTCCAAGCAGCCTTTGCCAATATTTTCCCTCCTCTGCACTGCCCTTCACTTCACTGTATTTAGAGAACCTCACACTCCATTCTTTAGGACACTGCTTCCTATCCCTCCTCCTGTTGTCCCTTCAATCCTTAACATTTGCAGGATGTCTTAGTTCCACTGTATTATAATTGTCCTCAGTTAAAAATATGGCAGAGCAGAGGATAACTAATTGTATGTTTGTAGAAAACACTACAATTTGTAGAAGAGCAAGGGTAATTATTTAACTGGCCAGCTGTCTCTCAGTTGGAAAGACCTGAGCTAAAACCAAGTGGGATCGAAGGAATAACAGGGTTTCTCTGTAGTATTCTCAAGTGGATAATTATGTCTATGTTACTGGATATTAGAAGAGTGGATTGGAATCAACAAATTATCAGGGATCATTGGTAATCTGCTTTTTTCTTCAGTAGTTCATTCACACTGTTGGACTATGAATTGTCTGTGATTCACCCATTGCTTTGACTGACAGGAAACTTGAAGAATTTCTAGTTCATCTTCAGTAATTTAGTGTACATCTTGATGTATTAATACACTGTTGGCTTTATACTATTTTTTTCATGTAGGCCAGGCTGGCCTTGGACTTGGTATGTAGCTCAGGTTAGCCTCCACAGTGCTAGGATTACAGGCATTTATTGCTTTGCTTGACTTTGGCTTCCCTTTACTCTTAAATGTTTCTGTTTGGTTTTTGTTTGCTTGTTTGGCTTCTCTTTCTCTCTCCTGTCTTTCCACTTTCTTTTTCTTACTGTTATCTTTTGGGATCATCCATTGCGATTGCATCTCCCAAAGGAAGCAGGTGGTATCCCACTTACATGGCTACAAACGCCCCATTGCCTTTTTTTTTTTTTTTTTTTTTTTTAACTTGCCATGGAGGATGGCCTGGAGCTCCTAATCCTCCTGCCTTTGCCTTCCCTGTGCTAGGATTATGAGAGACAATGCACCAGGCCCCACTGTGGGTCTCTCTGTACTTGGCTCTTGCCGATGACGTCAGTAACATCTTCCTGAGTTTAGCTGTCAGCCTCCCGTCCTTACAGGCCAGGGCTGGCAAGGCCTATCTCAGCATCTTCAGGATGCTGCAATTGCAGTGCAGCAGTAATGAGATGGGAACCAGATACGTGCAATCAGATCCCACAAGCCCCTTGCTTTACTGGTTCTGACATATTTAGCTATTACATCAGCAAGGAGTTGAGAAACTCCTATGTGTGAGGCACTGTGGGACACATCATTCACAACTTCAGAATGGACTGCGCCTTGGCAAAGAGCCAGCACTAAGGGCTCGGGAAGAGAACCACCAGGCTCTTGCACAAAGGGCTTCTTGGGGATCTCTTCTTTCCTCTCGTAGGGCCTCAAAGTTCTATTTGTCTACCTTTTCCCCAGGGCCAGGAGAGAAAGGGAAATGACACATACCCAAGTCCTGCACCCATTACACAAGACAGAATCAGAAGAACCAAATAACAGGGCTAGGGAGATATCTCGGTAAAGCACTTGCCATATAAGCATGGGGACGTGAGTTCAGATCCCAGCACATGTGAAAGCAGGATGTGTTAGCACGCCATCGCTCTTACAGTGAGAGGTGAGACAGAGGAGAATTCCAGGAAGTTTGCAAGCCAGCTAACATGGTGTAAGCATTGGTGACATCCAGAGAACCTATCTCAAACAAGGTGAAAGGTCTTGACCCATCCCTAAGCTTGTCCTCTGACCTCCACACATGTATAATGGCACGTGCATGCCTGCATTCACACATGCATGTGCTGACATAAACGCACACAAAAAAAGCAATAGAGGAAGATGCCCAATGTTGACCTCTGGCCTCCACACATGTCGATACATCTACACACATGCACACACACAAGAGCACATACGTATACCATATGCACACACACACACACACACACACACACACACACACACACACACACACATACACACACACACCCCAGAACCAAATAACAGATTTTAATTTGACTATTGTACAGTGGTATATAATAATTCTTTTGAAGTACAAAAATAATTGTAAAGGTTTTTCCATTTGTAAGTAATGTGTGTTACAAACTTAAATAGGATGCTGATGCTATAAACATACATTGTGCTGCATCCAGGCCTGACCGTCTTCTCCCGTCCTGTCACATGAGAGAAGACAGCTTCAGGCTGGAAACTCTGTAGAGATACTGCAGAGGTAATCCCTTAACCGCAGAATGAGGCTTACTTCTCTTTAAAGTAGTCTTCATGTATCTGGCTGATTCTTATAGACCAAAAACTTCACAAAAAAATTAATCTAAAAATCCTGCTGTTAGATGGGTAGACATTTCTCTTTCAAAGACAGAAAAATGTTATGGAGAATCTTGGTGAGAAATTCAATGAAAGTTCATTTAAAAGTAAATCACCGAAAAAAAAAAAAAAGTAAATCACCATCACTGAAAACGTTTTTAAAGTACAGGGAATTTTTGACACTAACAGCAATTTGCAGGAAGACTAATTTAATTGTTGGAGCTGCTGAGGAGCTCCATGCATCCTCCACTATTCTGTTTCTCAACAGTTTTTTAGCAAGTTTTTAAAGAATGATTCAAAAATTATAACTGATTTGGCCTAGGTCTGACTACCTAGTACCTTTGATGCTGAGACCCAGCTATTACTGAAAAAGTAGGAACACTATAAAGACGAAACAAGAAGCTCTGGGGTATGGAAATGATGTCACTTTGCTTCCTAGAGTAGTCATGGGGCAAGTGCATTCTGACGTCTGGTCTGATTAGATCTGACTCTAACGTCAGCTCTGACAGCATGGCGGCCATCTTCCTGAGTGGAGCTATGAGCCTTCAAGTGAGTGGCCAGAGGCAAAGGCTCCATTCAGCCCCCGGCCTCTCTCCTAAGCTGCTCCTCCTTGGCTGGGTTCTCATTTCCTTTCTTTCCATCTCCTTCAGCACGCAGGATGTTGGGGGCAGGAGGAAACATGAAAGCAGTGCTTCCAGCAATTCTTTCTTTCAATTCTTCACACATCCATTCTCTGCTCCAGAGAGATGGCTGTGTGTGTTCTAGACCCGTAACATTGCATACCTTAAACTTGCAGAAAATAATCCTATGGCATAGAAACAAAAGTAATCTAATATATAAAAAGCTATCGGTCTAGTTTTCTAAAAACAGCATCAGAACTCTCAGATGTAGATGAGGTTTCAATTGGGGTGCTCAGAAACATGGGGCTAGGGAATGACTGAAAATGCTCCCCAAGACCCGTGCACAGGCCAGTCTGCCGTCATCACTGTGTATGTGTGCTCACACATACCTACTGGTACACACAAGACCTCTGCAGCCCTATTCAGAATGGACGTTTACCAGCAGATACCCTGTTTCCAGAACTTACCCTGTTTCGTTACCGAAATATAATGGAGAAGTGACTACTGAGGTTTACCTGTTTTCCCATACTGTCAGAGTGCCACACGCCCCTCATGGCACTCACCTTGCCCCACTATAACAGGTTATTACGAGCAGCAGGGCGAACATGAGAAACCCCAGACTATTATTTATTAAACAGTGGCAGTTCAATAGAGGACCTTACTGCCACCTTTAGAACCAGACAGCTCGAAAAGACCTCCGTCCCTCAGATTCAGAGATGTATCTTTGTGGAAGTCCTTAATAAAATTGGGACACTCTATAGAGGTGACAGAAGATAACAGAACAATGATGATTCTTTAGCATCAAGATACTCATTGTGACTAGGAGTAAATGTCATGAAATGCTAAAATGAAAAGAAAAAAATTAAAATATATTATGATCTCTTCAAAGTCAGTAAATTACTTAAGAGTTCTCCAAGTACTTTTGGAAAAAGGCACTAGAAAAGTCCAAAGTCCTATTGCCAGTAGGATTGATCACACAGGGGCCTCAGCCCGGACAGCAGAACTTCGTTCCGCCAATGGTTGGATCTAAGCCAGTCAGTCACTAATCTTGAGGCTTGCAGAGCAAGGAAGGAAGCGCCAATCAAATAGAGTCCTGCATCTTATATCAGCTGGAAGAGATGACGACTGATCTTACGCCAGCTCAAAACTGGTCCTCGGGATCAGGGATTGACCTATTTTAGATAGGTACTCTGTTTTCTTTGGCCCATTTCTTCATGATTCTGATGATATACTCTACTTGGGTGTTTCCTGTGCTTCTCAGTAAATGGAGCACTTCTCGAAGAGTCTCTCTGAGAAAAAGATGTGAAAGGACAAAATGTTCATTGAAGAATAACAACTAACAAACTCACAACTTTGTGTTTTTATTCAAACAAGCCTCTTAGTTTTATATAGTCATACGTCTTAGCATTTCCTGAAATATAAGACAGAAGAAAAATAGAATTATTAACCACATCCATTCCATTCTTACCTGTTTAAGGCCTAAAAGACATGAGAAAAAACCAACAGGCAAAAGAGTAGAGCAGTGAAGAAACATTTTGTTTATGAACATGGATTTTCATCTTCAGTCAAGTATACATCTAACCCTTATATTTGAGAACTCTAGGGCATAAGACTTAGAGTGATTTTGAGCCCACAAAATAAGACACTTCTGGAGCAAAATGATCATGCAGAAATTTTTAACATCTTAATATTTTTAATCACTCTAAAATATTTCTAACTTTGATTCTTCAGAAGACATCATCCATGAAAACAGCCAGTTTCCTATACAGTGGGACTGAGTTGGTGCTGCCTTTTACTTACTTAGGTTCTCTCCCAGCTAAGATCATCTGGAAAATGCCCACACAGGCACCTCTTTTGCCTTCCCAGTATTCAGGGTTGGGATCCAGCCTCTCTAGGACATCGAAAGCTTTGGCTGAATAGTAGAACTGGCCCATCTGCATGAGAAAGTGTTGTGGTAATATCATCATCAAAGGCGGGTAGAGTGAAGATAAATAGACGGAAGGCACAAAACACAACTGGACGAAATGGGTAAGGACAACAATTTTGGCCAGCAACTGTGGTGTTTTTTGATCTAAGCAAGCAAGCAAGCAAGTCACATTGAAGTGCACAGGTTCACTTGAAGCCAGTACCTTCATGCAGTTTTCACAGTAGAACATTTTTCTGCATACAGTCAAGTTAGGCTGCCAACACATTTGTTATTTCTTTTACTTACATTCTACTCTTGTCAATAAAAGTCATGACCGACTTGAATTGGGTATTTTTCAAGTGTCCACAAGACTTTATCAGGAAAGCTGGTTTCAAGTGAATGTATTTTTTTTTCTGACATAGACTCTCACTATGTGACCCAGTTGGTTCATAAACTTGTGGTCCTTCTGCTTCTGTCTCCTAGTAGCAGGACTGGAGATGTTTGTCACCACAACAGATTATCAAGTACTGAAACTCTAGTTCTGATCTCTGCCATGAGTAACTACACTCTGGGCTTATCTTCACCCTCTCCTACTTGTATTATCTCTATCAGCAGCCCAGATGGAATTTCAGATTGAATACATTTTTTTAAAATTCCTGGCTTTGTTTTTCCTTCTCTCTGACTCCTTTAATGTGCTAAACAACATTGCCATCATCCAATCAAGTTTCTAACATCTTGGCAAGTAGAGTACCTCAAGCAAGTAAGGTGCCTGCTTGCAAAGCTGACAACCTGAGTTCAGGAGGCCACATGGTGGAAGGAGAGAAGAGACTTCTAAAAGTTGTCTTCTGACCTCCAACTGTGCATCATTCTCTCTCTCTTTCTCTCTCTTTATGTCTCTCTAGTAAGTAAATTAAATGTGTATATTTCTAATGTCCTGAAATATTTTTGATTAACAATTGATACATTTCTTTGTTTGGGGGTAATTACTTTGAAACAAATGGTTGATGCTTAACCTAACACTATGTTCTCTTTACATGTTTTCCTGTTTTGGTTTTTTTTTTTTTGGACAGAATGAAATATTCTGAGATTTAGGTTTTAAAAACATTGAACTTACAGGAAAATCTCCAAATAATTCGGTCTCTCTAACGGCTCTTGCCCATGCTCACACAAACACACACGAGCCAGTGCCTGCTAAAGGGGACTCATTTTTCATTCTCTGTTTCGGTCCCTTTGTCTTTTCCGCCTACTGTTCACAGTGCAGTGCTCCTCAGTGTTTGTCTGCTGCTCTGACTTTACCACTGTACTTAATAAAACTCAATGTTCTTGAGGCTTCAGCTAATCACACTTTTTTTTTCCTTCATAAACAGGGTCTCACTGTGTAGCCCTTTCAACTTGCTATACAGACAAGCTGGCCTCAAGTTTATTGTCATGGTTTGAAATGTGAGTTGTCCTCCACAGGTTCATGTGAATCTTTTTTTCTTTGTCTTTTTTCTTTGTGTGCTCAAATCTTTAACTGTTTGGGAAGGTTGTGACACCTTTAGGAGGTGGAGTCTTGCTGCAGGGACGCAGTGTGGGGGGTGCAGGCCTTGAGGATCCCGCGGCAGTTTTGCAGCTCTCAGCCTTCTTGATGGAGGTGACAGGCTACCTCCAGCTTCTGCAGCCAGCCATGACTTTTTTGCCATAAAGGACTGTGTATCTCCCCTCTGGAACTGCAAGCTGAATAAATCTCCCCTTTCTCCCTAAGTTGCTCTGGAGTATGGTCTCACAGCAGCACAAAGATGAACCAGTATATTTGTGGTGACCCTTCTGCCTCTGTTTCCCAAGGTGTGGGATTATAGACATGTATTACCATATCTGGTAAATAACTTAAACATTGATGATATTATTAATCCATGTGTCTAGATGTCCAAATACATGTTTTGAGTTAAGAACCAAATTTTTAACTATCAGATAAATATGTCTACCTGGATAGTACCTATAATTTCATACCCTTTAGAAATCTAAAGCCTCCTCCTTAAATTATTGTTTTACATGCAAGCAAACTCTGAAAGGCTGCTTATTCTTGAGACAATTCATAGAAAGGACCTTCTGATAACATGACAGCTAGTTAGTCTCCTGGATACTATTCCGTAATATGTAGCCAATGCAACAATATGATGCCGATCCTCAATTTTCCCTTTATTATCACGCAAACTCACCTTATAACAGTCATTAGCAATGAGCTGTAAGAGACTGAAAGACTCCCCAGAGGTTTCCATCTTGAGATAAAGCTCCCAAGCTAGTCTTGGCTTCTTATTCATGATATCTAAAAAGGGAATGAGGATTTATGCTTTATTTTTTATGGCAGTGTCTTTCTGGTCTCCAACTCAAGAGCCTCCGGCCTCCAGCCTCCCAAATAATAGGATTGAAGTATCACCATGCCAAGTATAGGCTTTTTAACTGGATAAGAAATAAATCCTTCATTGTGTTATTCTTTTTTTTCTTTTTGTGCATTTTATTATTCTATAGACTTTGATTTATATCCCTCAAATTCAAAATAATAGTAGAATATCGGTTATATAGAAAGTTTGCAAAGTTACTGTTAAGCTGGCTCCTTACTAGAATTCTACAAAACTCAAATTCTTAAGATTCCTATAATTGACTTTTAGATTGGAGAAGTTCCTGCTTTGTTAACTTGTTAAAGGAACAGATCTATTCATCCATCTAGTCCTATTCACAGTTTTGCCCTGACTTAGAACATCTGGTAGCCAGCCAGGTGTGGTAGTACATGCTGGTCACTGCATCCTTTGGAGGCTGAGGCAACAGGATCAAGACTTTACAGAGAAAGCCTAGGCTTTAAGTGAGATCCTCTCAGAGCAGCAATAGCAATATTTAATCGCCCGAGTCCAATCAGAATGAAACAGCTCAACCTTACTCTCCTCAAACAGTGCAAATACTGCCACTCAAAGAATACAGGTTTTTAAAAACAAAAGCAAAACAGTGACCTAATCCCAAGGTCTAAGTGCCAGTGCAGAAATAAATAAACTTGAAAAATCAAGGAAATGTGATTCCTTTGATAAATAATAATTCCACAGTAATGGATTCCAATGACAGTGAGCTAGGTGAAATTCCAGACACAGAATTCATGATTATAAGAATGTTCCTTGACATCCAAGAAGACATGAACTAATTCAAAGAGAGTACAAACAGGTGAATGAAATAAGGAAGTCAATATAGGAAAGAAAGAGGAAACAAATTTCAAACTGAAATGTTAGAAATGAAAAATTCAATAAGTCTTACACAAAAAATCTTCAATAGAAAGTCTCACTAATAGAATGGATCACATGGAAGATAGACTATCAAGGCTTGAAGAAAAGAAGGTACATGAATTAGAGCATTTAGATAGTAACAAAGATAAAATAGTAAAAAAGTAGGAACAAAAGAAATAAGATCTAAGAGACACCATTAAAAGAATAAATCTGCAATTCATGAGCATGGAAAAGGGAGATGTTCGAGACAAAAGGCATAGAAATACATTCAATAAGAACAGAGCATGAAACTTCACATATCTAGGGAAAGAGACAGACATCCAGATACAGCAGGCATTTGAATATTAAACAAACAAGACCAGAAAAGAGCCTCCCAATAGCACAGTAAGCACATAGCAAACAAAGAATGCTGAAAGCTGCAAGAGAGAAGCACCAAGCTAGATATAAAGCCATCAGAATTAATAGCAGCTTCCTCAACAGAACCTCTGGAAGTCTTATTTTGAGAGCATGGAATAAGGGCTTTCAAACTATGAAATATAGTATCTGCCAACCCCAATTATTATATTTAAGAAAGCCTTCATAATCAAAGAAGAAAAGGTTTCCATGTATAAAGTCAAGCTAAAGGAATTTATATCCTCTCACCCATAACTAAAGAAGATACCTGAAGGAATCACACATACTGTATGAAATAAAGGTAATAAAGAAATAAAGGTATCCATGATACCACGGGAGAAAAAAAAACCACACTAGAACAGTAAATAAGCAAAAAAGATTTGGAAAGTACCCAATATTACAAAAACAATAAAAACAGGAATTAAAACAGGAAATAACCTTTCAGTAATTACTATGAATGTTAATGTTCTCAATTCTCAAAGTAAAAGACTAGCAGGTTGGATTTAAAAATTTGGCCCTTCTATTTATTGCCAACAAGAAATGCATTTTGGGGCTGGAGAGATGACTCAGGGGTTAGGTCTCTGCCTCAAAAGCAGAAGGACCTGAGTTCAGATCCCAGATCCCATGAAAAAAATGTCAGGTAGAAATGGTGGTGGCCTTTCACTTCCCACTCTGTAAGGCGGAGCCTGGGAAACACCAGAGCAAAGCAAAAAGGAAGTAGGACTCCTGAAGTCACCCCTGGGCCTCCCGTCACACACAGTGCCCTCTGACACATACGCGTGCACACACACACACACACACACACAATGTGTGCATGCACAAAATAAAAAACAAAAAAGGAATGCATCTCAAAGATAAATGTAATTTTAGAGTGAAAAGATGAAAAAACATATTCCTTTTTTAAAATCTATTTTATTTGTGTGCTAGTCACCTCCGTTTCTTCCTGGCGATTTTACACGGGACCTGAGATCTGAACTCAGGACCTTCTGCTTGTGCGATAGAGTCAACCTCTGAGCCACCTCTCCAGCTTTGAAAAAAAAATGTATTTCTAAACATAGAACTAGGGACTGCAATTCTAATATCTGAAAAAAACAGGTTTTAAACCAAGAATACATAAAGAAAATCACTAAATATAAAAAGAGCAATCAATCAAGAGGATATTGTAATTCTAAATTTATGCATCCAACATCATGCATCTAGTTTCATTAAACAAATACAACTAGATATAAAAAGTACAGATTTATAACAACACAGTAACAGTGGGTGACTTTAATACCTCACTCAATACAGACAGGCTATTCAGACAAAAAAAATCAACAAAGAAGCATCAGAATTAAATGATATTTTAAAGCAAATAAATTTAGTAGGCCCAGCAGAATATTCTATCCAAATACACACATTCTTCTCAGCAACCACTTCTTTAAAATAGACCACATTTGAAAACACAAAACAAGCTTTTTTTTAAAAAAAATTATTTCCTTGTTACTTATTTATTTATTGCATGCACACGTGTGTATATTGCAGGTGGGTGGAGGCTCTGTGTGTAGAGGACACTTGAGTGCATGTGCCTGTGGAGGCTCAAAGGTGACTTCGGGAATCACCCTAGATTGCTTTTCCATCCTATTGCTTTGCTCTGGGATTTCCCAGGCTCTGTCTTCTAGGGCTGAAAGCGCAGACCACTGCCATTTCTGCCTGGCATTTTTATGTGAGATCTGAGGATCCAAACTCAGGACCTTTTGCTTAGGAGAAAAAGACTTTAACCACTAGCTGTTTCCCCAGCCCTATTGCCTGTATTTTTTTGATTAAGCTAGGATTTTATTATGAAGCTGGAACTCATGATGTCATGCCTTAGCCAACCTTGAATTTGTGACAGTTCTGCTGCCTCTGCTTTCCTAGTGCTTGGATTATAACCATGCAACACATGCCTAGTATATATATCTTACTAAAATAAAAAATTGAAATTAATTTTATACTTTCTATCTGACCATACTGAAATAAAATTAAAAATCAATAGGAAGAGAAACTATAAAATAAAACACATATTCAGAGAAATTGAATAACATAATTAAATGACAAAAGGCTCATTGAAGAAATCAGGAGGAAATTTAAAAATTCTTAGAATCAAATGAAAATTTAAAAAGAACATAACACACACACACAAAGAAGAAAACACTACTCCCACAAAGACCAGAGCCTAAGTCATACAAGAAAGTAATCTAAGAGAAAAGCTTACAGCTATAGATGCTTATGTTAAAAATTTAGAAAAGGGCTTTAAGGTGGTCAAACCATTTGTCACAGGACTAGAGACTCCAAATCCCACCTAAAATTCCAAATGAGCAGGAAAGTTTGCCTACAATTCCAGCCTTGGAAGGCAAAGACTGGGAATCCCTAAAGTAAGCTATCTAATGAAACTAACTCTATTGGTAAGATCTGGGTCTGATCCAGCCTTAAGAAATAAAGAGAAGAGTGATCAAGGATAATTCCTAATATCTGCCTTGGGTCTTCACATGCACACATACACACATGAACTCATACACATTCAAACATGCATATACCCATGTACACCCCAGTGATACATATTCATGGAAATGGAAAAAAAAAAACAGAGAAATCTCAAGTAACTAATTTAATGATGTATAACAAAACAGAACAAGCCAAACCCAAAACAAGTAAACAGAAAGAAATAATAAAGACCAGGACAGAAATGAATGAAATAGAAACAACAACAACAAAAATACAAAGAATAAATAAAGCAAAAAGTTGGTTCTTCAAAAAGATAAATAAGATTAATACCTGGCCAAATTAACTGAAAGGGAGAGAAGACTTACATTAATAAAACCAGACCAAAAGGGAGACATTACAACAGATATTCATACACTCAGAGGATCACTAGAGTATGCATTGAAAATCTGTATTCCAATGAGCTGGAAAAATCTAGAAAAATGAATACATTTCTAGATATATATGATTTACCAAAATTAAACCAGAAGGATATAAACAATTTAAGTAGATCTACAACAAGGATTGAGACTGAAGCAAAAATAATGATGATAAAGTTGATAATCATCATATAGAGGGAAGAAATGTTACCAAACTCATCTTATGAAGTCAGTATTACCTGCTATCTTTCCAATGACATGGATGCAGAAATTCTCAATAAAACCTTGTAAAAGAAATCTAATTACATATAAAAAAAACTTATTTACCATGAACAAATGGGCTTTGTTCCAGGAATGGAAGAACAAATCTACATAAATGTAATGCATCATATTCATATTGCCATCTTAATAAACATAGATATGCTTGAAAGAATCCAACACCCTTCATGATAAAAAACCTGATAAAACTAGGAACATACTTCAACATAATAAAGGTTTTATATGATAAAAGTATTACAAACATTATACTAATTAGAGGAAAACAGAGAGTTTCCACTAAAATCAGGAATAAGACAAAGGTATTCACTTTCTCCATTCTTATATAATATCATGCTTTATATCTCAGAACAATAAGTAAGAGAAAGGAATAAAAGGATATAAATAGGAAAGGAAGAAGTCACAGTGTCTCTATTTGCAGATGGCATGACCCTGTACATAAGAAACTCTAAAGACTCCACCAGAATACTCTTAGAACTGATAAAAGCTGCTCAACAAAGTAACAGGATACAAAAAATCAACGTATTAAAATTAGTGAGTTCGGGCTGGAGAGATGGCTCAGGGGTTAAGACTGCCTCGAAAGCAGAAGGTCCTGAGTTTGGATCCCAGGTCCCATGAAAAATTGTCAGGCAGAAACTGCGACAGCCTGTACTTTTGGCCCTGGTGGGCAGAGCCTGGGAAATCCTAGAAAGAAGCAAGAAGGAGATAGAAGCAATCCAGGATGATTCCTGAAGTCACACTTGGCCCTCCACAGGGACATATGTGCCCTCTGACACACACACACACAGAATGAATGAATGAATACAGTTAAAAAAATTTGTAATTTCCTATATACCAACAGCAAGCATGCTGAGAAAGAGGAAAAACAATCTGATTCACAGTATCTTATATTTAAAAAATAGGAATAAACCTAACCAAGAAAGTAAAAGACTCATACAAAGAAAGATTTAAAACACTGAAGAAAAACATTGGAGACAACAGAAGATAGAAAGACTTTTCAGGGGCTGGAGAGATAGCTCAGTGGTTAAGCCTCCGCCTTGCTTGCGGAAGGTCCTGAGTTTGGATCCTAGCCCCATGTATAGATGGGCAGAAGCGGGGGCGGCCTGCGTTTCTGGTCCTGGTAGGGCAGAGCCTGTGAATCCCCGGGCAGAGTAAACAAGGAGGAGGTGGAGGCGTCCATGGTGGTTCCCGAATTCGTCCGTGGTTCTACACACACACACACACACACACACACACACACACGCATACATGCACAATTAAATAAATAATAATAATAAAAAAATTTTAAAAAAGGACTTTTCATGCTCATAGGAAAATACTAAAAGATATAAAAATGGGCAAGGGCTTCTCAAAAGGACTGCAGGGCTGGAGAGATGCCTTAGAGCAGAGATGCCTTTGCCTCAAAAGTTAAAGGTCCTAAGTCTGGATACCCAAATCCCATATAAAACGCTGGGCAGAAATGGCAGCGGTCTGCACTTCCAGCCCTAAAAGGCAGAGCCTGGGAAATCCCAGAGGAAAGCAAAAGGATGTGGGACAATCCAGCATGATTCTTGATGTCAACCTTGGACCTCCATAGGTGCACGCATACAGTGCCCTCTGATACATACATACCAAACACACAAGCAAAAAGGACTCCAACAGCTTAAGAAATAACTAGACTTGAAAAATGGGATTGCGCGAAATTAAAAAAAACTTCTTCAGGGCCTGTGAGTGGCTCAGTGGACAGAGGTAACTTCAGCCGCATCTAGCAAATTGAGAGAGAGAAGTTGTCCTCTGATTTCCACATGTGCACTGCAGCATATGACACCTGCTGTTCTTTTGTTCTCCCCTTCTCTTCCTCCCTCCCTCCTTTCCCCTTCTCTCTAATAAATAAATGCTTTTAAAAAAAAAGCTTCTGCACAGCAAAAGCAATTAGTCGAGTAAAGAATCGGCCTGTAAAATGGGAGAGAATGTTTGCTAATTAGATATTTAGCAGAGGATTAATATCTGGAGTATATAAAAATAAAAAAAACTAAACAACTAAAGTTCAAACAACCCAATTAATTAGTGAGCTAATAAAATGAACATAATTTTCAAAAGATGAAAATTTCTGATAAATATGTGACATGTTCAATGACTCTAGTCATCAGGTATAAAAATTGAAAACGTATCAAGATTCCATCTCTTCCCAGTCAGAATGCCTATCAAACAAACTGACAACAAATACTGCTGAGGATGTTTGGGTGTGTGGCAGGGAGACAGTTTCATACAATGCTAGTGAATGTAAATTAGTTCAGCTTCTATGAAATCCACATGGAAGTACCTCAGAAAACTCAAAGTGGCAAGGTGGTGTTAGAGTGGAGGAGTGCTTGCCTGCCACGAATGAGGCCCGTGTTCATCCAATTCCTAGCACTGCAGTGGGGAAGGGGAGGCTGGTGAGTTGGATCACTGGGTAAAGGCATTTGCTGTATGAGGCCTGATGACCTGAGATCAGTCCATGGAAACACAAATAAAAGTGGAAGGAGAGAACAGATTCCACAGAATTATTTTCTGTGACTGCCACATGTGTATGTGGCATGCACATGTGCTTCTGTGTGCAAGTATGCATGTGCCTACACACACACACACACACACACACACACACACACACAGCTGATTCACTTCCAGGTATATACTCCAAGGACTCCTAAGTCAGCACAGCAAAGATACTTACACATCTGTACTTACTGCAACACTATCACGAGTAGCCAAGTTATAGACTCAATCTAAGTATCTGATAGCAGATGACTGGATAAAGAAAATGTTTTACTTAGCCATAAAGAATAAAATTACATTGTTTTGTAGAAAATGGATGCATCTTGATATAGTTGTACCAAGAAAAGCACATTCAAAAAGACAAATATTTCATGTTTTCTCTCACTTTTTGGATCCTAGATTTTATATAAACACATGGAATTATTTACATATATATATGACATGAAAAAGATGGAGGCCCCCCCTTCCGCTGGCCCTGAACACATGCTTGCTCGCGTGGTCCAGGTAAGGCGCCCTGCTTCTCAGATATTCCCCACCAGAACCCAGGTCACCCGCTCCTCCCAGCCCCTCCCACAATCCACCTTGAACAGTGCCAAAGCTGGCCAGGGCTTGGGTGGACTACTGGCCACGCCCCAGGTCCAGGAGAAAACTGCCGATCATCCTTAGCCCCTTCCGCTGGCCCTGAACACAGGCTCACTCGCTCGCAGACCAGGTAAGACACCCCCTGTCTACTAAAACTGATTTAATTGCTGTACTAACAGTCTAATAGCCTCATCTTGGAAATAACAATAACAACAGACAAACTCCAAGGCAACCACTAGTAATAACTGCCAGAGAGCACTTATACCAACTAAATCAGTTCAGTCAAAAACACATAGAAACTGTAAAGACTCAAGAGACAAAACAACAATGCCCAACTTAAAGGGTAGATCTATGAGAAACAAAACCCAAGAAAAAACAAATCTCCCACTGAAAGAATAAACCCCATAGTGACAGATTCCAACCAGAATAAATTCACAGAAAATAGCCAAGAAAGCCAGGCCCAAGATAACAACTTTCAAAGCATGATAATTACCATGATCAATACTATGAAAGAGGAAATCCGGGAGGAATTAAATATCCTCATCAACCACTTTGAATAGGAACACAACAGACACCTGGAGAAGTTGAGAAAAACAGTTCAAGAAACACAAATAGGCAGAGAGCAGTTAAAACAGTCTCAGGCAGACTTTAAAATTGAACTAAAAGACAAGTTATCCTCAGTCCAGAACTTAAAAGAGAGTCTTACCAACAGAACTATCGAGGCAGAAAATAGAATTTCAGATCTTGAATTAACCAGCTCAATGGAAGAGGTTGTTACAGCCAAAAAGATACTTGAGAGAAATATTCAAGAGTTATGGGACACTCTGAAGAAGCCTAACATGCACATTCATGGAATACCAAAACAAGAATCTCAAAATAGCACACCTAAGGAAATTTTTCATACTATTATAAATGAAAACTTCCCTCATCTAAAGAAAGAGAGGCCCATCCAAATACAAGAGGCATTCCGCACCCCAAACAAATCTGACCAAAATAGAAACTCGCCATGGCAAATAATAGTCAAAACACTCCACATTCAAGACAAAGAAATAGTACTAAGAGCTTCAAGGGAGAAAAAACAAGTCACTTTTAAAGGTAAACCTATTAAAATAACAAATGACTTCTCAACGGAAACAGTAAAAGCAAGAAGATCTTGGAGATACGTACTTCAAGTATTGCATGAGCAAAAATGTCAACCCAGGCTGATATACTTGGCAAAACTATCCGTCATGATCAAGGGAGAAAGAAAAGTTTTCCAGCACAAAGACAACTTGAAAGCTTACATGTCTACCAAACCAGGCTTTCAAAAAATGCTAGAAATGATACTCAAGACTGAAGAAAAAAAACAAGCATATCCAGGAGGACAGAAGAGAAGTATAATACCACCAAAACCTAAAAGCCAAATAATATACTTACAAAAGCCACTAAACATAAAAAATGTCCAGAATTATAAATAATTTCTCCATCATAACATTAAATGTCAATGGAATTAACTCACCAATCAAGAGATACATATTACAAACCTGGATTAAAAATCACAACCCATCAATCTGCTACCTTTAAGAAACTCATCTCACCACAAAAGACAAGCACATCCTAAAAATAAAAGGCTGGTTCAAAATTCTGCAAGCTAATGGAACCAGGAAACAGGCAAGGGTAGCCATTATGCTATTAGACAAAGTGGACTTCAGACCAAAAAAAATCATAAGAGACACAGATTGTTACTACATTTTAGTCACAGGTATAATTTACCAGGAAGACTTCATAATACTGAACATATATGCACCAAATACAGGCCCCTCCACATTCATTAAGCAAACCCTACAGCGTCTAAAGCGAGAAATCAACCCCCAAACGATTAATTCTTGGGGATTTCAACACCGCCCTCTCAACATGGGATAGATCAATAGGTCAAAAACTTAACAGAGATACATTGGAACTTAATCAAACCCTTACTAAAATGGACCTTACAGATCTCTATTGAACTTTTCATCCATACACCAAAGAATACACATTTTTCTCCAAAATAGACCACATACTGGGCCACAAATCAAAACTCCACATATACAGGAAAGTTGAAATTCTAGCCTGTACCCTATCAGATCATCATGGTCTAAAGCTTGACATCCACAACACAATAAAGAACAGAAAATTCACTAATTCCTGGAAACTAAACACTATGATGCTGAATGAGAATTGGATTCAGGAAGAAATTACAAACGAAATTCAAGATTTCCTAAACTAATGAAAATACAACTTATCAAAATCTTTGGGACACAATGAAAGCTGTCCTAAGAGGTAAGTTCATAACTCTTAATGCCTACATCAAAAAAATAGAAACATCACAAGTAAATATCTTAACAATGCACCTTAAAGCTTTAGAGACACTAGAGCAATCTGATCCCAAAAGCAGTAGAAGAAAGGAAATTAGTAAAATTAGGGGAGAAATTTCTGAAATTGAGATAAAGAAAATGATACAGAGAATCAACCAGTCAATAAGCTTGGTTCTTTGAAAAAATCAATAAGACAGATACACCCCTAGCTAAATTAACCAAAAGCAAGAGAGAGAAAACACAAACAAAATTAAAAATGAAAATACAGTTATCACTACTGATACCCAAGAAATTCAGAGAATTATAACGTCATATTTCAAAAACTTATACTCTGTGAAACTTGACAATACAAAAGAAATGGATGAATTCCTAAGTCAACACAACTTACCTAAATTGAGTCAGGGTTCTGAATTATTTAAATAGTCCTATAACATATGAGGAAATCAATGAAGTAGTCTCGAATCTTCACACCAAAAAATGTCATGGTCCAGATGGATTCAGCACAGAGTTCTACCAGACATTCAAGGATCTAATAACACCAAAACTCCTTAAACTGTTCCATCAAATAGCAAAGGAAGGAACACTACCAAATTCTTTCTATCATCTTAATCCCAAAACCTAACAAAGATACACTTAAAAAAGAAAACTATACGCTAATCTCTTTGATGAACAGAGATGCAAAAATTCTCAACAAAGTCTTAGCAAATTGGATTCAAAAACATATCAAGGGGGCTGGAGAGGTGGCTCAGGGGTTAAGCCTCTGCCTTGCAGGCAGAAGGTCCTGAGTTCGGATCCCAGATCCCACGTATAGACGCCAGGCGGAAGCAGGGGCGGAGCCTGTGTTTCTGGTCCTGGTAGGGCGGAGCCTGTGAATCCTGGGGCGGAGGAAGTGGAGGCATCCATGGTGGTTCCCGAATTCGCCTGTTGTTCTACACACACACAGACACACACACGCGTGCACACACGCACAATTGAATAAATAAAAAAAAATATCAAAAAGATCATTCACGGGGATCAAGTAGGCTTTATCCCAGGCACACAAGGTTGGTTCAACATACGCAAATCAATAAATGTAATTCACCACATAAACTAGTCCAAAATCCAGGACCACATGATTCTCTCGATAGATGCAGAAAAAGCTTTTGACAAGATCCAACAGCCCTTTATGATCAAAACCCTAGAGACAGTTGGAATGGAACCTTTATCAATATAATAAAAGCTGTATACAACAAGCTAACAGCAAGGATTATACTCAATGGGAAAAAACTTGAAGCGTTCTCGCTTCGATTAGAAACTAGACAAGGCTGTCCACTCTCACCATTTCTATTCAATATTGTACTTGAAGTCTTAGCTGAAGCCATCAGACAAGAAAGGGACATAAAAGGGATTCAAATCAGCAAGGAAGAAGTCAAGTTATCTCTATTTGCAGATGACATGATCTTATACCTGAGTGATCCCAAAAACTCCACCAGGAAGCTCCTGGAACTAATTGAGAAGTTTAACAGGGTGGCAGGATACAAAATAAATGTACAAAAATCAGTGGCCTTCCTATATGCCCAGAATGAAAAAAGGCGGAAAGAAAGCCCTGAGAGAAACAATCCCATTTACTATAGCCCCTAAAAAAATGAAATACCTAGGTATAAACCTAAACAAGGAGGTAAGAGACCTTTACAATGAAAACTTTAAAACCCTAAAGAAAGAAATTACAGAAGACACCAATCAATATCACAAAAATGACTATCCTACCAAAGGCAATATACAGATTCAACGCTATACCAATCAAAATCCCGAAACAATTCTTTAAAGAAGTTGACCAAACAATCTCACAATTCATATGGAAGCACAAAAGACCCAGGATAGCAAAAACAATCCTGAGTAACAAAAACACTGCTGGAGGTATTACCATACCAAACCTTAGTCTATACTACAAATCCATAGTTATAAAAACAGCTTGGTACTGGTTCCAAAATAGACACACAGATTAATGGATAAGTGTTGAAGACCCAGATATAAGCCCACACGATTATGATCTTTGACAGAGGGGTCCAAAAAATACAATGGAAAAAGAACAGCATCATCAACAAATGGTGCTGGCAAAAAAAACATGCAGAATATTCAAACTGGACCCATACTTGCCGCCATGTACAAGACTTAATTCCAAATGGATCAAGGACCTGAATATAAGGTCAGAGACTATAAAAACCTTAGTTGAAAGGGTAGGGAACTCCCTCGAGCTGACTGGACTAGGTCAACAATTCCTAAACAGAAATCCAATAGCACAGTCAATACGACTCACACTCAACAGATGGGATCTTATGAAATTAAAGAGCTTCTGTTCAGATAAAGAGATTGTAACCCGAGCACAAAGGCAATCCACAGAATGGGAGAAAATCTTCATTAACCACATATCTTATAGAGCTCTACTATCCAGATTGCAAAAAGAACTTAGAAAATTAAACACCAAGGAAACAAATGGCCCCATTAAAAAATGGGCCTTGGAACTCAAAAGAAACTTTACCAGGGAAGAAATTGAGATGTCTAACAAATATCTTAAAAAAGTGCTCTGCCTCCTTAGTCATCAGAGAAATGCAAATCAAAACCTCCCTGTGATATTCATCTCATCCTGGTCAGGATGGCAAAAATCCACAATATAAACAATACCAAATGCTGAAGAGGATGTGGCGAGAAGGGAACTCTCCCACATTGCTGATGGGAATGCAAGCTTATACAACCACTCTGGTGAGCCGTCTGGCGATTCTTAAAATTGTTAATGATTGAAATGCCATATGACCCTGCTATTCCACTTTTGGGAAATAATCTCCCATACAGCAAAAATTCACCTCGATAGCACAAGCACGACCATGTTCATAGCAGCACTGTTTACAATAGCAAAGTCATGGAATCAACCCAAATGTCCAACAGTTGACGAGTGGATAAGGAAAATGTGGTATATTTATACAATGAAATACTACTCAGCCATCAAAAATAATGAATTAATGAAATTTGCCAGGAAATGGATGCAATTAGAAAAAATTATATTGCGTGAAGTATCCCAGACACAGAAAATTAAGCGCCACATGTACTCCCTAATAGGTGGATCCTAGTACCAAACCCACTTAGTGACACACTCAAAGATAAATCTCTGTAATACCTACAGTAATTGCAAAGATTATAAGCAGGAAGGAAAGGGGAAGGAGGGCCCTGCCAGAAACAAGGAGAAAATAGGCCACCATCAAGGACTGAGGTAAATAATGAGACATCTCGTTAAGCTCACAGATTTTCCTTCCTGATGCAGTTCCTTGCAACTGATGGGGTATTGTCTGGCATAGAGTCTGGCAGATAGAAGGTAATCATCCTGCAAATGGGAGACTGACACCCCCCCCCCCCGACTGCAGTCTCCTACTCTTATTCCATCTACCTTTGAATCTACTCTTATAATACGACTCTATTTTGACAGCCTTTTATTTCTGGCCAGGGGGTGACATCCAATACCCATCAGGATGGAGCCAAGGGTGGTGCAGGAGTAGCAAAACTGAAAAAAAAAAAACCCATAATTCAGAAATTCAGAGATTCTACATCAACCACCTGGAACCAGCCCAGCCTAATCTCTCCCCTCCTAAAGCTCAGGGAAATTTGCAGAAGAGGGGGTGGTAAGATTGTAAGAGCCTAAAGGTGGGGAGGAGCAATGATATACAAGATACTCCATACAAGTTAGGGCCTAAGTAATCATAATAGGACTTTGCATGACCTGTGCAATGACCAACATATCATTGAACCCCCAAAGTCTAGCATGGATCACAGGCATTATGATCCTTAGGGGCAACAGATTAACAGCCACAATAGTGTTCCTATATTAAAGGGGAACACAAAAAAGAGTTCCATACAGTGCTACTGAGTCCTTACACCTCGTCAGAGAGGAGGTCGCTCTTCTACAGAGGGAAGTTTGTCATGCACACTAAGGATGCTCCAGGAATGGGGGGGGGCACTGGGAGAAAGGGAGGAGGGAAAAGGAAGGGGAAAAGGGGGGGAGGGGGCAAAGGGAATTCAGGGAGGGGTGGAGAGAGGGAAGAGAGTGGGGTATTTATCAACATTGTATGAGTGGAAAAAATTTAAAAAAAGAAAAAAATGGAGACTGGGGAAGGAAGAAAACTAGTGGGAGAGGGAGAAAGGGGAAGGAATGTGAGGGCTGAAGAGATGACTCAGGAGTTAAAGCTTTTGTCTCACAAGCAGAAGGACCTGGGTTCAGATTCCCAGATTTCACATAAAAATACCAGATGGAAATGGCAGTGGACTTCCAGCCCTGGAAAGTTGAGCCCCAGAGCAAGGCAAGAGGAGATAGAACAATCCAGGGTGATTTCCAAAGTGACCCTTGGGCCTCCCCAGAAACACAAGTGCCCTCTTCTACACACACACACACACACAAAGAAAAAAGTTTTAAAAAGGAGGTAAAAGAATATAGTATCAGAGAGAGGGAGAGACCATAGACAGAGATGATAGACTATATAATGCACAAAAAATTACATTTTGACATGGTGCCACATTTCAGACTTAAAGATGAAAAGGTAAAAACATGGGAGTATATTTCACATGCAGCACTGAACACTGAAAGTCTGGAAGCTTTAATATGCTACAGGAAGAACTTGGCATCTTTCAGGAATGTAAGTGGTAGGTCAACACCGAAGGGTGGAATTAATCATGGTGTTAGTTACATATCACATAGTGGAGTTACATATCACATTCATATGACACCTCTTACCCAGTAGCATAAACAACTCTCAATATCAGTGTTTACTCATTCTACAGACCAAAATAGAAAATAAGCACAAAAGTGCTTAATATAATTTCCAAGCAGATTACTGGACAGACAAGCCAAAGAGAATTTCTATCGCAACATATAAAGACAACTCACAGCACCGAGCTAGCCAGCTGAGATAAATGTAATCATTTTTCAGCTTCTCACTTTGGATCAGGAGGAACACCTGCAATGGGAGGCAAGGAAAGGGACTGACATGAGGTGGGTTTGCAATAAAAATACCTGCTATCAGCTTACCTTAGGCTGACGGAATTCAAAGGTTAAGATAACATAGTTTATAATATGGGTACTAATAATAGGAATTATGACTATTTCATGAAAATTCAAATGGAATGTTTATGACTTTATACTTTTTTGTACATAAGCTATACATCTATAAAACTTATTGAAAGGGAAACATTAGTGATTATTAAAGTGCACATATTTACTGACACTACAACTTTTAATGTAACCCAAAACAAAGCAAATTTTGTGTTGTTTTGTGTTTTGAGACGGTTCTTATTATGTAGCTCAACCAGGTCTGCTACTGAGTCCTGGGAATTGTAGGAATGGGGCTCCTGACCATAGCTAAAGCTACCTTTTTTAAATTCACATTTCTATATGTGTGTGTGCACGTGTATGTGTAATATCAGGATATCAGGATATTCCTGATATCAGGAATCACCCTTAATAACTGTTCTACTTTTTCTTTTAAGACAAGATATTTCTAATCAAACCCACAAGAAGGCTAGTCTAACAACCCTGCTCTGGGGATTCCTTGAGGATGGAATTACAGGTGGACTGCCACACCTACCTGGCATTTTAGAAGGGCAATGGGGACCTGAACTCCTGTCCTTTTGTTTGATGGCCATCTCAGAGCCATCTCCCCACCCACAACGCAATCTTTAGTAGTCCTTTACCTAGACCATTTCATTCCAATGAGAAAAAACTAAGAGTGCTTTTGTTGTTCAAATGTATTCAAAGTAGCCACCCTAGTAGTGTCATCATTTTAAGTGCAAACAAAACAAAATAAGTACTTGCCTCTTCACCCTCGCTGGTATTGCCTGTTGCAGCTTTGGCTTGGGCATAATTAAAATTAAAGATGTCATCATTGTAGAAGTAACTCTGAAAAAAATGCCAACAACAGGTCACACGGTGTTAATGTGTAAAATATGAGCTCACTGGCATATTGAGTAAATGTAAAATAATCTTCCCAAGTAGATTAAGTCCTTGAAGTCACTAATGCCATGACAGGAAAGGAGCTACCTGTAAGAGTAGTGTAACTTTTCTCTAGTGGCCTTGGCTGACCTTCTCTCAATGTCCGACCTCAGCATCCAGCCTTAGACATTACATCCAACTGACAAATCACACATTGTGCCTCTTTTCTGAAGTCCCATGGAGGAGCTAGTGGGATGAGTGAAGGATAAAGGCGCTGGCTGCTCAAGCCTGACGATCTGAGCTCAACCTCCAGAACTCTTAAAAGGTTGAAGGAGAGAACTAACTCCACAGAGTTGTACTCTGCTCTCCACGAGTATGACATGCTCCCAAACACATTTTACACACACACACACACACACACACACACACGCACGCACGCACGCACATACACACACACACACACATAAATAGTCACATAGGTAATTCATACTGACCTTAAATGAGTTGAGGTAAATCAAGACATCATCAAACTGCTTAAGCAGGAAGAAACAGGAAGCCATGCACTGCCTTCCTGGTATCGTATCTGCAACATGAGGAAGAAGCCATGTAAATTCATGAAAATAAAAGATGCCTTTAAAGTCACAGTTATTGTATAATTTAGAAATATGGTTCTTGATTCTGATTTTGCTGGTCAGACTCTAGGGTTAACTCCAGGAGTCCAAAACAAACACATTACCTGCAGATACACTGATTTGGTTTTTCCCAGATTGCTTTTCTGGGATTTTGTTTTATTCCCCACCAACATCTGCACTCCACATTTACTTATCCAAGACAACTGAGTACTTCCAAACTAGCTGGTTCTGACCCTGAGCTGACATTGTCCTTGATCTTAGCCTTCTATTCGAAGAAACCAAATCTAGTGTGACCCCTAGCCCACATCACAGGAATTCTCACCTTTTCCCCACAACACTTTACCGTAGTCTGATACGCTATTTAATCTGTTGATATGTTTATGTTTCCAGTCCATTCGTCCTACTAGCTTGTAAGCACCACAAGAGTAAGGATTTTTGCTTGCTTATTACTACAGTCTTCACTTCAATGACTTTTTGTTGGATAAATGAATGAATGAATGAAATGGGGAAAGGAAATACTCAATAAACAGTGTTGATTATCTAATTATTCAGGGGTGACATAAAAAATTAATAGAGTGGTACGTTTTTTAAAAAGTGATCCTATAGAAAAAAAAATCTACAATATGATAAAAGGCCAACATAGGAGCTGTTGAAAATTCAATATGAATCAACATTTTGTACCTAAAACAAATTTGAGTTAAGACTTTGCTTCACAAGCAGAAAGACCTGAGTTCAGATCCTAGGTCCCATGCAAAAATAAGAAATAAAAAGCAAATTAAATAAAGAAAGATGACTAAAACTCTCAGGAACAGAGGAGTAAATTTATTACCCTTTATTCCTTCATCCCACTTGACATGTCCAAAAAGACTAATTCTAAGATTATTTTCCTACTTCTTTTTATGTTTTTTTTAACCACGTGTCCTGGGCTAGCTGGCTTGGAAGTCCCTACGGAGCTGAGGATAATCTTGAACTTGTGATTCTCCCTCTCTGCCTACCCAGTGCTGGGGTAACAGGTGTGCACCCCCATGCCTGGTGACTGAACCTGGGGCTTAAGCAAGCACAGCACCCCACCTGAGCTTCATCCCCAGCACTTCTCACTGATTCTGACCTTACTTCATCATGAGAAGCACAACACGTATCTGCAGACAGAGAATTAAACTCCACTGGTCATTAGTGCCCAACTCCAATCATGAATTGTATTCCTCGGTACAGATCATAGACATACCACATTCACTAGCTGATCCTCCTACCAGCTGGAAGAACTGCTGGGCAATTTTCATATGATCCCTCTGAAAAGCAAGACAGAGCAGATTCAGAGGAATCAGGTACAAAATCAGTATACTTTATGACCCTAATGTATTTACCATTATGTCATTTGACATGTATCTTTGTTTTAAATCATGCTCAATGACAGTCTTATTAGACTAGAAAATAGCAAAACTAAAAACTAGAAATAAACTAGAAAAATGATAACCTGAAACTGCTTAAAAGCTTACTTACATAGTGTTAATTAGAAAAGGAAAAAAATGTAGTCTCCAAACTCTATCATAAAATATGTATATTGAAAGAATTTTTTCATCTACACATTCAACAAATATTAAATATGCTCTGGCCATATGTCTGAACTTTGTATATAAGATATGAATATAACAAGGATTATTTGTTGAGCTCATTTGTCTATAATTAATTAGCTGCCTATATAAGGCAAAGATAAACTTATTTACACTCCACTGTTTCATAAAGAACTAAAATATGCTATATAAATATGGATAAGAGTTTTGTTGATTTATTTTTGATATTTTATTTATTTATTTTATGTGTGTTCCTGTGGAGGACCAAGGGTGACTTTGGGTTTTACTTTTTACCTCCTTTTTGCTTCACTCTGGGATTTCCCAGGCTCTGCCAACCAGGGCCAGAAGGGCAGGCTACTGCTGTTTCGGCCTGCTGGTTTTAAGTGGGACCTGGGTTCTGATCTCAAGATGTTCTGCTTGCGAGACACAGTCTTATCCTCTGAGCCATCTCTCCAGCCCCTGATTTATTTTTGAAAAAAGAATCTTGCTATTTAACCTAGACTAGCCTCAAACTTGAGATTCTCCTCCTTGAGCCCCCAAATGCTGACATGACAGGCATGTGCTACAACGCCCAGCAAACTCTAAAGGGTTCTGATAGTTATAAAAAGCGTTTTTATGGACTAGAGAGGCAACTCAGTCAGTAAAGTGCTTGCTACAAAAGCACGAAGACCAGAGTTTGATCTTGGGCGCCTATGTAAAAAGTCAGGTGAATCCCATCCCCGGGGAGGTGGAGACAGGAGATGCTGGCTGGCTGGCAGGTCCCAATGAAAGACTGAAAAAGTCAACCTGGATGGCTCCTGAATAATAACACCTAGAGGCTGACCTTTGTCCTCACACACACACACACACACACACACACACACACACACACACAATACACACATGTGCATGCACATGAGCATATGAAGGATTTGGTTCTTTTAATGATCATTTTTATTTTTCTTAGCATTTCATACATGAATACAATTAATTTATATCATTAGAGTGCACATGCAAGAAGGTTTTCCTAAGCAAAACACTTAGGAGGCTGAGGCAGGAAGATTGTCATGAATTCAATGCCAGCCTAGGCTACAGCTTAAGTCTAAAGAACAAGAAAAAGCATTTTCTGCTGCACTCATGAATTCAATGCAGCTATGTATTTTTCCACAAGCGCTGCACAGGAACTGTCCTGTCAACATTGCACCATGGAGGGGGGACCTCAGAGGCTCTGCACCTCCCTGAGAGACTGGTAAGGACTAATGCTGACAGAGAGGAATGCAAGGCGCTGCCCTCAGTGGCACATGCACTAGATGATTCATGCTCCAGCAAGTGCTGAGGCACATGTCCTCAAGGCAACCTAGAGGAAACTCAGTGGCCCACACATGCAAGAAGACACAGAAATATGAGGGAGACTGGCTGGGAAGAAGGATTGCAATGGGAAGAGGAGGGAGAATGGGATGGGGGAATTAAGGTGGAAAGTATCAGAAGTTCATTGTCACCATGCATAAAACACAAGAATAAAAAAAATTCTATGGATGTGGGTATATAGCAACATTTTATTTTCTACCTACCTATCTATCTACCTATCCATCTGTGTGTGTGTGTGTGTGTGTGTGTGTGTGTGTGTCCCAAGGGTGACTGAGAATCCTGGATTGTGTCTACCTCTTTCTGGCTTTGCTCTGGGATTTCCCAGGCTCTTCCCACCAGAGCTGGAGGTACAGGCCGCCATCATTGCATTCATCTTTCTGTTTGTTAGTAAACAGGATCACTGTATTAAATAAGGGCTCATTTTAATAACAAAATAGCAACTTTTAGAGATAATTTTTTTGTCTATAAAGCAGAAATGTTTTTACATGAAGTCTGAACTGGAAGATTTGGAGAAATAAAAGACCTTCAGGGATTACAGGGTTAGAGCACACATGTACATACATACATACATACAGGTCTAGCATACACTCATCCTTATCTCTCCAAAAAATAAACAAAAGGAACTGCAGAATCACTTACTTTCCTGCAAGAGTGTTACTGGTTACATTTGGGTATCCATCCTGGTCTTTACACATACAGAACCTTGAAAATATAGATTTCCTACTCACCGAGCCCATTTCCTGGCCAAGGGCTGCATTGACGACTCCTTTAAGTATATACTCCTGCAAGCACACAATCATACCGATCAGCTTCAGACCAAGGTGGATCCCTTGCACCAACTCAATACTTCATATAGTATGTCACTTTTCTCTCTTGCATCTGTCTAAAATGATTTAGTTCCAGCAGACCAGTGTCTCTATTAGAATTTACCATATTTGTAAGTTCTCAGTCTTAAGAAGAATAACTTACTGGGGGTCTGGGGAAAGAACTATTGGCAAAGCACTTGGTACACAGTGTAAGAGCTGAGTTCAATCCCTGGAATCCATATAAAAAATTAGGTGCAGCAGTATTTGTAATTCCAGCATTCAAGAGACAGACACAGGCAGATCCCTGGGGCTTGCTGGTCAGTCAGACCTGCCTCTCAGTGAGCCCGAGGCCACTGAGAGACACTGTCTAACAAAATAAGGTGGAGGCACCTAAGGAGAATGATGCTTGAGCTTGTCTCTGATCTCCACATACATTTGCACGTACAAGTGCGCACACACACAGAGACACACCAATAAAAAGCATGCATATTATGTACTTAGGATACACAGTGTTGGATATATCATATAGACACAGAACTTGACTATAATGAGTGAACCGTTTAATGGAGACCAAGGCATATTATAATTATACCAACAGAGTATATTCACAGTTGTTAGTTTTTATTGAGTTACAAATTTGCAGTTTTCAAACTTTAACCTTTTGGGGAAATAAAATAATATGAAGGGAGGTTAGCCTCATCAAATAGCCAAAATCATTCATTCACACCAAATTCCCACAAAACATTTCTAGATCAAAATATGGTCTTTTCTGAGATTCTATAAATAGGAAAATCTTCTTTAGTATGACTTGTTTGATAAAATGTATAATATTTTTAGTTACCTGAGGGGTAGTAGGTTCCAGATCCTTAATTAAGTTATAAGCTTCTTGTACATCATCTAAAATGCAAGACATAATAGGTTATACTAGTCTGTATTAACAGCAAATCTTTGAGGCAGTTGCAGGAAAGCTAACATTCTATAGTAATTAAATATTCATCAAAAATTGGATTGTGGGGCTGGAGAGATGGCTCAGGGGTTAAGACTTGCCTCACAAACAGAAGGTCCTGAGTTTGGATCCCAGGTCCCATATAAAAACTCAAGGGGAAACAGTGGTGGCCTGCGCTTCTGGCTCTGGTGGGTGAAGCCTGGGAAATACCAAAGTGAAGCAAAAAGGAGGTAGAAGGAATCCAGAATGATTCCCAAAGTCACCTCTGGTCTTTCATAGTAACTAATGTTTTATCCTAAAGAAAACATTTTGGGGGGGCATGTGCTACATTGTGTTCCTCACCATGATGCTCTGCCTCACCATGATGCTCTGTCACAAGAGCAGTGTAACCAGGCACCATGGAAATTATGAGTCAAAATAAGCCCATCGCGTGGGTAAGGGTGTGCACACATGTAAGTGAATGCAGCGGAGGCCACAGGCTTGTGTCATCCTCAGGACCGCCTTCTACCTCCTTTGAGGCGGGGTCTCCCACTGGCCTGAGGCTCACCAGTTAGTCGCGTTGACCGTACAGCAAACCCTGGAGATTCTCCTGCCTGTTTTCATAGCACGGTATAAAAAGTGTACATCACCATGCATGGCATTTCTTAAAAATGTATTTTATTTATCTTATGTGTGTGTGTGTGTGTGTGTGTGTCAGAGGGCACTGAGTGTCCCTGCGGAGGGCCAAGGGTGACTTCGGGAATCATCCTGGATTGCTTTACTTCCCATTTGCTGCCCTCTGAGATTTCCCAGGCTCCATCCACCAGTGCCTGAAGTGCAGGCCATAACCATTTCCACTTGGTGTTTTCCCCTGGTGTTTTTATGTAGGACTTGGGATCCAAACTCAGGAAGTTCTGCTTGTGAGACAGAGTCTTAACACCTCAGCCATCTCCCCAGACCATGAAGGCAAATACTTTTGGAAAGTTCATATTGGATTATGAGACATCTAAAATATGTTCAACTTAAAATGAAAGATTAGGGGCTAGTGAGATACCTCAGTGGTTAAGGCTACTGCTTGCAAATCTAGCAACCTGAGTTTAGATTCCTGGAAGCCCAGGAGGTTCCTCTCTCTCTCTCTCTCTCTCTCTCTCTTTTCTCTCTCAAATAAAATAGAATTTAAAAAATTAGCATGTAAAATATGGATTAGATGTATGCCAATGGCTTTCTATTTAAGTAAAAAATCAAGAAAACAGCATATATTACATATATATGTAAACTGACTGAAATTTGCTTTAAAATCTTTAGGGAAAAGTGGTGAATAAAAAATATTGGCAATGTACTGAAAACTGCTGAATCGGCGGTGACTATTTGCGTGTGGTGATATTTCATTTTGTTTAAATTATAAAATAAATTTACTATTTCTCTATTTCATGTTCAAAGACATATTTCTTTTTGTTCATATATTAGAGGGGGTTGTTTACAAGTCATGCTCTCATTTTAATAAACACATTTATTTCTATGAGGAAAAGTTGTCTGACTGGCTGCTATCATATGCCTACTTGCAAAGGCCACGAACTGTTAGTGTGAGGTCCACAGACAACCACCCTGCACAGGTAACTATTGGGAAAACTGCTGTAGATATGTGTCTGACCACCTTAACCTTGTTTAGGAAAATAAAATATCACAGTCTCTGAATCCTAGCATTTCTTAAAAGATACCTGGAGTACAAAAACAAAGGCAGATACTTTGAGCAAGTAAAAGTTGTTGGTGATAAAAAAGACATTAAGAGAGGCTGGAGAGGTGGCTCGGGGGTTAAGCCTCTGCCTTCAGGCAGAGAGTCCTGAGTTCGGATCCTAGACCCCGAGTATAGACGCTGGGCAGAAGCAGGGGGCAGCCTGCGTTTCTGGTCCTGGTAGGGCGGAGCCTGTGAATCCTGGGGCAGAGTAAACAAGGAGGCAATCCATGGTGATTCCCAAATTTGCCTGTGGTTCTACACACACACACATACACACACACACACACACGCACACGCACACGCACGCACACGCACACGCACACACGCATGCAGGCACGCACACACGCACAATTGAATAAAAAAATAAATAAAAAAAGAAAAGGAAAACCCAAAAGGTAGCGAACAAAGGACAAGATGGTAGGAGGAAAGAAGAAAAGCCAGATGAGACACACCGATAAAAAGGTCTTCTCCACAAAATGGTTGCAACTGTATCTTCAGAAGTATGTACTCAAAATGCACACAAGTAACTGCATAAGATTAAATATTCTAAAATATTGCATTGCAAGTCAAACCAGTCAAATTTTCCTTACCTTGACGAAGGTAATAAATCACTAGGTTTAGCCTGGCTTCAGGAATGACATCAACCAAGGGAGGTAAAACCTGCAAAGCCCCTTCACCTCCTCGGAAGACAACCTAGACACAGAAAGACAGGCTAGTGTGGCGTTCAGCATGTCTCTGTTCAGTGGGAGAATGTTCAGGAGCTGACACACATACCTGAGCTCATGAGACCCAACGTGCTGAGAATACTTAGAGTCTTCATGCATAAATACAAACACACAGTCCATGTAACAAGGAACTTTTCACTTACTGTATAGTCTTGGCTCCTAAATTGTGACTGATAGTGATGGTGTGATTAGTTTTTGAAAAGATGGATACATTTCTGACCAAAATAATGGCCTTGACTTCATTGAAAGAAAACTATTTTTTAAATTATAAGCCCTAAGAAACAGAATAATGTGGTTTTGAAACAAGGTTTCAGGGCCCCCAGATGGCTGGGTAGGATGTCTGTTTGAAACAAAGTTTCTCCTTGATGCTCAGACTGGCCTGAGCTCACAGTCCTCTGTCTCCTGGTCTGGGATTCAAGCTGCCCGCCACCATCCCCCGCTGTGATCACACCTTTCTCTTTCCTCCTAAGAACCACAGAAGGGATGTTGTTCCGTGGCAGAAACTCCTTTACCTTTCCTACTTTTGGCTACAGGGATGGAACTCAAGGACTTGCACATGGTAAACACACAGTCTACAACTGAGTATGAGTTAGAAAACTCCCCCAAAGTCTAAAAATTAATGTAACTTTTTTCTTTTTTTTAAATTTTTTTTTATTCATTCAATTGTGTGTGTGTGTGTGTGTGTGTGTGTGTGTGTGTGTGTGTGTGTGTGTATGTGTGTTTGTGTGTGTAGAACCATGGGCGAATTCAGGATGCCTCCACCTCCTCCTTGTTTACTCTGCCCCAGGATTCACAGGCTCCACCCTACCAGGACCAGAGACGCAGGCCGCCCCCGCTTCTGCCTGGCGTCTGTACGTGGGGTCTAGGATCCGAACTCAGGACCTTCCACCTGAGCCACCTCTCCAGCCCAATGTAACTTTTTTCTATAGATGGCAACACTGAAATTCCATGATGATTTGAATCCTAGTGCCAAAAACAAAAGGAAACTCACAATGGAATTTATGTAACTTTTCTGAATCTGTGTTCTGAGTTTCCAATGGTATTATAATTAATTAAATACGCTAAAGAGGGCTATGTGGCACATGGAAGACAATTAAATAAAAGTTACTTAATCCCATAGCCATTCGTTAGTTTCTACATGCTTTTTACCATAGTAAGCACTGGGGTACAAAAGGATCAATTCTCACTCCCAATGCCACATAATCTAGTCAAGTGTGGAAGGAGCTTCAAAAAAGCAAACAAATCAGTTTACTGTCAGATGACACTAAATGCTACAGAGAGAAGTTTAAAAAAAGTTTTGCTTCACACTGTTGAATTTCCAGAGGCTAATATAGTATTCAGAATACAGTAAGTTGCCTCACAAATACAGATAAGCCATATGCACTGGGCATGAATTACACAATCTCTCTTTTAACCTCAAAGCACCTCTCTGGATCATCTCTTTGGTTCCTCCTTGCAATGTTTTCTTCTCTGAACAGGATAACTCCTCATTTATTTTCTCAAACCTATGACTTCTAACTCCATGTGGTCTTTGTTTACCTGTCATTGTATCTTTAATCGTACCAAGGTGCTGGCCTGACTTTAAACACAAAAATTCTTGTTCTCTTACAAAACCTTCCACTTGGTTCTTTAGATCGCTGTTGATCAAGCCCTATATTTCTTCTTTCTTTCAATGCTACAACTTTGAAAGTGTGTGGCGCACTGATTTCTTCTTACTGTGCCACTCCTCCTTAATCTCTCCCAAATTCATCTTTTGCTCCTAGAACCCTACAAACTTACTCAGAAAAGTCACAAAGTAATCCTTTTACCACATTCAAAGGACTTTTGACAATGCAGTGGTAAGATGACAGAAAGCACAGCAGCTCCTTTAGTAGATGCTTCTTAAGGCTCTGGGCATCTGAACTCAAAACTCCACCACCTGAAAGATGTTGAGTGCTTATGTGATGCCATCAGTACAAAATTCCCTCCTCGACCTCATGACAGACCCCAATTGAGATGTAAGGAAGCTCAAGCTAGACTGGTAATCCCAGCACCCCAGAGCCAGAGGCCAGAGAACAGTGACTCAAGGCAGCCCTGGGCTACATGGCAAGCTCCTACCAAAGAGAGAGACAAAGGAAGCCTGACCAGAGCGTATACAAAGTACCTATAGGTTATACATTTAAAGTACATATAAAACACAAGTGAACTTTAAGCTTAGACTTGGATCCCACTCCAACACCCTAAGATGTTTCATTATCGATACACAAATTGTCATGACTTGGATATGAAATGTCCCCCAAAGACTCTTACACTTGAAGGCTTGGTCCCCAAAGCAGTAATATCAAGAATTGGCGCTACTGGGCAGTCACTGGACTTTGAGAGTTCTAACACACTGATGAGTTCATAATTTGATGGTGTTATTGGGGTGGTGAGAACTTCAGCAGGTAGGGCCTGGTTGGAGAAGCAGGTGCCTGGAGAATGTCCTGGAATGGGCTACCTTGTCTCAGCTGCTCTCTCTCCCCTCTGTCTCTCCTCTCCTCTCTCTCTCCCTCTCTTCCTCTCTTCCTCCCACTCTCTCCATGCTCTCCCCCCTTTGAGCAGTTGTGTTCAACCATTTTGTGCCTCACCATCATGCTCTGCCTGGACTTGGGCCCATAAGTGCCAGTTTCAGCCAGCCATGTTCCAAACCTCTAAAACAATGAGCCAAAAATAAACCTAGTATGATTTAAATTTACTTCACTTGGATATTTTGCTTCACACACTGCTGTAAGGCCAGCTTAATGCCATTTTAGATGCTGTCTGAGTCTGAACTAAGGAGAATATTGTGTACAATTTGAAACATCCCACCCTGAAGGAAGGGCCAGCAAGGAAACAGTTTTCGAGAGGGGATTTGGGGACTCTCTCTGGGGGACAGAAACGCAGTGAAGAACTGCTGGGGGAGGAGACTGCTGCCAGCCAAGCAGTTGAACGGAGACTGCTGAGCTGCCACTAGGTGGGAGAGACCCCAGAGCAGTTGGGCAGCAAAGAAATCCTAGAGAGATCCTTAGAGCAGCCCAGAGGTGTGAGGGAGACCCCGGAGCAGCCCAGAAGTGTGAGGGAGACCCCGGAGCAGCCCAGAGGTGTGAGGGAGACCCTGGAGCAGCCAGAAGAGGGAAGGAGACTCTGACCACTGGCGAACCCTGGAGACTCCAAGCAAGTCACATAGCAGGGGGATGCTGCTTCCATGAGTCTCACCCCTGCTGGAAGGAGGCTTTCCACCACTACAGTTCCTGTCAGGAGCCCTCACCTCTATCTCTGTAAGTAACCCCAATAAACTGGTTGGTCCGTCAAATTGATTATAATCATTGCTTTGGTCTGTCCTTAGATTCCCATCTAGAGTGGACAGATGGTTGTATGGTACCTTGCTGGAGAAGTTTCACGTAACAGAGACACAACTCTGACTAACATATATATCCCAAAACATACAATCTGAATGCTTGGTTCTAAGCATTTTAGCTAAGAGATATTCAACATATTTTGTTAGATATTGTGCAAAGAGCCTTACATGTAGACACATATAAGTCATAAAACAATAGGAACTTAAATTCCCTACATACAGGAACACTGAAATTCAGCAATATAAATTTTAATGCAATTTATCTGGAGGTACAGGTTTATACATGATATAGTTTGATATCTGATCTCAAATTTAAATTCAAAGTTGATTTTTTGGGGGGAGGAAAGTGGTCATGGTCAGGGCTGGAGAGATGGCTCAGAGGTTTAAATCTCTGTCTCACAAGCAAAAGGTCCTGAGTTCAGATCCCGGGTCCCATGTGAAAATGCAGAGTGGGCGAGGAAAGGGGGAAGGGAGGAGGAGAGGGAAGGGACAGACGGAAGGAAGGGAGGGAAGGAAGAGGGAAGAGAAGGGGGGAGGGAAGGGAAGGACAGAGACAATCACTCATTTTGTTTGTAAAATTAGAAAAAAAATTAGAAAAAAAAAATATATAGCCGCTCTTTTGAAATCTTATTTTTCCTTTGATTTTAATCCTTTATTTCCACATTAAATTAGTAAATGAGAACCTTCAATATTTAATTGCCAAGACTCTTATGGCAATGAACCTATGTTCAAGTCTTGACCCTTCCAAGATAAAATTCTGGACTATTATGTCTAATACATCATTCTCCATAACAAGTAAACCTGGCTTCAGTTTATAATCTAGATTAGAAATGGAAAGATTGGAGGCTGGAGAAATAACCCAGCAGGTAAAGACACTTGCTGTCAAACACAAAATTGCAAAGAGGGACAAAGTTATCTTCTGACCTTCACACACAGGCCTTCTATGTGTATGTGTATTTAAACCCATATACACACATAAGTAATATAATTAATAAAAATAAAAGAAATTAAAAGATTGAAGGCAGGATTCCATATAGAAGCCATCCAAATAAAATTTAGTGCTGGAAAGAATTACTGAGATTTAGTGACTGTGTAGATAACAAGGGAATGGGAAGTTCTTGTGTGTGGTGGAGGGTGTGTCTAAGGCAGCTCTGGGTTTCAGTTTGGGTGCTGGAAGAAATGGTGCTACAGAACCAAGCACAGAAGGTAGAAGGAAGGTGCAGCACCATCAGGACTGCTTCAGCCCAGGAAGCCGAGACTCAGCAGCGTGAGATGACTGCACAGCGTTCTGGGACCGGCCAGAGCACCCCCCCAAGCAGCCCATCCTAGTGCATGATCAATGGCACAAAACTTAGAGCTGAGATTTTTATTTTTAAGCAATGGCCATCATGATCCAGCCCTAAACCTGATCATTCATTCAACTTTATTTCCACTTTCTCAATTGCGAACTTACCTTTGATTCTATTATCTACTCGTAATCTTACACAAATAGGCTCTATCTAGATCAGAACAAATCTTCTAAATCTCAGTCACCCTTCAAAGACCAGAAAATCTTCCCCATTAACTTTAATTCAGGGGAACAGGGCCCTTCGTTTTTTTCAAAACAAACAAGTAACAAAACAAGGAGCCTGGAGCTACGGTTTGCCTTGCACTTCTTTCCAAGTGTGGTATACATGCCTTCCTTCCCAATAAGGCTTTTCTGAAGAAAAATGACTGACACTTAAACTCATTTTCTCTCTGCCACAGAAAGGACATGCTTGGATGCTCCTTTTAAGCATCTTTAATTGTCAGGATGTACCAAAGTCAAGTGGGGCTGAAGTTAGTGAAAACTTGAATCCATTACACACCAGATTGTGTCTGATGAGTTCTTTGGCAAATTCAAAGGGTGAGGAGGCGTTGTCCATCAAGCTTTTGAGTTCTGCCTGAAATACAAAAGACAAAGACATAAGAAAGTCAAAAGTGAATTGTTCTTATGCCATATATTTATATAATGCTTCATACTTAACAAAATTTTTTTTTGTTTGTGTGTGTGTGTGTGTGCTGAAGGCGGCAGTTGAGTGTGTGTGCCTGTGGAGGTCCAAAGGTAACTTCAGAAATCACCCTGGATTGTTCTATCTATTCACTGCTTTGCTCAGGGGTATCCCGGGCTCTGCCTCCCCGTGCTGAAATTGCAGATTGATATCATTTTCACCTGGTGCTTTTATGTAGGATCTGGGATCTGAACTCATGTCCTTCTGCTTTTTTTTTTTTTTAAGTATTCAATTGTGCATGTGTGTATGTATGTGTGTGTGTGTGTAGAACCATGGATGAATTCGGGAACCACCATGGACGCCTCCATCTCCTGTTTACTCTGCCCCGGGATTCACAGGCTCCGCCCTACCGGGACCAGAAATGCAGGCCGCCCCTGCTTCTGCCCGGTGTCTATATGTGGGGTCTAGGATCCGAACTCAGGACCTTCCGCCTGCAAGGCAGAGGCTTAACCCCTGAGCCACCTCTCCAGCCCCGTCCTTCTGCTTTTGAGGCAGAGGTTTTAGCCCCTGAGCCATCTTTCCAGCCCCTACACATATTTAAATTAGCATGTAGTCTTTATGTAAAACTATCTAAAATATGTTAGCTACAATCTTTATGTTAAAGTCTTTATGTTAAAATATGTTAACAAGTAGTCTTTATGTAAAACTATCTAAAATATGTTAGCTACAATCTTTATGTTAAAGTCTTTATGTTAGGGGCTGGAGAGGTGGCTCAGGGGTTAAGCCTCCGCCTTGCAGGCGGAAGGTCCTGAGTTCGGATCCCAGATCCCACGTATAGACGCCAGGCGGAAGTGGGGGCGGCCTGCGCTTCTGGTCCTGGTAGGGTGGAGCCTGTGAATCCTGGGGCAGAAGGAGGTGGAGGAGTCCATGGTGGTTCGCGAATTCGTCCGTGGTTCTACACACACACACACAGACACGCACGCACATACACACGCATATGCACACAGTTGAATAAACAATAATAATAATAAAAAAAAAAAAAAAAAAAAAGTCTTTATGTTAAAATATGTTAACAAGTAGTCTTTATGTAAAACTATCTAAAATATGTTAGCTACAACCTAAATAATTCAGAAGTTATATTATTTTTTAATATTGAAATAATATTATACAATTAGTTTTTTCTAGAATCACATTGGCAAGAACCATAGGATATTAATGAAGTTACAGAAAACAGAGTTTAATGAATAACTTAGAATAATTATAATGTAATTCATATCAAAACGATAAGTTAGAAATATGAATGCATTCCTACCTCAGCAGCTTTGCCGTTGTAAAGGCGGAAATGGTTACAGGCCTTGAGATTGAGTGCAATGGTACTGTCGGGAATTTGCTGAAGGTAAACAGCTAGAACTTCTTGAGACACATCATAGTAATCCAACTTGTAGTAGCAGAGGGCTACGTAAACATTGAGGGCAAGATATTCCCTGTTAGAGGAAAATAAGGACTAACTACAGTTGAATATCCTTCACAGCAGTGTTGTTAAACTACACAGTTCAGATGAACAAGGGAAAGAGTACAGGTAAGAATTTGCCTTGGGAAGAAAGCAATCAGGATGTAAGCAATGCGATTCTTTTCTGTTTCTTTTATTTCTTTTATTCATTTATTTATATGTGTGTGTGTGTGTGAGAGAGAGAGAGAGAGAGAGAGGTATGGGAAAGAGAGAGAGAGAGAAAGAGATGTGTGCCAAAGAGAAAGAGAGAGAATGAGAGAGAGATGTGTGTATGGAAGTCACAGTACAACTTTCAAAAGTCCGATCTCTCTACCATGTGGATTTCCAAGACTTGGTCTCAGATTGTCAGGTTTGTACACTTACTCATCTTGCTAGCTCCATTTTTTCCTATCTTTGCATCATAATATCGAGTGCTTATTTTTAGCTTTGATGTATTTGTCTTTTTAAAAATTTACTGACATATAATAATTATGCATAATAAAGGACTTTGCTATGAGATTTTCACACAAGTATGTAAAGCATTTTGATCATGTCACCCCCATAACACTCTCTGATACCCCTTCCATTATCACTGATCCCTCTCCTCTTCCAAACTTGTCCTCTTTCTACACTAACAGTTCTTTTTGTTTCTTTGTTTTAGTGAGCCGGTAAATTTATTAAGGGTTACTTACAGGGGAGGGCTAGGGATTATTTACAGGAGTATGGGAAGTTTACCAGTAACTACTTAAGAAAACAGTTCTCCTTTTCCCAGCAACCATTAATGGTTGATAGATTCTCAGGGAGGGATGGGGCTTGTGAGACTTTCCCCCCACCAATAACTAATAACTGGGGGGAGGGAGACAGAGAGACAGACAGACAAGACACATTGTGTGAATTCTATGACTTCTAGAACCATAAGCCAAAATAATAAACCCTTTGTCCTTCAACTTACTGGGATCAAGTATTTTATCACAACAACTGAAGAATAACAGAACAATATTCTTCATAATGAAAGTGCCAGCATATGCTATACTCGAACATAAAAATAAGCATATACTATGCAGATAGCAGGCAGGCAGACTTGAAGCTTGAAGATTGCAAATGGAAACTGGGGGAGACTATGGATGTAATTAAAAAGAGAAAAGAAAGATGGATGAGAAGAAAGAAACCACAAGTTAAAGGGAAAATAATTTTCTGAAGTGGTTTCCAAGTTAAACAATATAGCTACAGCACTGAGATCGACATACTAGGGCATACATTTTCTTTTTCTGTTTCTGAGACAGAGTCTCCTCAGATTGGTCTCAAACTTGGTATGTAGCCAAGGCTAACCCAGAATTTCTGTGCGCATCTCTCAAGGAGCTGGCGTATTTACAGTAGTATGCCACCTGTCTTAGAGATTACTTTTTTTGTTATGATGTTTTAAATAGTTATTGATTTTTAAGACACAGAGTAACAGGTTTCATTATGGCATTTTTATTTTTGTTTTTTTTGTGTGTGTGTGTGTGTGTGTATCATAGGATACTGTGAGTCCCTGTGGAGGACCAAGGGTGACTTCAGGAATCATCCTGGATTGCTTCACCTCCTTTTTGCTTCGCTTTGGGATTTCCCAGGCTTCTCCCACTAGGACTGAAAGTGCAGGCTGCCTGGCATTTTTATGTGAGACCTGGGATCAGAACTCAGGACCTTCTACTTACGAGGCAGAGTCTTAACTCCTGAGCCATCTCTCCAGTCCTCATTATGGTATTTTCACATAGATAAGTCATTATACTTTGCTGTAATCTGTCCCGTCAGAGACCATGCATTTTAAAAAGGGGCAAAAATTGGCTCTTAAGAAAGTATATTAAAATTTCATGGGGAACAACTGGGATCAAAAATAATGTTTAAAAAAGCTCCTCAGAAGGGTAATAATAAGAAAAAGTTAAAGAAAGCCTGAACAATATATAAAGAGTTCTTACCTTATTAGATCATCAACCAAACAGAGGGGAGCACATGGGGTACCAGATCCCCACATGGGTACTAGGTACGTGATTGAACTAGTTACAAACAAAACTTAACACAATAGAACGTTTCAGGTAGGCTAAAGGAACACAGACCTGTTATCCAGCAGGATTCGCTTATATATGTCAATAGCTTCTTGGTAATGAGATCGCATGTAGTGGATTGAGGCCAGACTGAGTTGGTCCTCTTTGATATCCTGAAGATTCTGGTGGAAGTTCATCAATTTCTTTTCATCATTAAACTAAAGTTGTGAGAGAAGAGAAGACGTGTAAAGATTTCTCATTCATGTAGTTAGAGAAGTCATGCTTGATGGAGATTTTACTTCTCCTCTAGCTAGTATGCTTCTATTTTCTCTATTTTTGAGCTTTTTTTTTCTCATTCGTTTTAGAAAAAGAAAGTTAAATCACCTCTGGATACAGTGCCTTGGTGAGGGACTCTCCTATGTGTTGCTAATATTTATTACTTGATATCTCTTTACTTTCTTTCCTTTCTCTTCATATTTTCTTCCTTTCATCTCTTTTTATCTCTCTTTGCCTCCCCTCATAGATAATTGTTTTCCCATTCTCTTTGTGCTTAGTGAACAATATGTAAGTCAAAATGCATTTGTCATCATGTAACTGAGTGAACATAATCTTTAAATTTCTGCACCACACATTTTTCCATACTCCTTTTAGTTATTATATATTGCTGCTGTTCAAGGCTATTAGATTCCATCCCAACCTGTGTGCTCATCTTCTTAAATGGTGGCTATATAAAAGTTACTTATGAGGTTCAACAGCTATATCTTTGTCAGTGACTCTTAATATGGACATTGTTCATTCCTGCCTATTGCAGAGATTGATTTTGCTTCAAATTTTGCTTTTAAAGAATATATTTTGGATTTCATGCCTGGAGTCCATGAGTTCTCTGGTATCCTAGCCCCTCATGGCACCTGGGTTGCCATGAGTTCTTTTCTGACCGCCTGTTTCTCATGAATTTAATACCTGGGGTCCATGAGTTCTTCAGGGTGCCCTAGCCCCTCATGCCACTCCACATCTGGAGCCCATGAGTTCCAACCTTTCTCTCCTCTACCTTAATCCTCAAAAAATATGTTTAAGAGGTGGCTCAGCAGGTAAAAGTACTTGCTATGCAAATGTGTTCTCTAGGACCTATGTAAAACAAACAAACAACAACAAAAATGCATGTGGTGGCACTCATATGTAATCTTAGCACTTGTGAGTAAGACAGGAGGTAGAGAATGGACCACTGCCCAGAAGATCAAAGGCCAACATGAAGCATGGCAGAGACAACTGGAGAAAGAAGGTGAGAGAGGACAAGAGATTCCCAAAATCCAAAAGTTGTCCTCTAAGCTCCACAGACATATCATGGAAAATGAGTAATGATAATAAGTAAATACACACAATAGTGAGAAAATGGAATCAGCCAACATGCCATCAACAGAGGAATGGGTAATGAAAATGTGGTACATATACACAATGGAATATTACTCAGCCATCAGAAAGGATGAAATTATGGTATTTTCTGGTAAATGGATGGAACTGGAAAATTTAATATTGAGCAAGGTATCTCAGACACAGAAAGATAAGTGCCACATGTTCTCATTTATATGCGAATGCTAGTATTGATTTCTTTGTCAATGTATTTGGCTTGGAATTACTGCAAGAACCAGAAAATTTGAAAGGAATCAATGACTGGAAAAGTGGGAAGTGATAGAGTGAAACCTCTTAAAGGAGAAATTTAGGATACTATATGGCAAGTAGAGTGAGGGAGGGAAAAATTGGGAGAAATACCTAGGGAGGCATGAGGAATGGAATATAGAAGGGACAGGGGAACTTACAGAAAAATCCTAACATTGTGGGAGGTAACCCCACAGGAATTTCATATGCTAATAAATGTAAAACAAACAAATAAACAAATTTGTCTTTTAAAGGAAGGAACAAGAACAGGTGGCCCCAATGCAGAGGAGCACAGACAAAGAAAATGGGACAAAACAAAAAGCACCCTGAGTTGACCCACCAGGACCCAGTGACGATTGAAACTACACTACAAGTGACAGGAGCTAACACTTCCTGATAAAATATTGGCCAAAGAGGTCTCAAAGGCCCCCAAACATCATAGACTTTTGCCATTGCTCTTAGTTGCTTCCCAAAAATTTGTCAGTAAGACCCTATTACTGAAACGCAACACATGTGGATCACAGAACATGGACAAAATAGATCAAGCACAATTGGTCTAAGAACTTCCTCCTTGCTGGAAGCTTACACAGTACCAAGGAATACTGTAGAAGCTACTGGGCGAGACATAAATCACAAGCCTCGTCAGCTCATGAGATCTGCGAGCTGCAATAAAAATCACCATGGCAACAGGTAGCATGAGTATCAAAGGAGACAACTAACAACTTTCTGATTGAACTCAAGACCCACTTGTCAGAATGGAACACATTCCTGTTACTGTTAACTAGAACAAAACGTAAAAAAAAGGGAAGGAAACAGAAAGGCGGTTCCATTATTTAGCTTCAGCCAACTTGCTATATGAAGAAATATGAATTCAGATTTTTTTCAAATTTTTCAATTTTTCAAGAGAAGCCAGAGATCAGTGTTTGTGTGACACTATTTTTAGTTTTTTTCTCCTTGTGTGTGTGCATGTATGTCTGCATGTGTGGGGATGCACATATGTGTCTCATGTATGTGGAAGGGCCCTAGGTTGATGTCAGGAGACTTCACTGATCACGCTTCACTTTATTTATTGAATTGCAGGATGGCTGACATGGCTAGTGTGGCAAGCCAGCCTGTCAGGAGGAATCACCTGCCTCTGCCTTCCGAGTGCTAAGATTACAGGTGGGCTGCCATGCCTGCCTGGCATTTATGTGAGTTCTAGGGATCTGAATTCTGGTCCTCGCATTTGTGTGGAAAACACTTTAACAATTGAGGTATCTTTAGGATGTTCAGAATGACATTTTCATAATTAAAAGTCAAAGACAATGTAAACCTCAAATAAATAGAAAATGTTAATTCAACTGTGGCATATACAGTGCACATATGCAACCATGCGTACAATCATGGCTCAAAATCTATTAGGTGACTCAAGAATAAACTCAGAGTAGGGGCTGGAGAGGTGGCTCAGGGTTAAGCCTCTGCCTTGCAGGCGGAAAGTCCTGAGTTCGGATCCTAGACCCCACGTATAGACGCCAGCAGAAGTGGGGGCGGCCTGCGTTTCTGGTCCTGGTAGGGTAGAGTCTGTGAATCCCAGGGCAGAGTAAACAAGGAAGAGGTGGAGGCATCCATGGTTGTTCCCAATTTCGTCTGTGGTTCTACACACACACACACACACACACACACACACACACACACACACATATACGCGCACACACGCATACACACACAATTGAATAAATAATAATAATAAAATTTAAAAAAAGAATAAACTCAGAGTATAAAAATAAGTGGGGAAAAAAGGGCATAAAAGTATGTTTTCAGTGTAAGTCCTGGATCTGTACAATAAGGAAACAGATAAATACATATATAAAAAGCAGTTATTCTGGGCTGCCGAGATAGCTCAGCAGTAAGTTATCTGTTTCACCTGACAACCTGAACTCAATCCCTGAAAATCCATATGGTGAAAGGAGAGAAGTAACTTCTGAAAGTTGTCCTTTCACCTCCACTCATGCACCCTACATGCATTCACATTCTCTTTCTCTTACTCAAATAAATAAATAAAATATTAAAATCAGAAACAAAAAGTAGTTATCTTAACAGGTGACACACCCAAAATTTAAAAGAGTTATTTTTCCCATTTGGTGGATATAATTTCTTTCCTTGCAAATTTTCTTTCTTTCTTTGATGGAATAATGTGTATAACATTTAAAATTTAAAAATTATTGAAAAATCATTTTATACTATCAAAATTATTGTCACAGAGCAATCCTAAAAGTGTGTATTTATTTCCAGAAGTCAGAAGAATATGTCTCAGTCTGTTTCCTAACAGATAATGGACAGTTAACTGATGGTTAAGAAAGAAAACTTAGGAGCTGAAGAGATGGCTCAGGAGTTAAGACTTCTTTAAAAGCAGAAGGACCTGAATTAGGATCCCAGATACCATGTAAAAATGGTGCACTTCCCATGGGCAAAGCCTGGAAAATCCAAGAGCAAAGAAAAAGTAGGTAGAAGCAACCCAGGATGATTCCCAAAGTCACCCTTGGTACTTCATGAGGACAGAGAGTACACACACACACACACACACACACTCACATAAGCAAAAATAAATTGAAAAAACTGTGTGTGTGTGAACAAATTGAAAGGGTGAAAACATTGAAAAGGAAGAAAAAAAGCACAAAATTGAGTCATATTCTACTTGTTCTAGTAATATCATCACCAGAGCTTCTAGTTAAGTGTATTCTACCATTGTTGGTAAAAAAGAGAAAAGTATGTTTAAACTAAGCAATGTAAAATGAAGACACATACCTTGTGAGCCAAATGGAACAGCAGGCGGTTTTGGAGCCGGCTTTTTGGAGCTAGAAATAAAAAAAAAAAAAAGATCCAAGATGTTTTTTAAAGAGTTCAGCATCTATGCCACTTAGTCCTGGCAAGAACAAAGTGAGAGTCAGATGGATTTCCCCAAACCTTCACCTCTCTTGTCCTGTGTCTGCTATGGTCAGTGTTGAGTCTATGTGTGTGTGTGCGTGTGCTTCTGCCATGGCATAGCACGTGGAGGTCAGAGGAAAACTTGTGGGACTCGATTCCATCCTTCTACCATGTGGGTTCCAGGGATGGAACTCAGGCCACCAAGCTTTGCAGCAAATGCTTCCATCTGTTGAGTACCAGCCCTAGGCTGTCATCCTCTCCTGTTCTATGCAACAACGATGGACTATTTCTGGATCAGACTGTGGCATGCAATGAAAAGTGCATTTATGCAATAACTGTCAATCGCCAGCTCAATGGTTGGAAAAACACGTTCCATAGCACTTCCCAAAGCCAAACTTTCATCCAAGAAAGGTCATGGTCACTGGTGGTCAGAGGCAGATTTGATCCACTGAACCCTGGTGAAACTATCATGTCTAGGAAATGTGCTCAGCAAAACCAGAAGCACTGAAAGCTGCAGCGCCTGCAGTGGGTTTTGGGCCACAGAAAGGGCTGGACGCTTCTCCACAGAAAGCATGATATACAACCAGTGCCTCAGACGCTCAGCATACTGGGCTATGAAGTTCTCCCTTACCCGTCATATTCCACTGATTTCTTGTCACTTCTGCAAGCATTTTAACAACTGTGTGTAGGAAAAAAATGCTTCTGCAACTAGCAGGATACAGAAATGCTTTCCAAGAGTTTGTTGAATCTTTTTTTTTTTTAATTAAATTGTGCGTGTGCGTGTGTGTGTGTGTGCGCGCGCGCGCGCGCGCGCGTGTGTGTGTGTGTGTGTGTGTGTGTGTGTGTGTGTGTGTGTATAGAACCACGAGCGAATTCTGGAACCACCATGGACCGCCTCTGCCTCCTCCTTGTTTACTCTGCCCTGGGATTCACAGGCTCCGCCCTACCAGGACCAGAAGCGCAGGCCGCCCCCGCTTCTGCCTGGCGTCTATATATGGGGTCTAGGATCCGAACTCAGGACCTTCCGCCTGCAAGGCAGAGGCTTAACCCCTGAGCCACCTCTCCAGCCCCCCCCCCCCGCCCCCGCTGAATCTTTTTTTAAGTGACATAAAATTTCCATTTATTCTGAACTTCTAAACAAAATTCTGCTTATTAGCTCTAACAAAACAACTTGATAATTCTGTTTACAATGTTTCCAGTCACTATTTCATCTGAGTTCAGACTCCTAAAGCACAAGGAAATGAATATCTGAGACTCAGCTGGTCAAATCAAGTGTAAGTGTATGCTTGAAGTTATTCACAGACATTCCAAGCGCATGGATTCCCTACATTTACCGGCGACAATTTCAGGGGAGAACCCCAACACCAAAAAAATGCAAGAAGAGAATGCCATCGCAGCTTCTGTGGGCAGGCACGGTTGTTCGGAATCAGTGCTGGGCACTCGGCTGCACAGCAGCTTTCTTGCCTTCCCCGCGATGTCAGCAGAAGGGCAGTAGGCTGGACCTCCATCACGCGTCACCCCGTCCTATTCTAGCCTTCTCACGAGGATCCCACCCGGGGCGCAGGAGCCGCAGGGACATTTAGATGGCGCGCTCTGGCTTGCCCTAGTCTTCAGTAAGACCACCGGTTGTTTGTTTTCTTCTTTGAAAGATTTCCTTAAGAGGTCTGAGTAGTGCCCGCCGTCTTCGCTGCTCGGATAATAACGTGCGGATGCTCTTCCGCTTGAGGGGCAGCGGCTTCTGAAGCCCCTCAAGACACCTCTGCTTCTGCCCCTGGCTTCAGGCTGCTCTTCTGCCAGAGATCTTCTGATACTAGGATTTAGGGTCGAATTTCTAAAGTCCTTTGCTAATTTTCTGGCTGTGAACCGGCTGAATCTTCGGGAAAATTTTCCTGGAAGGGCAGCTTCGGAGTCCCAGGGTCAGGCCTGCGGTGAGCACTTCTGATGACTCCACCTTCACGGCGAGCAACATCTGCAAGTGACTCCAAAGCAGACGCAAGGCGCCGCCTTGCTCTGAAGGACACTGAGGCACCAGGCGCACAGCTGGCTGAGCCTTGAAGCCCATGTTTTCATGCTCCAGGAATGGACAAACTTACTTCTCACTGGTACATACACGGTGGTTGTCACGGTTACTATTTTGATTAGGTGAAAATGTGTTTGAGTTTACTTACAATAATTTGAAATTCATGGTCTGAAACACAATTCCTTTTGCATTTGATTAACAGACAAAATAGACTTTAAAGCTCAATATGTTAAATATAATAGACATTTTTACCTTTAAATCCAGCTGCTTCAGCTTGTTTATACATCCCAAGAAAAAAATAGGTACAGGCTAGATTCACCCAGACTTCCGGATTGCAATTTTCCTCCTTTGTTGCATTTTCATATTCCTGAAATAGACATTAAGTGATGATCTCATTTTGCTGTAAAGCAACCGACAGGCCATCCTGCTATAATGGCATAGGAATTATTACTGATAGGGCAAGTTACATTTTGGGACTCCTACGTACTCCTCAGATTTTTCCATGTGAAAAGGCTAAGTTTAGGTCCAGTCTTCCCTATATGGAGCTGCTGTCCAGCATAATTACACTTTGTGGTCCCTTCATTTCACATAATGATGTGTTAATAAAATTCAGGAGTAAATAAATATTTTACTAACTTAAAAAGACATACAAAAGATAAACACATAGATTTAGTTAACTTAAAATCCTAACTTTAATGTATCACAATTTCATTTAATTCTCTTAAGTTCGTAGTTTGGGTGCTTTTTGCTGATTTAGTTTTACATTAAAAAAGATTTTTTTTCCTGTCATGGACACTCTCTGAGATTCACTATTCCACCATGCTTCTCATATATTCTCTCTCTATTGTCTTTCTCTGATTCTTTGTTTCTTTTTCTTACTACATCATGTCTTCTGTCCTCCTATAACTTTCACAATACTCGCAGCCCCAGTTTTGTCTTCTTCGCACTTTCCTTTTCTTTTGGCAGTGTCAAATCACCATGCATGTTGCCAACACATTCACAACCAGAAAGCTTAAGGGAGCAAGGGGTTTTATTCTGGCTTACTAATTTTCAGGGTACCGTTTTTTTTTTGTCCAGCTTGGCAGGAGAGAACACACGCCAATGCCAGGGGCTGAGGGAAATGGCCACGCCATACCCACAAGATGACCAATAGAGGGGCAATCCTCACTTGCCAGACCAGCGTGTCTGCCAAGCTTGTCAAAGGATGCCAGTCTCTTTACTCGGTTCTCTCTGTCTTATCCCTGCCCGGAACTAGCCGTGCCCACCACGGCTGGACCTGTTCATCAATCAGACAATTCCCTGAGGACTTGGGGCCTACCTCAACTACCAGTTCTTCACGAATGTCCCAGAACTCTGGGTCCTCGACTACTTACACCTACATTAACTATTACAAAAAGTTTTGTTCCTTTCATTCTTCATTTTACCTCCTCATGACTTGGCTTTCTACCATAAACATTGTTTTAAATACACCCCTCTTAGAGTTTATAAAAACTGACCTCCAAAGCTCTCTTGTAGTCGCCCAGATGAAAAGCACAGTATCCAATCCACAAATTAGTGTCCTCTTCTTGTTCCCCAACATGGCGTTTGAACTTCAGGTAAAAATTTCATGAAAAAAATCATGAAAAACTTTGAATAATAAACATGTTATTTTTTAATGCTATGCTGAGTTACTGAAGAATTACCAAAAAGCTAGGTAATAGAAACTGGACAGTAAGCATTTAAATAAGCATACACTTACAGGAGTTAGCACAATTACCTTCTAATTGTCAAACCCTTTCATATTTTCAAACATTTTTTTCTGATTTGGTGACATCATACTTCAAAAAGTATTTGAGTTATACAACAATTCTGAGTAATGTGCAAGGAACTTAGGAATTATGGAAATATTTAAACCCAAATAACTGAAGTTTAGAGAGGCCATTCAGTGATTCTAAGGTTACATAGCAAATATATGTACAATGCTTTTTGAAGGCGTGGGCTGCCAAATACCAACCCCATACTCTACTGCATTCATCCTCACACTGTCCCCTCATCCCATTAGCCGCCCCATACTTATAAGTCCTTAATTCCCCCATACTTGTAAGTCCTAATTCTTCTCTGAAGAAAAAACATGAATCATTTTATTTATTACTCTGGATCAGGCTAGCTTATGGGCCTGTAAGAGTTAAGGATATACAGAGAATCATCTCATTTGTGTCCATGGTCAATGAATTCTTTTTTTTTTTTTTAATTTTTAACATTTTTTATTATTATTTCCGCTCATACAAACTTAACAGGTAGACCAGTTCCCCCCCCCTCCTCCCGGTCAACGAATTCTTAAGAATGCCTCCATTAGCAAAAGAAAAGTCCTGTTTCAGAGAACTGATACTTGAAGGATTCTGAAACAGCTTAGTAAATCAGTGAGTTATCACAAAATCATGGATATCACTACAGAATCTAAGTCATTATAAGATGAACACATCCTTTTGATATGTTTTGTGGGAGAGGGCACAGGAAGTCAGAATTTACTCTTCTCATTAAATGCTATGAATAAAGCACAATGTCTTATATGTTGAAAAATTCTTGAATTCTTCCTCAATTTGTCCCAGGAAATCCCTGGAGCTATCAAAGAATTCATGAGATTCGCCCCTTAAACCACCGTAGTTCCTGTCCCCATGCAGCTATCTAAGAAGGCAGGCAGCAATCAAGTATCTCTTTGCCACCTTAGAGGCAGCCTGGGATTACACAATGACAAAAAAAAAAAAAAAAAACCTTAAAAAGAGAAAAAAAAACTGGACGGTGAAAATAAACATGGAGGCTGAGATGACTCAGCTGGTAGGTGCCTGCTAGAAAACCTGATGACCTGGGTTTAATCCTCAGAAGCCCCCATGGCGGAAAGAAAGAAAGGAAAAAAGGAGAGACCAATTTTCAGGAAGCTGTCCTCTGACCTACTTACACGTTTGTGACACATATTCTCTCTCTCAAATAAATAAATAATAAGACAAGTGGACACATACATGCCATTTAACCCACTGACTGGCACAAGAATATCCTTCCAAGTCAACTCCCTATTGTAAAGATGAGAATTGACACCAAACACTCTAAACAAAGGACTCAATACCAAAACACAGGTAAGACTCATAGGACTTTTTACATGGAAGACTGAAGTATATAAAAGGCTAGTCAAAAAATTACTGTCAATTGGTTCACAGCTATATGGTGAGACTTGTTTTAGAGAATGCAATACAATACAAAGCAATATAGTACAAGCAAACCAGGACATAAAAATTCTTCATCCTCTGGTGCACCCTTACATTGTCCTCGACCATGTGCTTTCTACAAGTGACTTCTCAAAGTACAGGTCCCTAAAGACTATTTATACCAGAGGCACTTAGACTACTTACCTATGCAGATTCCTAAACATCTCTGCTGATTTAATGAACCTAAGTTAGTCCAGCAGTAGCCCAGAAATACAAACATCTTAGTAACCATGCCAGGCAATTTCAATGCACATTAAAAGGTAAGAAATATAAGATCAGAGGTAGAATGCTTACGTGAGACCCTGGGGTTTGATCCCCAGCACTCATTTTTAAAAAGGTAACAACTACTGACATTAGAGCTGAAATGCTTTTTTAAAGGGGTTACAATGCTTTAAAAATAAGCATGGCACAATTATCTAAAAGTTGACCAAAATTTTTTATCATAATAGGAAGGAATAAAAAACCAGTCAGGAGTTAAATAGTGTGCAAATTGACACTGTATTGTCACTCCATATTTTAAGGTTAGATCCATTATCTGTGGGCATAGGCAAATTAAAAGTGACCTTAGAGACATTTTTAATACCTTTAATCAGATTTATAGTTAACTTGAAACCTGGAATCTGTGACTGGCTGTATTCACTAGGGGCCCCAGAATGCAACTCATCTTGTTCTAACAGCATAGTAACTAGCTTTCACCCCAAAATTCAGCAGACTAAGAAGCAACCTTCTCTGGACATTACCTCCAACAGGGTAATAGCGCCAGTGAAATCCCTTTGTGACAGTAGATCCTCTAGCTTTGGAATCTTCCTGCCTTTCTTCTTTCTTTTGTCGGTGTGCGGTGATTCCCCGCCGACAGCAGGCTTGGCTCTTGAAAGCATCTGTAAACGACACATGGAAGACAGCTGCCTGGTTCAAATCCAGCGGTCAGCTAGCTGACCGGGACAGCTCCGCGACTTACGACTCCAGTCCTTGAGCACAAACCCTGGGGAAGCCCAGGGTTATGGAATTCCAAAAGGGGCCGCCACCCTACACTAAAGGTGAACCCACACAGTTACTCCCAACTTCTTTACCCATAGGAGATTGGCAATCCAGGAAGTTTCTGTCATCTAGCCTGTGTTCGCTTTTCCTCGCACATTCGGCTCAGGTGTGGAGAAACGGAGTAAGAGGTAGAAGAAGGTTTCGAGGTATTTACATTTGCATCCTTCTCTACGCCCCGGGGGAACGCTGCAAGGCTAGAGGGGCACAGACCTCCGCAGACACACCCAGACTTTACCCCAAAGTGCGCTGGGGATCTCTTCGCCTCCACCCCAACCCTACTCTATGTAACCCCCTTACTATTCAGAGCCACTGACCATCTTGGCGTGGGTCCTGCGAGTCCCTTCTGCAGATGGACAACAAGGGCCGCGCCTTAGCGCGTCGCCACATCTACACAGCAAGCTCCGTCTCCACGGCAACGCCGCCTGGAGGCTGTTCCTGCCGGGAGAAGAGCTCGCTGGGGAAACACGTGCCCGGCGCCTCTTGGTTCCGCGCTCTGGCGCCGCTGCGAGAGCGGAAGCTCCTCTCGTGGGAGGAGAGCGTTGTGATTTGTGCTGAGAGGCAAAGTGTGGCCGTGCGTCTCCTTAGTGAATTTATTTTAGGAAAAGGTGCGCTTGAGTTACAATTACAATGAAGAATTGCATTCCAAATGCGAGTTTCTTGGGGAGGCATTTTTTTCAAGGACCACTTCCGTTTTCGACCCTCTTTGGCCCTTGGCAGTTTCTGATGCTGCCTGGTCTCCTGTCTGTTTTCCGTGTGCGGGAAGCATAGACTGTTTCTGATGAACGGAGTTACGCTTTGGAGGCGGAGGTGACACCATATAGTTTCTCCTCTCAAGTATATCTACGGACGCAATAAGCGCATGTAATAAGCAATTCATTGGACTGAGTTGACTCTGGAATCCAGGACTGCAAGAATATTTTAAAGTCACAGAATCGTAGATTATCGAAGCTGGAAAGGACAACTGGTCACCCCTTTAGAATTAATCGATTCACTAAAGAACTCAGCATCTTGTAAACGACTTGAGTGAAATGTTGTAACATTGTTGAATTATTTTTCATACTATTCTGAGCAGCCCCAGGAACACCCAGTTACACCATAAACTAAGGGAAGGCAGGATTGACTTCTTAGACTCCTTTGCATAGTCCTCTTTCTCCTGTCTTAATCCTCCACTCTACAGTCTGTTGAAAAGTGAATTAATGTATGTATGTGTACCACATTAACATATGAAGATGCATTCAGAGAAGCACATATATACAACTTAAAAATTCACAATTCTGAGCCAGTGATATAGCTCAGCAGGTAAAGTTCCTGTTTGAAAACCTGGAGATCTCCTGAGTTTGATCCCTGAGAATCCACAGGATGCATGTGTGTACCCCCCCCCCTCTAATAAGTAAATAAATAAAGAAAATGTTAAAAATGCACAAAGTTACTAGCACTGCACTTGTAATTCTTTACTACTTCTGGTAAAAATGAAAACAAAATTATTTTTAGTTCCTCTTTACTAGGATATAATGTGTATTTCATAATGACAGCTTAGCTGAAATATTCAAGTATTACAAATCTCACTTTTTTAAAGTACGATGCAGTGGATTTTATATATTCATAATACTATGTATCTATTACCAGTACTGAATTCTAGAACACTCCAGAAAGCAGCTGTACCCTGTACAGCAATCACTTATTCTCCCTAGCCTCTGTCAACTACTCTAGTTTCTGTCTCTACCTAAAATGTATATTTCATAGAATTGAAATCATACAAGGAAGAACCATTATATCCCATGATTAAATGTTGAGAAATGTAAAGTTATCCTAGCAAATGTTAAATAACCTGTTTGATCCTTTTAATTTTACAAATAAAACAGCATGTAAATGCTCAAGCTCCAGTTTAGCATTCTCAGAATTTAGCCAGGGGTAGTGACCCACATTAGCAAGCCCAGAACTTGGGAAGTGGAGGCAGGAGGAGCAGGTGTTCAGGGGCCAGTTGTGAGCATTGTTCTATTTTTGTTTTTGTTTTTGTTTTTTTTGTCTTCTCATTATTTTTATTGAAATATAATTTCCATACCACAAAAGCCAATACTCCATCATATTTTAGTTTTAGGATTTTTAAAATTGTGTGTGTGTGTGTGTGTGTGTGTGTGTGTGTCAGAGGGCGCTCACTATGTGTCCCTATGGAGGATCCTACGGAGGACCAGGGATGATTTTGGGAATCATCCTGGATTGCTTCTACCTCCTTTTTGCTTTGCTTCGGGATTTCCTGGAGCTCCTCCTAGCCGGGTTGGAAGTACAGACTGTCACCACCACCGTTTCTGCCTGGCGTTTTCACATGGGACCTTGTAAGGCAGAGTTTTAATCCCTGAGCCATCTCTCCAGCTCTGGTTTTTATATTTTTTTTCAGGGCTAAGGATTGAACCCAGGTTCCTATATTTACCAGGCACATGTTCTACCACTAAGCTACACCCTCAGACCCTCAGCCAAAGTTCAGTATTTAAGATGCTCAGTTTAGTGTTTTAGTATATTCATAAGACAGTGCAGATATCATCACAAGCTAATTTTAGGTCACTTTCATTGCTCCCTTCAATAAGCCTATGCTCATTAGTAGTCGCTCCCTATTCCCCACTTGCCCTGACATCTCTGCGGATGTAATTATTTTGAATGTTTTCTGTGTGTGGAGTCACAAAGTTTTAGCTTCTTTCACTCACCATATATTCACACTACATTGTAGTGTGCCCTCAGAACCTCATTCCTTTCTTTGGCTGAATAATGTCAGAAATACGCATGAAAACCATAAGGCGCTACCACCACACATACCTACATCTATCACTAAAGATCAAAACCACGAGCATACAGTGGTTTTTAAAGACTTCCAGCTCTCTGGTACTTGTGATAAGTCCTCCTCCCTCTCATCTGCTCTTTCCACACGAAGAGTCCACTCATTGAATTGCTTAAAGTGATTAACGTTCAGAAGTTTCTAACAAGTGCCGGAACTGGGTGGTTCCAGCTCAGAGTTTCTTCTGAAGTGCAGTCTGGACTGCATGCAGTCACATGTTGTCTTGACGTGGGGCAGAAAGGTCTCTTCCAAGTGGCTTATCAACATGCGTGACAGATTGTGCTGGCTGTTGATGGGAGGGCTTAGGAGGGCTTAGTTACTTGCGGTGCGGACCCCATAGGGCATCTTGAGTGCTCACGGGGGCTGAGAATTGGTTTCCTTAGAGTAAAGGATGTAAGAGCAAACAAGGAAAAAACCGAAATGTTTTTCTGACCTAACCTTGGAAGTCACGGTGTCATTTCTGATTACACAGAGTGCTTCTATGCTACCTAGAAGGTCTGCGAGTTGGAAGGAGAGACAGATTCTTATTAGGGAAAAAAGTCTGCAGAAGAATTCTTCTGTGAACAAGAATCTGGAGTTACAGGCTGTGTAGTCAAGAGGCAGAAAAGAAAAAGGGAAAAGAATTATAGATATTAACACCATGGAGACATGGCATAGTGGTGTCTGAAGAAAGTTCAGCCCCATGTAACAGAGTATGGGGGGTCCTCTTTTATGGGTTACAGAGGAAGGGGGAAGGGACATTAGGTAACTAAAACGTTCCTTTGCTGGCCTGCAGTCAGTCGTTTAAGGAAATAGGGTGTGGAGAATGAGAGACTATTTCATGACTAGTGTCTTGGCCACACAGGGGCCATAGGATAAGAATCTAAAAAAAAACTAGCTCCTTTAGTTCTAAGAATTGCCGTTCATTAACCAGAATGGAGGAGTTTTACCAAATGGCCTGGCTCTGTCTTACGCACCCCAGCCAAACAGAGTCTCAGGATATTCTGAAGGAGCAGCAGGACCCTTCTTTCTACTTCTGTTTAACAACTCAACCTTCCCAAGTTCTGTTCTTCCCTTCCAGCTTAGATGTTACCCAGTTTTCAAACAAGGGAAACCTCTGTGAGCACCCCTGCTTCTGTTCTTCCACTTCTTCTGATCACATGACCAATGCTTTTCCCCACTCTCTGTCTCCTGTAAAACACCTGCTTGGCGTGGACTTTAGACATTCTATCTGACTTACCTTGATGTGTATGTGCTTTTCATTTCTATGACAGCACAGCTGACTCATTGCAGGCGGTGTGTGCTGTGCTTCCTTCTACTTGGTAGTTTAACTAATTTGTAAAGCTCGATCTCATCTCAATGGGCTTTTGAAATTCTCTGCACACTCCTCGGGTGGGTTTCTTTGAAACCCTCTGCTGTGCCCAGACCTTCTAATAAAGTAAGTATTAAATAACAATAACAATAAAAACTTTAAGAGCAATAAACAAAAAACAAGTACAATAATTGTCATAATTATGTACAGGTGTCAACTTAAGGTTGAGGGTTTGAGCTCTGGGCACATTTGTAGAGAATTAGTAGTTGAGTTAAGCCCAGAGTGAACCCGAGACATTGTCTAGTTGATGGGGCAGACCCAGCCCATGGTGGGTGGGACTAGGCCCTAAATAGGTGAATAAAATACAGAGAGCTAGTTGAGGAAGTTGACATCCTTGTTATGTAGTGATGGTGTGGCCAGTTCCCTTGACCCTGGTGTTGGTATGAGCTCTCTTCTCAAGCTGAACTACAGACTATAACCAGACTATTGTAAGAAAATAAACTCCTTGTTCCATTAAGCCTTGATGGTGATTTGTCAGCAACCATGCAGGCTAACTGCTACAATAATCAAACATATTCTTCCTCCCATAAACTAAAATTATCTCCTCTCCTTTCCTCTCTCTCTTCCCCTTCCCTTTCCCCTACCTCTCTCCTCCTTCCCTTCCCTCTCCTTCCCCCCCTCCATTTTCCCTCCTTTCTCCTCCTCCCTCTCCTTCTCCCCTCTTCCCCCTCCCTTCCCTTTCCCCCTTCTCTCCTTCTACCTCCCTCTTCCTCTTCCTCTTCCTCCTTTCCTTTCTCTTGTCAGTCATCTAGAATAAATACCTATATTCAATAGTTTTATTTCCTTACTATACACACTTTGATTTCCAGCCTTACTACTCTGAGGAAGTTATGCACCAAGTTGGAATTCAGTGCATTATGCTGAGATTTTTTTCTCTGATTTAAGGACCCACTCTTGGGATACACAGCTTAGATGCATCGTGACAAGAAGCAGGATATGGTACAGATCACTGCTAGAATGATTCTCCAAAACTTGAAACAGCAATGTCACAGGGAGAGTGAAGTTGGAATACCCAAATTGCTATTGTCAACAGTAGCAAAGAATAGGAGTCTCGGGCTGGAGAGGTGGCTCAGGGGTTAAGCCTCCGCCTTGCAGGCGGAAGGTCCTGAGTTCGGATCCCAGATCCCACGTATGGACACCAGGCGGAAGCGGGGGCGGCCTGCGCTTCTGGTCCTGGTAGGGCGGAGCCTGTGAATCCCGGGACAGAAGGAGGTGGAGGTGTCCATTGTGGTTCGCGAATTCGTCCGTGGTTCTACACATACACAGACACACACACACACAGACACATACACACGCGTGCCCACATACACATGCATATGCACACAGTTGAATAAATAATAATAATTAAAAAAAATTAAAAAAAAAAAAGAAAAGAACAGGAGTCTCAGGAAAATAGACATGTACTAAAATAGATATACTACATTAAACCCAGACAGGTAAAAAGACAGGGAAATTGTAACTAAAGTCTCTTGCTCATTCAGAAGCAAGGATTCCAGCAGATTGAACATCTGCACCATAGATTGCTGACAGTTAGGATTTGCTTTCATGGATAGGTATTTTAAGTTAAAGTAGTAGTGAGTCAGAATTAAGGCCTGAATGTATAGGGTTTGGGTAGGGCTTCTTTTCTTTCCCCAGACGTCACCTGAACTCTCAAACAAAACTCACTTTTGTTTACTGTAAAGATGCCCTAGCTTTCTGTATCTTTCTGGGATAGATTTCCCCCCTCCCCCAGGAAAACCGGGATTCTTGTCTTCCACGAAGAGATGAATTTCAGGGTGAACCAGCTTGGAAGCAAAGCTGGATTTATTAAAAGCAGAGAGAGGTGTTTGGAGAGAGCATGAGCTTCTCATGGGAGACTCACAACTAAGTTACTTTACAGTGGGTATCTAAAGGATCTTGGTGACTATCAGTCATATCTCTAAAGGGTGATGAAAAACTGCCCCCTCATTTTGAGTGTTGCCCAAAGAGTGCAATTCACTCATAATACACTAAGAGTTAGAGAAACTTTCTCAGTAAACAAAGTTTGTGAGGGCGTTATTCAGGTTTAGCAGAGGTTGTACGCTATCTTATCTCTAAGTAAACATATTGAAACCCCTGTCCAAAACATCCTTGGTTGGGGTGACTCTGGGAGTGATGATTAGAATGATTTGCTGGTTAGAATGATTCGCTTAATTCCTCTACAAGGTCCTTTTGGAAAACACACATTGCTTCAGTGGGACTTTTGATCCCTGTGGTTGGCTTCTGAAGGTCGTTTGCCTTTCTTAGCAGTAAAGTAGTTGGATCCGGGGAGTAGAGTCCCTCCCTGTCCCATATTATATAGTCACTCAAAGTCCTTATCTTTCTCTCCTGTCTCAGAATATGAAACTATAGCGAAAGAGGAATATGTAGATGTTTTGGTGACTATATAGTTACTCTTAACTGTTGCTGTGAGAGAGCATTCAAAGTCAAGCAACACAAGGGAGAAAGGGAGATTTATTCAGCTTACGGTTCCAGAAGGGAGAAATAGTCTTTCAAAGCAGAGGCAGAATGGCTGGCTGGCCAAAGCTGGAGGAGGCCAAAGCTGCAAACATCCCGGAGAGTCAGGGCTGCTCAGTCCAGTAGGCCAGACTGCAGGATTCCTGGAGAGTCCAAGAAGCAGAGAGTCTCTCTTCAAAGTCTTCTGCTGCTCTGTGATTCCTTCTATCTGGTCTGCTACTGGGATCACCAAACACCTCTTTCTGCTTTTAATAAATCCAGCTTTGCTTCCAAGCTAGTTCACCCTGAAATTCATCTCTTCGTGGAAGACAAGAATCCCGGTTTTCCTGGGGAAGGGGGGAGATCTATCCCAGAAAGATACAGAAAGCTAGGGCATCTTTAGAGTAAACAGTTCAGATCTATGGCTGATCTTTGTATTGTAAATGTATTGATCTGGATAATCTCTTCAGATGGTCTTAGCTGATCTTAGTTAATGCCAGGTGTGGTCAAGTTGACACCCAGGATTAGCTATCACAGTGACCATTAGGCACAAGGTCTGAATCTTCATGACTCCATATTAGAACAAGGCAAAGGGTGTCTCAAGTCAGGTCCAGCTTACAATAGCTCCTTGGGTCCTTGGACCCATCTGTTGCCCTGTTCTGAATCTTTACATAGTTGAGATTGACATACTTGGGAGTTATGCTAATCCTCACATCCATTCTGGTCCTGTAGGGTAGGAGCTGTGATAGTATGGAAACTGAGGTAAAACCATCTGAACTTGCTCCCTGTCTTCTATGCCAATGGAATAGTGACTATGAAATTGTGACTGTGCTCTTGGGCAGGGATATGACAGAGTTTAAGTTGCACTCCTGATGTGGAAGGATGAAGAAGTCAGTCCCTGTCATATCAATTTAACTCACCTATGTGGACCATGCAGTAGGTAGACATCCTAGTGAATAGCTCTAGACCACTGCAAGGAAGTACCAGCCCTGGCCATTCTTGGTATGCTGGACAAACATCTTTGTCATAGAGCAAGGATGCATCCTAAAACATGTCCTTTACAACTGTCAGTTTGGTTTACTACATCAACTTCCCTCTTCTGAGTTACCTTGCAGGAAATAGCTCTGAAATGCATTCTTGTGTACTCCATTCATCTACAGCTCAGCAACATGGAATTGATAGCAGATATTTACAGTTTCGCTGCACTGGAGAGTGGCAGCTTGATATACCACTTCTTTAAAGTTGTAAGGGGACAGAGAGATAGCTCAGCGGGTAAGGTATCTGCTCGAAAACTTGGCTACCTGAGTAGACAGGAACCCACATGATACAGAAAGAGAAAACTGACTTCCCCAAAAATTGTCCACTGGCCTTGGTCTATGGTTGGTTTCCTATCTGGGATTAACAGACATTTGTGTGGCATCTCCCCGGAAGTGTCACATAGCAGAAGCAAGCATGCACACATTGGTCCTCGTCCTGTGTTCTTGCTGTGGATGTCATGTGACCAGTTTCCTGGGCTCCATTGTGACTCCTCTCCCACGATGGACTGTAACTTGGAATGGTGGGCTAGCATAAACCATTTTTCCCCCAAGCTGGTTGAGTCAGATATTTTATTGCAGAAACATATAATGAAACTAAAACACATATCAGTGTCATGGTTTGAAATGTGACTTGTCCCCCACAGACTCATGTGTTTGAATCTTTAATTGTTTGAGAAGGTTATGACACCTTTAGGAGGTGGAGGAGCCTTGGTGGAAGAAGGCGGTCACAGGGGGTGGGCCTTGAGGTTGGTTGGCCCCATCCGGTTCTAGCAGCTTGCAGCTCTTAGTCTTCCATGATGGCTGTGACCCACGCTGCCTCCAGTTACTCTAGCTTCCTCCGGCCATGCCTTTTCTGCCACAGAGAACAGTATCTCCCCTCCAAAACCCTAAGCTGAATAAAGCTCCCCTTTCCCCATTAAGTTACTTAAGTTTGAGTTCTGTCTCCAGCAACAAAGAGTAACCAGTACAGTCAGATATGGTGGTAAACACCTAGAATCCCAGTGCCTGTGAAACTGAGTTGGGGAAATCATGAGTTCTAGGCCAGCTTGGGCTCTTCAGGGGGATAACACTTCATAACATAACACTTCATAACAGCATAACAGGCAAACGAAGAAGGGGCAGTTAGGTATCCTGGTCTAGCAGATGGACATGCATGATTAAACATAACAATGATTTCATGTAGAAGCCATGTTTGGGGGCTGGAGAGGTGGCTCAGGGGTTAAGCCTCTGCTTTGCAGGCGGAAGGTCCTTAGTTCGGATCCTAGACCCCATGTATAGATGCCGGGCAGAAGCAGGGGCGGCCTGTGTTTCTGGTCCTGGTAGGGCGGAGCCTGTGAATCCCGGGGCACAGTAAACAAGGAGGAGGTGGAGGCAGTCCATGGTGGTTCCCAAATTCACCCGTGGTTCTACACACACACACACACACACACACACACATGCACACACGCATAATTGAATAAACAATAAAAAAAACTTAAAAAAAAAGAAGCCATGTTTGCTGCTAAGTACTTGGTCGTCCTGATGGTATTAACTGATGAGCTAGAAGGGAAGATACAGAGAGGCCACTGGGCTACAGGTATTGTTGCCGTTAGCCTGCATGGTTGCTGATAAATCACCATCAGATGGCTTAACGGAACAAGGGGTTTATTTTCTTAGATAGTCCAGTTAGAGCTCCAGCTTGACAGGAGAGCGCACACCAACACCGGGCCAAGGGAACTGGCCACACCATCACCACATAACCGCTGAGAGAGGGACGATCTTTACTTGCCAGACCAGCATGTTTGGCCAAGTATATACAAGGATACTGATTATCTCAACCAGCTCTCTGTATTTTATTTCAGGGCCTTCCCCATCAGCCAATCTTCTGCAGGTGTGCTCTAGGTTTACCTCAACCACTAATTCTCCACAAATGTGCCCAGGGCTCAAACCCCCAACTGTTCCCACCTGTGCCTAACTATGACAGGTATCAACTTGGCAAGGGTGGGCTTGTGCTAGTTAATCTTGGCAATCAACTTGACTACACCAGGGATCAACTAACAGATTAGTTGCCAGACCTCCTGAAGAGATTATCAGGTTTAAGATTTTTGAAATAATAATGACCGACCCTAAATATGGTTGGAAACTGCCAGTAGTAGACCAGATAAAAGGAAGTATAGGTAGGAAAAGCTTGATTCTGCCTGCCCGTGCCAACAAACTCATTTCCCCTACCACTGCCACTTTCTGCTGACATCAGAACCCAGCTCCTTGAGCTTCCAAAAAGACTGAAATCCAAGGTTCTTCAAGAATATTGTGGCCTTGAGAACTAGACTGGGACTATTGAGATGCTCAGCTCCCGAACTGAGCAGTTACAGACAGCCATTAGACTCTCTGTTTTATCTTATAGGCCAATCCTATAAATTCTCTATATATTCATTTTATTGGTTCTGTTCCTCTAGAGAGCCCTGGCTAACAGCCATATTATGACAAGTGCCAATGCTGGTCAGTAAAAGGGACTGGTTTGCCATTGTGCACCAAGAAAAGTAGGTTAAGTAGAATAGGTGTAGAACTTTGGCAACCTATTTGGGTGTCTTTTTTTGGTACTCTCTTGTCCAATTTTTTATCATGAGTAGGTAAGCGTGGTAGATAGCTATTGGTGTCCACTTGGTAATTGAAGGCTGGAGCTTTGGACACATTTGTAAAAAAAAAAATTGTAGTTGATTTGGGCAGGCCTGTAGGAGATGGGGAGAGTTCATTTTACAGTGGGTCGAGCCATTCCCTGGGCATTTGGATAAAGATGGAGTTTGCTGGTAACTAAGTTGGCTTTCTTGTCCGTAACTTGTGTCGGGGCCCATGAACAGCATAAATCCAGACTTACATGCAGGAAAGAGAAGTGGGAGCAGTAGGAATTGATCAGGCATCGGGTCAGAGGGGGCCTAGGATGTCCATCATCCAAGCCAACTTTATTGTACCATACATTACTATTTACAGAGAAACATCAAAGAAGAGCAGGGCCAAATTCTTTACAGGATTATGTTAAATGTATACATTCCAGCTAACAAAGAAAAGGCAGGAGTGACATCTTGTGTGGGACCAGACATGATGTCTCCAGGTAGACTTAAAAGTAGGCATGACACTTAGTTCCTAAAAGGGAATGGCCAATGAATGTCTCAAAGCAGAGTTACCTGGTCCATGCATAACATATCTCAAATGCATAGGGAAGGAACTGTAGGGGGAGGTTATAACCCAGCCAATCCTGAGAAGAACAAAAGAGATCCAAGAACAGACAGGAGGCAAACTCAGCTCCTAGAGGGAGGAATTTGCCTGCCATTGTCTAGAGGGAGGAATTCTCCTAACAACTGCCCATTTTAGATGCTAATGTGTCATTCTCCCGAGAGCAGGCTTTAGGCCGTCAACCCCCACAAACTTGGACGGACATGCTGTCTGAGAGAAGTTTGCCCCTTTCTTAGCAGTCCTGTGGGTAGGCATGGCCAGATCCCTGAGGCTCTGGTTGGTGTGGACTCTCCCACTAAACTGTAGTAAGAATTGTAACCAAACAATGGTAAGCCAAGAATAAAACCTCATATTTCCTTAAACAGTGAGGTTTTTGCATTTTTGGGGGTTTCGTTTTGTTTTGTTTGCGTGCTTGCATCAGAGGGCACTGTGTGTCCCTGTGGAGGAATCATTCTGGATTGCTTCTACCTCCTTCTGATTTTACTCTGGGGTTTCCACAGCCAGAAGTGCAGGACTCTGTCATTTCTGCCTGGCGCGGCGCAGCGTGTGTGTGTGTGTGTGTCCCTGTGTGTGTGTGTGTGTGTGTGTGTGTGTGTGTGTGTGTGTGTGTGTGTGTCCCTGTGGAGGACCAAGGGTGACTTGGGAAATCATCCTGGATTTTATCTCCTTCTTGCTTAGCTCTGGGATTTCTCAGGTTCCGCCCACCAGGGTGGGAAGTGCTGACCACAGCTGCTTTCTGCCCGGTGTTTTTACAAGGGACCTGGGATCCAAAGTCAAGATCTTCTGTTTTCAAGACAGTCTTAACCCCTCCCTGGGCTATCTCTGCAGCCCCCGCCTGGCCTGCTGTTTTTATGTAGGATCTGGGATCTGAACTGAGGTCCTTCTGCTCTAGTGCCCCTTAAGCAGTTTTGTGGTGAATTTGGTTGACGACTGTAGAGTAACTGCAGCAATAACACAAAAAGCACCAACCTGAACGCTAGACATTTCCGCCTGGGAAGTTCCCCCGATCCCCCAAGGTGGTAACTAAGGGTCAGTATTAGACAGTGGCAGAGAGACAGCATGAGTGACAGCTGTGGCTTGAGTCCAGTTGTGTTGACATCCCTCTTCCGAGCTTCCTTGCAGGGAAGGGTTTTGAAAGAGCCGTTCCTGAATACATATGGGGAAGCGATCAATGAGGCATGATGCAGCTTGCTGCTTAGTGTCTAAGAGTGGGTGAAAGGGTCTGTGGCTTTGGTTTCTTCTGCCTCAGCCCAGGGCCGGCAGAAGTTTTATGAGAGGAGGTAGAGCACACTACGCGGCCCTGGTCTTCTTTTTTGTTGCTTTTTCACTGCTGCTGTTGTTTCTCTTTTCTCCTTAATCTTGGGCCCAGTCTTTCTGCCCAAGCTGGACTCAAACTTCAGGGAGCCATGCTGGGTGGCGTAAGTGGAAAAATCACAACTCTCAGCTAACTCTGAGTACTACGGCCCAGGAACACAGATGCAGGTTACCTCCAATTTCATGTGTTCCATCGTGGTAACAGTTTTTTCAAGGTTTTAGAATCATGACACAAAGAACATCGTAAATCAAGACACTTTTCAAAGACATCGGTGGCAATGTCAGAATAGATAGGTTATAGCAAAACCAGAATATCTCTGGTGGAGGGTTATAGATGCTCTCCGATCACATTCTTAGCCTTTAGGCTGATGGAAACCAGCTAATGATCATCAGGATGTTAGATCACATGCAGAAGAGCACAATAGATGGCAATTAAAGGAGTGGGGGGGTAGAGATGGCCCTAGATAATCAGGCTCTGCCCCTGAAACATTCCAGACCTCTCCACATTGCTGCAGGATGACTGTCCCACCCGGTCGCAGGAGTGTTGCAGGGGTCTTATGTTCAGAGTCGAAGACTGAAGCCAGAACACGTGTAGAGGATTAAGGTAGAGTTTATTAGAGGAGAGAAAGAACAGAACTCACGGGCTGCAGACGTGGAATGCCGTGAGGGGCAGGCGCCCTGGAGAACTCGTGGACTCCAGGCATGGAACCCATGAGGGGCAGACAGCTGGAAGAGAACCATGAGGAGCAGGCGCCGAAGATGGCTGCCAAGGTCAGGTACATGTATACACTGAGGCAAGCTAGGGTGGGGATGGCTTTTCCTCATTGGTTAGCTCACATTGGGGCCCAACCCAGGTGATCTTGTGCGCACCTCAAGGTGGGGCCTATCTATAAAAGTCTGCTAATCTCCATATCCTTTTATAAACAAAGGGTTGGGGGAAATTGGTATGTTTCTTCTGGGTAATTCCAACAGTGGGGGATGACCTTCCAAGACCTTCGGACACCCTCCCAGCATGGCTGCTCTAGACCTGCCTTAATATCACTGAGGCTGTAATCAGTCAGGCAGTCTGGCAGGTGAAGCAGCTTTTTTCTAGAAACTTAAATGCACAGCAGGCAAAGACTTTCTTAGTTTGCATGGAAGTCTGGAAACTTCCTTAGAACTGTGCCCCGCCCCCAGGTCTTACTGTGTATTCCAAGCTGGCCCTGGCTGACCTCCATCGTCCATTCTCACCCTTCTAGAGCGCTTGGGCAACAGGGTACACCCCCATGCCTCTTCTCTCTTGCACTCCTGATGTCACCAGACAGTGAGGAAGTGACACCCGACCTTCCTCCAACATTCTGGTTGTCCCAGGTGTCTAAGGGATGGGCCCTGAGACTTGAAACTCCCTCAGAACTCTCACGGGGAACAGAAAGGAAGTGGTGTCTGCCAGGCACACACAGCGATGGCAGCCGGTCAGCCACTTTGCAGGATAGTGGGCGGAGCCACACCTGTCAAAGAACTATCTAGTTATGCATATCTCCCGCAGTCCCCTGCAATTTAAATTACCTTTCCTGCTTGCACTTTGGAAGAGAAAACAATCGGACTAAATGAGCCTCTTCCCACAGTTTATCTATCCTCACAGTGTTAAGGAACTTCTGATTTGGCAACAAGATTTTAATGAATTAGTTAACAAGTTATTTGTTATGTATTTATTAGCTTTCAAGACAAGGATCTCCTCTGCATTGAAGACTGCCTACCAACTGCTTATGTCATCTGGGTTGGCCTTGAACTCAAGTCAATTCATTGCCCTAAGTCTCTGGTCTCCACCCCCAGCTGCTTTTCTTTCTTTCTTTCTTTCTTTCTTTCTTTCTTTCTTTCTTTCTTTCTTTCTTTCTTTCTTTCTTTCTTTCTTTCTTTCTCTCTCTCTCTCTCTCTCTCTCTGTCTTTCTGTCTTTCTTTTTTTCTGTCTTTCTCTCTCTCTCTTTCTCTCTTCTATCGTGAGGGTTCCCAGGATCCAACTCAGGTCTCAGGTTTGGCAACAAACACCTTTCCCCAACTAAGCCACCTTCATCTTGCCTTTTTCCTTTTCCTTTCTTTCATTCTTTTTTTAAAATTTATTTTTATTATTTCCACTCATACAAACTTAACAGGTACACCGGTCCCCTCTCTCCCTTCTCTTTTTTTCTTTTCTTTCTTTTTTTTTTTTTTTTAATTTCCTGTGTGATTGATGACTCTACCCATTCTTTTCATTTTGAGTTGTTTGAGGAAATCCTTTTTCCTTTTCCAATTTAGGTTTGATGTGGGGGGTGGTCTGCAAATTAACTAGGCGGAGGTTTAATACAGAGTTATTGCGACAGTCCCAGTGAAGGTAGACTCAAGGAATAATTGAAAATGAAGAGTCATAAATTTCAAAGGGTTTGGGAAAGATGAGGTGTTCTGTTTCAACACCAGTCTGGAAGATTCCATAAGGGCTTTTTGATGGTGGATGAGAGACAGCTGAATATGCAGGAAACTTCAGAGGGGTAGATGACTCCTCTTTAGTCAGAGAAGGGAATTTTAGTTAGAATTCCTGTCTCCCTCTTCTTTAGCTAATAGGATGCTAGTTAAAATTTCTATCTCCTATATAAGATACTCTATACTAGTTAGGGCTGAAGCAATCATAATTGGACTTTGCATGCCCTGCGCATTGTCCAACACACTGTTGACCTCACAAAGTCTAGCATCTGCTAAAGGCACCAAGAGCCTTGGAGGTAAAGGATTGGCAGCCACAGCAGTGTTCCTATACCTAAGGGGAACACGGGAAAGGGTTCAGGGAAAGGCCATTGGGTCCTTGTACGTCATCGGAGAGGAGGGCCCAGAGGAAAATCAGACATGCACAAGAAAGGACTCTCTGGGAATTGGGGTGGGAGGCACTGGGGGATGGGGAGGGAGAGGGATGGGGAGGGGGAGTAAGGAGTATGAGGGGGGGAGGAGGAGGAAGGGAGGGAACTGGTGTACCTAATAAGTTTGTATGAGCTGAAATAAAAAAAAAATCTATCTCCATGTCACATTTGGGATGGGGAGACAAAACCGTCTGAGATTTTGGGCTGTTCTATGTATTCCCAACTAGTGACCAAAGAAGTAATTAAACAATGGTTTGATGGGTCAGAGTTGGCAATTGTAAAGAGGCCACGATGGGTGAGTAATTCACAAAAAGGCAAAACAAACAACCAAAAACAAAACAAACAATGGAGAGAATTAATCATTTGTTCTGCGAGAGGTAGAGTTGGTGGCAGAGAGAAATTGCTTCTTCCTGACTCAAGGCAACCCACCGTGATCTGGGGTCCGCCGCAGATTTTTACGAACCTGGGTAGGTCCTGGCTCTACTGGTTCGCTAGTTACTTCCTCCAGAGCAGACTGTGGACACTCTACGTCGGTAGCAAAACAACTAACACCCGAACAGAGCACGCGCTCACAAGGGTCAGTTCTTTCCTGGATGGGTGGAGCGCAGAATTAGAGGATCCCTCGAATGCCCCCTCCCCGCCAAGGGTGAGTCATTCTCTTCTGGTGCTGGCTTATCAAAACTCTACCAGCGCCCCGAGATCATTTTTACTTCCTTTTCTTTCGGGAGCAACTGGGACGCCGCCCTCTTGTCTAGCCTGGGAACGAAGGGGACTTCCCCGGGGGCTTGTGGCGGTCCTTTGCCTTCTTCCCATTCGCTCCCCAGCGGGGGGCTGATTTTTTAAAATCGGACCCGGGGATCCGCTTGACGAGATCGGGCCTCTCCACACTGTAGACCAGTTGGAAAGCGAAACCGCAAGACGGCACCGCCCGCGTCCGCCCCCGGGGCCGCCTGTAAGTTTCGATTCTCCCTGGAGCCGAGTCCCGCGCAGCGACCAGATCCGGGCAGTCGAGTGGGGCGTCCGGGCGCGCCATGGCAGACCCGGAGGTGTGCTGCTTCATCACCAAGGTTCTGTGCGCCCATGGGGGCCGCATGACCCTGGACGCGCTGCTGGACGAGGTCCTGCTGCCGGAGACGCAGCTCTGCGAGGTACTGGAGGCGGCGGGGCCCGACCGCTTCGTGCTGCTGGAGACCGGGGACAGGGCCGGGATCACTCGCTCCGTGGTGGCCACCACCCGAGCCAGAGTCTGCCGTCGCAAGTACTGCCAGCGACCCTGCGAAAACCTGCATCTCTGCAAGCTCAACCTCTTGGGCCGGTGCCACTATTCGCAATTGGAGCGGTGAGTGGACTGGGAAGGAAAGGGGGAACACCCCACCCCCTCTCTTCCCCGGGGGACCGCGGCGTGGGGTGAAGGTGTCCCTGGGCGGAGGGTGGGGGCACCTCCCTGGCAGCCTCCGGCCGCTTAACTTCCCTGCTGCACTCGTGCAGCCCAGCTTGCCTTTGGCGCCCACAAGAATCTCCAGAATAGAGCGCTTGGGGGGTACGCCGGAGCCCGGAGAAGTTGGAGGCATTTCTGGGAACCAGGGAAAACTCCAGTACCGAGTGTTTTTTCTTTGCGCGGTTCTCTGGTGCTCTGATGTGCTGCGGGCAGCTGCGCTGCGCACCCGCAGGGCACTGGGGGGGGGGGGCGTTCGCTGCGGCCCTGCTCCGAGTGTGGGGTGCTCGTCACCGCTTTTTTTCCCTCCTTCCTGGCGCCACACCTTGTCACCTGACCAGAACGTCCCCTGAGGGGTCCCCTGAGGGGTATGGGACAGTCAAAGCGGCCTCCCCCGGCTCTTTCGCCTGCTCTGCCTGGTGGTCTCACCTAGGTGACCAACCCTTCCTGCGACCTCTCTCTGCGTGGTCGCAGGCAGCCGTTTGTGGCTGTGTGTCCACTTGCTCTTTTGCTTCCTGGGCGTTTAAGTGTCCCCCAAGCTTCGAGTCAAGCCTTTTGGCTGAGTTGACTTGCAAGAGGACAGCTTTCACTCGCGCTGACCTGTCACGTCTGTCAAGATGGCTTCCAAACACGCGTGTCCTGCACAGGCCTGCGCCGGGCACCAACTTCTGAGCATCTCGTGCCCTAGGAAACCTCGTCTGAGTGCCTGCCCAAACCGGTCCAGTTCCTACAGGCTCTCCGACCTTACCCCCCACTTCTCGATCCTTCTTCCCTAATCACCAAGTCCTGATTGTGCTTACTTAATCCCTTTTGCTGTTTCCTTCTCATTTTACTCCCGAATGGATGTTGAAATAATGAATGGTTCTCCCAGGCTATCCTCTTTCCTTTTTATTTACTTGGTTTTGTATTAGGGTTGAATCCAGGACTGCCATTGCTAAGCAAATGCTCTACCACTGAATCATATATTCAGCCTTTAAAAACAGTCCGTAAACACACAACTTTTGGAGATGGGGTCTCACCAAGTTGCCTAAAGCTGGGGTCTTGAACTTGGGATCCCCCTTCTCCCCCATCCCCCAAGTAGTTGAAGGATGGCCTAGAGGGTCAAGGTGCCCACTTACAGTTCTGGTCACCTAAGTTCGATCCCCATAGTGTACAAGGTGGAAGAGAACCAATTAACTAAGGTACATATTCCACGCACGCATTGCGGTTCTTTCTCTAGAAAAACAAATACAATATTTAGAATAAAAGCACACAAAGGAGGATTATTTTAAATAGAAGGAATAATACTCCCCGCAAATGTATTTGTATAGAGCAAGAACTTTTGTTCAGCTCAAAAATTTTAAGAAGAGGTGCTCGAATTTGCCCCTCCTTAACTATTCACAATGCTCTTAAGCATATCGCTTGCCCCCTTATTTAAATATGTAATGTGCTGTAGAAACATGTGGAAGTCTTTCTACCTTCCCAGAAGTTGTATTTTGAAGGAGCAATCTAACTTACTGGTAACACAAGAAATAGTCACTAAGCAGGCAGAGAAGGAAGTGGATTGAGGGTAGAAAAGGAAGGAACATTCTAGATTGCACTGAACAACAATAGGGTTAGAAAGGCTCATGATCTTTTAAAATTATTATTCTTTCTGTTCTTACCTTTTCTGTTTTGAAAAATTCCTCATCCAAGAATAGATTTTTAGTTTTAAAAATTTCAGAGTTTTTTTTTTCTTACAGTTTTTCAACATATTTGAGACGTGTCGAGGAGAAAATGATGAGACTTCCTGACTGTCATTTTGAGTCAACCATTTTCAAAATATGGCCAGTCTTGTTTTGTTCTGCCTTCTCCATCTCTGATGTTTTATAACTAGTTCAATATCATTAACAGATAATGACGATATTTTGTTAATCTCAGGACAATTGCTTTTTAAAACTATCAGGCTTCTTTTTCTTTTTCTTATTTTTGAAGACAGACTTTCCAGTGGCTCACACTACCTTAAACTCAGAAGATGACTTTGAACTTCTGATCCTCCTTCCCTCATCTGGGATCCAGACTTTTTTTTTTTAATGCAGTGGTAGGGATGTAAATCAGGAAGTCTTCTACCTACTAAGTTACATCCTCAGAACCTCCCAAAAGTAAATTTTATTGTCATCTAATACCATTTGGGATTCAAATTTTCCTTAATTGCCTAATGAGTCCAACTTGGATTTTCAGGAAAAAAAATTTATATAGTTTATAATCATTTGATATGTGTGCAGTACGTATTGTAGAAACGATTTCAGTTTGTTGCAAGCAATATGTATAGAGTTTTTAAAAAGATATTTTGTTAGCGAGAGAGAGAACAACACTTTCGTTCCATGGCACACAGGTCACGAGCAGAGGAAATCAGCTCTTTCCTTCCCCATGGGGGCTTCTGGGGATTAAATTCAGGTCACCAGGTTTGTGAGCACTGCTTAAACCCACTGAGCCATTTCTCTAGCCCGACCTGTGTAGAATTTTTAGCGTTACAAATTTTGCTGTCAATAGTACTGCCTGGATTGAAACACAGCCCTTCCAAACTCATGAAGTACATTGGTAATCTGTGCCTTTCTGTGTCCTAAAAGAAGAGCCAGTGAGATAGCTGAGTGGGTAAAAGTATCTGCCAACCCCATGGAATTGTCCTCTGACCTCCATGCACTCATATCACACACCAATAATAAGAAATAAAGCAAAAACAATTAACAATATATAAAAGATAGCATGATGTAGGGATAATTTTGTCTGTGCAAGTTTAGACTTTCTAGAATATTCATTAACTTTTTGTGTATGTGAAAAAAGTGTTGCTTAAAGTGTTGCTGTGTAGCTGAGGCCTGAAATTTAGGATACTCGCTTCAATGCTTTCAAAAAATGTTGGGTCACCAGGTATAGTTATGTTTTAATTTCCTTTTACTTCACTTCTGAGTTGGGGAATTACAAACAATCCATTAATGCACCGAGTAACTTTTTTTAATGTTAAAAAGATGCTATAGGGCTGGAGAGGTGGCTCAGGGGTTAAGCCTCTGCCTTGCAGGCAGAAGGTCCTGAGTTCCGATCCTAGACCCCACGTATAGACGCCAGGCGGAAGCTGGGGCGGCCTGCTCTTCTGGTCCTGGTAGGGCAGAGCCTGTGAATCCCGGGGCAGAGTAAACAAGGAGGAGGTGGAGATGTCCATGGTGGTTCCGGAATTCGTCCGTGGTTCTACACACACACACACACACACACACACACACACACACACACGCATACACGCACAATTGAATAAATAATAAATAATAAAAAATTTAAAAAAAAGATGCTATAAAGAGAATAAGAGAGAGACAGAGCGCGAGCTCGCACACGCATGCCGTAGTGCATGGGTGACTGTCCCAGGTCACTGCTCTTCTTCCATCATAGGTCACCAGGTTTGCAAGCAGCCACCTTATTGGCTAAGCTTTCTCTCCCGCCCGAGTAACTTTTAAAAATTATTTTATTTGTTAGAGAGAGAGAGAGAGAGAGAGAGGGAAAAAGAGGAGAAGGAGGAGGAGGAGGAGGCTTACACATGCATGTCATGGAACACATGGATAGAGGTCAGAGGGCATCTTTCAGAAACTGCTTTTCTCCTCCCACCATGTGGGTGAAAGACGGAAAGACCCCCGTCTTTCAAGGTTTCTGGGGATTGAACTCAGGTCACCAAGTTTATGAGCAGACGCCTTACCTGCTGAGCTCTCCCGCCGGCCACCATAAATGTCTAATTTATTAAGAATGGGGAGAATTTCTTTTTTCTTCTCAGATCCTAGATACATTTTTCTCCTCATCAAGTATGATTTTCAATATTTTCCCCTTAGTCACTTTTATAAAATTTTGTCTTCTACACTTGAAATTCTTTAGCTTAATGCTTTTCCTTTGCGAGTCACTGGCTGGTGGATTTGGCTAGCCAATTAATACCCATGATGATATAATGTAAGTGCTTTGTATTCACAGGAAGACAGTTTATAGCTCTGCTGGTCTTCTAAGGTTTCATCTGCAATACTATTATTTATAGGCAGCATTTCTCCATTTATCATGCTTCGAAGTGGACATTGTAGTTACCAACAACAAGGCTTGCCTAGGCAGGTAGCGTGTCATTTGGCACCCGAGTTTGCATATTTTTGTTTGCTTTGCTGAAGTAATCTGCCCATATGCCAAGTTCAGATCCCAGTTCTAATGCAAACAATGTATTATGTACCAAGTTCTGCAATAAAAAGTGAGATGATAGCCAAGTTAGTCTTTAGTATAGCTCCTGAGGATAGATAAATCCTGTCTTTAAAAATTTATTATTATTATTTTGGCCTGTGTGTGTGTTTTGCATGTGGGTGGGCAAACATATATGTGCATGGGCGTGTGTACAAGAGGTCACTTGAGTGTATGTGCCTGTGGCGTCCCAAGAGTGAATCAGGAGTCATCCTGAATTGCTCCTCCTCTTTATTGTTTTGCTCTGGGTTTCCCAGATCTGCATTCCAGGGCTAGAAATGCTTCTGCCATTTCCACCCAGCATTTTTATGTGAGATCCAGGGAATCTGAATCAGGTCCTTTAGCTCTTGAGGCAAAAGCTCTAACCCCCTGTACCATCTCCCCAGCCTGTTATTGTTGTTACCATTATCATCATCACTATTTATTTGTATGCGTCTGTGCTGCGCACAGTGGTGTGGAGGTCAGAGGACAATTTTGTGGAGTTGCTTTTCTTCTTCCACCTTTACTTGGGTTCCGGGGGTTGAATTCAAGAGGCTGTCAGGCTGCATAGCAAGTTCCTATTGTTTTGTGGTTTTTTGTTTGTTTGTTTTTTGAGGATTAAGGCAGAGTTTATTAGAGGAGAGAAAGAATGGAAATCACTGATATTAATTACCTTGAAGGGCAAGAGAGCCCTGGAGAACTCATGGACTCCAGATGTGGAGCGCCATGAGGGGCAAGGGCACCAAAGATCTTTGGTGTTGCAATTTTGAGACAAGACTCGCTTTGTAGCCCAAGCAAGCCCCCAGCCCAAGGCTATCCTCCTGCCTCAGCCTCCTAAGCAGCAGCGACGCAGACATGCACCATCACGCCTGACTTTGAAAGTCTGGGCTTGATCACATGAAACATTAGAGGCTCTTAAAAATTTGCTAGCTTTCTGCCCTGCACCCGGACCTCGACCACGGAAGATTCCCTGCTCCTTAGGAGGTGACCTTCATACCAATCAGAATGCAGCCAAAGGTGGTGCAGGAAAAGCAAAACTGAAAACAGCAGCAAACCATAATTCAAAACACCAAAGACCATACATTAATCATCTGGAACCAGTCCAGCCAAATCTCTCCCCATCCTAAAGCTCAGGGAATCTTGCGGAAGAGGAGGCGGCAAGATTATAAGAGCCTAAAGATGGGGAGGACCAACAATATGCAAATACTCCGCACAAGTTAGGGCCACAGCAGCCAGGATTGGACTTTGTCTGACCTGCACAATGGCTGACATGTCAACATCCCCCAAAGTCTAGCATGTATCACAGGGGAGAAGGCTCCAGGCAGTAGGATCCTTAGAGGCAAGGGATTAACAGTCATAATAGAGTTCCCATACTAACCGTTCTTGAGCTCCGGGCTATGCCACTGAGTCCTTACCCCTCACTAAGGTGGAGGACTCAGAGGAAGGTTTGGTGTTCACACAAAAAGGATGCTCCAGGGGATGGGAGGGAGGAAGAGGGAAGCACTGGAAGAGGAGGAGGGAGTTAGGAGGGTTTGAAGAGGAGGAGGGAGTTAGGAGGGTGAAAGGAAGGGAGGAAGGGGGGAAAGTGCAAGGGGGGAAATGGGGAGGGGAAGAGGGAGGGAGAGGACGGGGGGGGGGTACCTATCGAGTTTGTATGATGAGGAAAAAAATAAAATGCAGGAGGAAAAATTACTAAAGGCTGTGTAGTTTGGCAGAGTTGATATGTGAACCTGATTTGCCTGATGCCCACTTATTATAAGGAGCGAGGTCCCTTAATAACTCAAGTTACTCCCTTGCAGGTTTTGACTTCTGTTGGATTAGTTAAAGTCGATGTTCGGGTGTCTTTGCATGGCTGTGGGTTTTGCCCATGTGCGTATTTCCCCCAAGCTCTTTCCTGTTTGTGTGGTAGTAGTCTCTTTCCTCCTCTGCTAGCTGAAACTGGGTGGAGCAGGGCAGGTAACCATTTCCTGAATCAAGAGACAAGTACTGAAATGCACAAAAAAATGCCCACAGAAGCAGGTATAATGCACAGAAGTATACCCACTCTGGATCTGTAATAAATGACATAAAAAATGTAGAATGAATTTACATTCTAAATGTTTGCTCATCTTTTAAAAAAGAAATGGTCACAATAGAACTCAGGACATTTACTTTTAATCCCTTACTTAATCTGGATCATGATTTTGGAGGGTAACCTGCCCTTCCAGGAATTTACCATTTCCTCATGTACATATTTGTATTCATGCAAAGTGTAGCAGTTTCTAGTGTGGATTAGCATTTTTAACTCTGTGTTGTGCTTTTGGAGATCTATTTGTGTTGGGACATGAAGACCTACTTTGTTCTTCCTTTTTCTTTTTTCTTTATTAAGATAGAACCTCATGGGTTGGAGAGATGGTTCAGGAGTTAAGACTCTGCCTTGAAAGCAGAAGGTCCTGAGTTTGGACCCACGTAAAAACACCAGGTGGAAACGGCTGCAGCTCCCCACCCCCACAATAAATGAATAAATAAAGTTTAACTTAAAAAAAAGGTAGGACCACACATACACACACACACACACACACACACACACACAAGAAGTCTAAGCTGTTCAACAGTGTACTGTCCTCCTGCCTCAGTCTTTCTGTGTGTGCTTTGCTTGTGAGTGGGTGTGTGTGCGCGCGCGAGTGTGTGTGCCTGTGAAGGCTCGAGGGTGACATCAGGATTTGCTTGCTCAGTCTTTCCCTTACTGAAATTTCAGGTGCACACCAGCTCTCTCTCCCTCATTCTCCCCTTCTTCCCCTTTTAGTCCTTTCCTCTCTTTTCTTTTCATCCTTTCTTGTTTCCTTTCTCTGTCTTTCTCTCCCCTCCCTTCCACTTCCCGTCTTTTATTTCCCCTTGGGTGTAGAACCTTTAGGTCACCTCAGCTGTACCCAGACTGTGGTGCCAGGAATACATATGCGTCATCCGCTGCTCGTGCCCAGGGCTTTCCTCCGTGCCCCTCCCTCATTTCGGAAGTGGAATGGTTGGGTGCCAGGGTTGGGGTGGAGGAGTGGTAGAGCTGGAGTTCAGGGAGTGTGAGGTCCAGGGGAGATGGTGTAGTCAGACTCCTGATGCGGATGGGAATTCTCCTGCTATCATAGTAGATTATCACCTGAAACCCTGAGCATGAATGAAGATCCCCTTGTTCCCTTCAATTACTTGATCATGTGTGTATCACAGCCATGTTGATATATATTTAAAATAACCTACCTGGTTTTTATGGAGGTGTATTTGTTACAATAGGAGCAAAGAACATATTTAACAGTTGGAGGTGTATTTGTTACAATAGGAGCAAAGAACATATTTAACAGTTTCTTAGCATCACTTAGTACTGTTAAATGTGTAGATGTTTGTACATGATGTCCGTTTATAGCTTTCTATGCTCCTCCCTGATTTTGGAGAGAAACTATTCTGATTTATCAGTATGCATAACTTTGTATAGACATATACAATTTATATATCCATTTTGTCATTACTAAAACTGAGATTATTTTGACTTTTGGCTACCACATCTGTTATTTATTTATCTCTGTGTATGTGTGTGTGTATGCACACGTGTGTGTATGCACATGTGTGTGTATGAAGAAGCAGGCACTGGAATGTGTACGCCTGTGGAGGTCCACGGGTATCTTGGGGAATCATCCTGGATTGCTCTACCTCTTTATTGCTTTGCTCTGAGGTTTCCCAGGCTCTGCCTTTCAGATCTGAAGTGCAGGTCACTGACATTTCTGCCTGTCTTTTTTTGAAATATGGGATCTGGGGGATCCGAACTCAGGTTCTTTTGCTTGGAGGCAAAGGCTCTAACCCCTGAACTATCCCTCCAGCCCACCTGCGTTATATTTTGAGTTTTTGCATGCATGTTTCTTTGTGCATGTATGTTAGATAGCTTTAATACTGGACTTTCCAAACTTACTTAAATCTTATGAGATGATAATACCAAACTGTTTTCTAAAGAGTGCTTGTTAATTTATTCTCCTACCAGATAGGAATATTCACTGCTTTCTGTCTGTGCCAGTGGAAGGAATATGAATTGTATCTCAGTGGCTTCTTGTTTTATTTTGTTCGTTTTTTTGGGGAGGGGGTTAGAGGTGGTTAATAGGGTCTTGTGTAGTCCAGACTGTTCCATGTAATTAAGGCTAGCCTTGATCTCCTAGCTCCAAGTGCTGGGATTACAGGTGTGTATCACTGTGCCCAGCCCCCAGGGGTTTTTGTTAGTTCACTATTTTATTTTATTTTATTTTATTTTATTTTATTTTATTTTATTTTATTTTATTTTATTTTATTTTATATTTTATTTTATTTTATGTGTGTATGTGTATCAGAGGGCACTGTGTGTCCCTGTGGAGGACCAAGAGTGACTTCTAGAATCATCCAAGTTGCTTTTACCTCCTTGTTTGCGCTGGGATTTCCCAGACTCAGCCCACTAGGGCTGGAAGTGCAGGCCGACTCCTTTTCTGCCTGGTATTTTTCTATGGGACTTGGGATCCCACCTCAGGACCTTCTGCTTGCCAAGCAGAGTCTTAATCCCCATCCATCTCTCCAGCCCTCTTGCCATGTTTTTTTTTAACACTTATCTTGTCCAAAAAGCTGAAAAGCAATAATGTTGCTACTTTATTATTTTTTTAAAAAATGTTTTATTAGAGAGAGAGAGAAAGAGAGAGAGAGAATAGACATACGTGTACCACAGTTTGTGTGAAGGTCAGAGAACACTTTTTCCTTCACCACTTGGGCTCTGGTGATAAAGCTCAGGTTGCCAAAGAGCTAAAACCATTTTAAAGGGTCTGATTCAGTGCCCCTGAGCATATTTATAATATTGTGCAACCATTACTATTACCAAATTCCCAAACATTTTGTCACCCTCCCATCAACAGTCTGCAGTCTTCTCTTTCTCCAGCCCTTGGCCACCTCTGATTACTTTTGAGGGCATGGATTTGTTTATTCTAGACATTTCTAGGAACCCATACAACGCAAGGCCTCTGGGCCCTCCTCCTTTCTATTGCTGCTTCCAAGGTTGAGCAACTGACACATAGTTCGTGTGGGTGTGTCTACATGGGAGTTCTCTGGGAAATTCTTGTGCTAGCAATTTAATTCGTGCTATATCAGTGGAGTCACGTCTCTCCGGGAGTCTCATATTGTGACCCAGTGGCATGCAGGCTCTAAGTCACGCTGGAATTACCATTCTCTTTTTAGATTTGCTTCATAGTTTTCTTTTTTTTTTTAAATATATATATTTTAATTTTTTTATTCAACTGTGAGAGTGTGCACGTGTGTGTATGTATGTGTATGTATGTGTGTGTGTGTGTGTATAGAACCATGGATGAATTCGGGAACCACCATGGACGCCTCCACCTCCTCCTTGTTTACTCTGCCCCAGGATTCACAGGCTCCGCCCTACCAGAACCAGAAACGCAGGCCGCCCCCGCTTCTGCCGGGCGTCTATACGTGGGGTCTAGGATCCGAACTCAGGACCTTCTGCCTGCAAGGCAGAGGCGTAACCCCTGAGCCACCTCTCCAGCCCCCATAGTTTTCATTTTAATTCGATCAAGCTTGACATTCAATATTGATAGCGCTCTGCAGAAATTAAACTGAGAAATGCAATATATGACAAGCCCACTGGTGAACTTCCATTAAAGCCTTAAGTAGTGGCGAGCATTTCAGTTTCAGGTGCTTTCTACCTTTTATGCTACCTAAAATAAACATTTTAATTAAGTATGGATTTGCTTCTGCCTCTTACTGTGTTTGTTTCCAAAAGGAATCCAGTCCTTTCCTGTAAAGTACTTTGGAATAGGCAAGATCCAGAGGAGAGTTGGGAAAAGGAGAAAAGATTCTAGGAGGTCTTGGGATCTCAGGCCCCTTGGGAAATCACATCCAGGTATCTTTTCTTTTGTCCTCCCTCCCTCCCTCCCTCCCTCCCTCCCTCCCTCCCTGCCCCTTTCTCTCCCCCTCTCTCTCCCTCTCTCCTTTCCTCCCTCCCTCTCTTTTTCCCTCCTTTCTTTCCTCTCTCACCCTTTTACCTTTGTCAACCCAGATGTGGACTTAAATTAGAGTGAAATGTCCTCAAATTTGCTGCGTGTTTCATGTTTCTCTCTTTCTGTCTCTCTCTGTCTGTCTTTCTGTCTTTCCCTTTCCCCTCTTCTCCCCCTTTACGCCCCTCATCTGGTCCAGAGTGGGCCTTAAACTCACTATATAGCCGAGGGTGACCTTGAACTTCTGGGATCACAGTCAGGCACTGGCATTTGCTGTCTTTTTTAACCTGCTGAGTCATCTCTCAGGCCATCCAAATCTTTTCTCTCTTTACTCCATAGCTGTGAGATCTCCGGCTACGGAGGGTCCACTGAGACGTGCATACATTTAGTTTTTAAAGTCATATGACGTACAACTTGATTTGTATTTTAAATATCTAGCTTTTTTTTTTTTAAAGAAAATGGAACTAAATTAGCAACATGTTATATGTTCACTATAATTTATTGTGTTCATTAACATCAAATAAAAACATGCTAATTTATCACTTGCTTCTGTTCATGTTTTCTTGATTAATTCTTCATTTTACTTTCCAAAACGTGCTGAGAGATGAAGAACATATAAACATCATGCTTAATGGACTGGGACATTCGTCTGTAGCTACCTTCATGCTTGTTACATACAGTAGTGTTTCTTGTAGTGTGCTTCAGTCGCCTTGCATTACAAATTCTTGGCAAACATTAGTTCTAGCCATCTTCGTACGTCTTCAGAAAAAAACAGGGTTTGTGGTACCTGGAAGAACTCACCCCGGCTGCCGGCCATGCAGTACTAGGCTCTGCTCTTGGCAGCCGTGAGGGAAAAATAAATATCGTAAATATCTAGCTTTTTTTTTTAACCTTTTAAAAATCAGCTTTATTAGGATGTGATTTCTATACAATAAATTCTCTCATTTAAACTCTTAACGAACAGATACACCGATGTCACCAAGACCATAACCAAAAGACATGGAACATTTTTTCAGCCTTGAAAGGTTTTCTTGGTCTCTTTCAGCTAACCAGTTAGTCCCCAGGCCTCTACCACCTCGACTTAGGGACTAATTTTTTTGTTGTTGTTGTTCTCCACACCCTGATGAATTGGCACTCAAGTTTTTTTTTAATGTTATTATTATTATTTAGTTAGTTTTACAAGCGTGTTGAGTACTAATTTCTGCTTCCTTCCTTCTCCCCTCCCTCCCATCTCCTTCTCTTTCCTTCATCAATCCATTCTACTCCCTCCCATGCTCCTGCTTGGTTGCTTCTACGAACTTCAGGATTCCCTCTGGCTTATCTATTTTTGTGGGGGTTCAGGTCTCTGTGGCATACCAAGTGGTCGCCCCTTGGGCTGCCCCACTAATAGGGGCATTTCCCTCACTCATCAGCTGTAGTCCCCAAGGTTTCCACTGTATGTTCTTATCTTTCTTGAGTTCCATGGAGGCATGTTGGTATGTCAGTCATTCCATGTGGGCGTGTTGGTATGTCAGTCATGATGCAGGTCTGGTAAGGATCAGTTTCACTGCAGTGAGTTCCTGGATGCAGCAGTCCTGCCTTGAATGGAATGTCTTGTCCAATGGTGAACTTTCCCATCTTTAGGTTCTTACAGTCTCACCTCCCTCGCTTCTGCCTTAAGCCTTGGGATGGGCAGAGATTATGTTGGCTTGATTCTGAGTGAGCCTGGCGCTCAACTTTGAACCACTATTCGTATTCCTGAATCACTTAGAAGAGCTTCCAGTCCAGGTGAGAGTTGTCTGGTTCAGAGGAAGTGTGTTCAGACAGGGCAGCCTGCATTTAACCATCCTCCTGGAGTGATGTTTTGCAGGTCCAAACACACTTTCAGAAACAAACCATTCCCAGAAGTGTGTTTTCTGGCAGGACTGCAAATGTCACATTGCATGTGGCTGTTGATCTTGAGGCAGTCAAAGGGAAATAAATTCTTCAGTTCAAAGTGAATAAAAGATGGAAAATAATTGCGCTCTTAAGTGTTAAGGCTTGGGGTCTGATATTTTACATGACCCTTGGGCCTCCACAGGCACACACAGTGTCCTCTTCTACACCTGCCCACGCATGTACACACCCACACCTACACATGTAAAAACAGTGCTGATGACTGATGCCTGGCCCCCACTTCTAGATGCACTTAAAGAATAATTAAGGCATGAATGGGACGTGAATTTTTTTAACTTAATTTTGCGTGCTTGTGCACGTGTGTGTGTGTGTGTGTGTGTGTGTGTGTGTGTGTGTAAGTGTGTGTGTGTAAGTATATCAGAGGGCACTCTGCTCTATGGAGGACTAAAGGTAACTTTGAGAATCATCCTGAATTGCTTCTACCTCCTTTTTGCTTAGCTCTGAGTTTTCCCAGTCTCTGCCCACCAGGGTTGGCAGTTCAGGCCACAGCAATTTCCACCTGGTGTTTTTTACATGGGGACCTGTGATCTGAACTCAGGACCATCTGCTTATGAGATAGTGTCTTA